>CM076584.1:481036616-481636616 GCA_034641835.2 Pinus albicaulis
AGGTCCAAATTTGATATTTGGAAAAAAGAGGAAAGGGTATGAAAATTCATATGTGCTCCTAGGAGGTAAAGTACATGGCAAGGGAAGACGAGGTTAGTTTAACGGAAGACAAAGTTAACAATATATAGAATTTTTTGAGCAAAAAATGGAGGGAAATGGACACTTGGTATCTCCTCAACAAAAATGACCAAATGTACCTAGCGAAGCAACATATAGAACTATTATGGTTGAAATAGTAGAAAGTATTAGTTTAGGAATCTGAATTAATTGATATTATTAATTAAATTTATATATTCCCTGATGAGTGTGTGTAAAAAATCCAATAGGCAGCTAGGGGGGATACACCCAACACCCCACCCACCTGATGAGCATTAAATGGAAATGGTTTGGCTTATCTTGGGTATGTAGCCGCATGTAGCCACATAGTTGGTATTAAATAAAGGTGGAAATATAATGAATGACATATTCGTTTTTTGGGTGAAGGCTGAGGGTAGATACTAACCTGATTTCGAGGAGCTAGCCTCCCTTCTATATATCCATTTGATTGGCTCCTATATTATTGTATTTTGTCTCAATTATGCGCTTAGTTCACATTCTAGGAGGAGTTCATCCTGCATAGAGGTGGAGAAGTTAATGGGAGTGGTTTGTTCAATACGTATGAAGGGGAGTAAGTTTTTGAATTTTTTTTTGGGTAGAATGTGTCTTGGTGTGGTGGGAGAAGTGCAAGTATAGCTACCAGGGAACAATTTTATGGTTCGTATTGCAATGGATGCCATAAAATTTCAAGGTGGTGAAGAAATTCAGTTCGTAAGAGAAGAATTGGTTGTTCAATGTGGAGCTTGGTTATGGAGGTTGATGCTACCCTCCAACTGTGCTTGCAAACCATGGAATGATGGTATAGATCCCATTGAATTAATTTTTCTTTTTTTTTTATATTACTCATGTTTGTGTTAGCTCATCCCCGGTATATGAAATTGTTGTCACAGTGTCTATGTACATTTTGGGTCTTGGATCTAGTCTCGTTTTGGTAAATAAATCAGTGGAAATATATATCCAAGGTAATGGGTGTCTCATGATGAGTGTGTTTCCAAGGGTCAACATTCTTGTGCCCACTTGGTTTTATTTAAGTTGGTGTAATTGCTGAATGTAAATGTATGGTACTTTATTTTCGGTGTCGCTTGTTTTCTATCAAATATTTCAGGTTGTAGCAAGCTCTATAGAGAGGGGTGAGAATCCTGTGGTATTTTCATATAGGTTTTCAACGTGTGGTATAGTATACTTTATGGTTAACTATGATGGTACTGGTATATTAGTGGGACCATATCCTAGTTGTGTTTCATCTGGGTCTTACTCTTGTCACTTTCTTGATTTTTGGTTTCTTAGTTATTGATATTAGCGTGATCCGCTCCTCTCTACAATGCGACCAAGATAAAAGATCCGTTTTAGAAGAGGTGGTGGTGGTAGTAGTACACCATGTAAATGGGGGGATCAAATCTTTTGTTAGGACCCAACCGCGAGATATTTAACATAATACCCATAGATAGATGGCAAACAATTGAGAAATTTTTTGAAACTCAAGCGAGAGTGGAAAGACAATCCCACTCTACTTCTTAGATTTTGGATGAGGTCTCTTAATGGGTTCCAATCGTGGTCATACTAGGGGATGGAAAAAATAATATCTCAATTTTGTCACTCTTCATTAGTAAATGAAGACTCTGCTTGGTATAGTATTGAATGAAAGATAGGTAGAAGGGTACAATGTATTTTCTTCTTTAGAAGACATGAAGTGGATGTTCTGGAACTAGTGTTTTACTATGGAAAGGATTGACTAAAGACTGCCTCACTTGGAAGGAAACCTGATTTGCGATTTAGGCATGCTACTACTCTTGGATTGAGTGCTAAGCATTCTACTCCCATCCCTTCCGTCGGATCATAATGGTGTTTACGTTTGCTATCTATAGCCATTATTTTGTTATGTTTTATATTGGTTTCCTACTATGTTTGGCCTAAATTATTGTTGACACCTAATCCTAAGGGATTGGGTGAGATTGTATTTTATTGCAATTTAGTAAATATGGAATTCCAAGAGACATTAGGAAGTGAATCCCGATAGTCTCACCTCCATGTATAAGTACACACACAATCTCCATCTAATGCATCTTTAGTTTTATGGAGTTACCTCCTAGTCTGACATGGTATCAGAACCAGTCCCATTTTTAGCATTCCTGCCTTTGGTGTAACTCCCTCATGTTCTGAATTTTTTGCAGACTTTCATTGTGCATTCAATTTTTAATGCTCCTGGCATTGAGTTTCTTACTGCTCCTACCATTCTGCAATTCTAGAATAATTTTGCAATTTCTTTTTCTGCACATTCTGCCTCATTTTTTTTTCTACACACCATTGTGCAATTTCAGCTCAAATTCTGAGCTCAAGTTCTCTGCACATTTAATTTTACTGTGCAAATTTTTTTTTACAGTTCCTCACAGTGCTCACTCTCCCTCACATCGCTCCCCACCCTATTTCCCAACCCCGCTCACCCTCCCTCACATCGCTCCCCGCCCACTCGACCCTCCCTCCCATCCACCTGCTCATTCCTCCGTCTGTCGCTGCTCCCTCACCCTCGCCCTCGACCCCTGCCCCCCTCATATAGACCTTCTCCCCGCCCCCCTCACCCACTCATGGCCCGCTCCACCATTGCTCCCTCTCCCTCACCCTCGGCCCCAGCCCCCCCTCACCCGCTCACAGCCCCCCCTCACCCGCTCACATCCCTCCCCTCCCCGCTCACAGCCCCCTCCCTCATGTTACCTCTCATCCCCCTCCCCCCTCGCTCCCCTCCCTCGCGTCCCCTTGCATCCATTATGATATTGTTCCAGCCCTCGGCCTCTACGACGTTTTTTCAAATTTAATACTCTTTTTTTTTACGACAAATACCCACCCCGGAAAATGCCTCACCCTACCTTGGTAAACACCTCCCCCAGAAGATACCTCCCTTGGTAAAAACCTTCCCCAGAAAACACCTCCCCCAGAAAATACCTACCCTAGTAAAAACCTTCCCCAGAAAACACCTCCCCAAGAAAATACCTCCCTCAGATAATACCTCTGTTTTCTCCCCAATTTTTTTTCCAAAAAAAATTGCAGAATTGAACTTTTACCGTGATAGCAAAGTATTTTTTTTCTTCAAAAGAATGCATTCTCTCATATCTATTGTAGGAGTTGTTCTCTCCGACAAGGAGAACCATCCTGAATGGTCTCGGAAAATCAAGCCCACTCTCATTTTTAATGAGCTGTGGAAAGGAATTTGTGAAGGAGAAGGAGACCGTCCACTAGCAAAGCCCACTTCAGACAAGGAGATCACCATTTGGGAAAACAAGAACTGCAAGGCCTATGCCTTGATTGTAGCTTCCATAAATGAAGAGGTGAGTCACCATATTACACCATTTTCAAATGCCTATGAAGCCTTGAGAAAGCTAAAATAACTCTATGACTCACATTCAAAACTTGAAATTGTTCAATTAATGATTAAGTTGTTCAGTCTTGAATTGAAAAATGATTTTCCTCTTGCTTTAGCTTTAGAAGTAAGATCTATCATGCATGACATTAAGAACACTGGTGTATAAGTTTATATACCTCTCATAGCATATGTTAAGGCATTGTATCCCACTTACTCACATTATCTTGAGTCATTGCAAGCAAGTGGAAACTTCATGAAAATCACCTTTGATTCCCTTGAGAAAAAGTTTGCAGAAAGAGAGAAAGCTTTTGGAAAAATGAAAACCCCTCTGTCTTCTGAAGAGGCTGTATGCTTTGCACATAGAGAGAAGAGTCATGCTCAAGATTCTTCCAGAGGAAGAGGTGGCCGAAGAGGAAGAGGAAGAATAAATTTCAGAGGAAGGGGGGGGAAGACAAACTCAAACTGAAAAATATGATCTTCATTACATATGCTGCAATAAAGACTGGCATGATGCATCTACATGTAAGCTGCCTTGGGATAAAATTGAGCAGCAAAGAAATCAAGAAAAAGGTAAAACTCATGATAGAGACAAAGGTAAAGCACCTGAATCCGCTCATTATGTTGTAGCACATTGTAACAATGGAGTAACTGAAGACTTGTTTGATGTTTCATTTACTTCTTGGAGAAATGATTGGTTGCTAGATTCAAGAGAAACATGTCACCTGACATTTAGAAAATATTTTTTTGAAGAATTTACTGACAAAGTTGATAGATTAGTATACTTCACAGATAAATCGAAACTCAAGCCATCAGGGCTTAGCACAATCAGGCTTAAGTTACTTGGTCTTCTAGACCATCTTCTACATGAGGTTCTATAGCTCCCTGATTTGAGGAGAAAATTGTTTTCCTTGGTCCACATCTGCTAGCAAGGACACTCCATTCACATGTTTGATGGCAAGGTTGAGGTCAGAAAATCATCAGATCTCTCACTTGTCATGGAGGGAATAGAAGAAGGAAGACTCTTGAAGTTGCAAGGTTCCTCTGCTCATGCACAAAACTTTGTATTCATTTCACATCATGATGAAGGTACATTCCCATTAAGTATTTTATGGCATGCTATATTTGGACACTTAAACTATGACAACCTTCGACTGTTGAAGAAAAATGGTGTTAATGTACTGCTTACAATTCCTAGGAAACTTAACCAATGTGATTCTTGTGTTCTAGGAAAGCATAGCAAACAGCCATTTCATGATTCACATTCCATAGCACATAGAAAACTTGATCTTATTCATTCAGATTCATGTTGCCCTATGCATATGGCTTCTGCAAATGGAAATAAATATATGATGACATTTATTGATGATTACACCAGAATGTTTTGGGTTTACTTATTGAAGAACATATCTGATACTTTTCAAACATTCAATAATTTGTATGCATGGATTGAAAATGATGCACAAACTCATATTAGCTATTTGCATACTGATAATGGAAAAGAATACACTTTAAAAAATTTGAAAATTATCTTCGTCAACATGGGATTAAACATCAAACAACTGTGCCCTATAATCCTCAACAGAACGGTGTAGCTGAAAGAATGAATAGGACCATTTTAAATATGGTTCGCTCCATGATGTTTTTTAAGAATTTAAAATTGATGTTTTGGGCTGATGTTGTTCTATGAGTTGTATACATAAAGAATAGGTTTCCTTCAAATTCAATCAGAAACAAAACTCCTTATGAAATGTGGCATGGCCACATTCCTTCGGTAAAGCATTTTAGGGTCTTTGGTTCCACCTGTTATGCTTCAATACCTAAGGTACAAAGGAATAAACTTGGTGCTAGAAGTCAAAAATGTATCTTCTTGGGGTATTCCAATACTTTGAAAGGATATCGTCTCTATGATGGAGTCAATAAGAAATTTGTAATAGCAAGAGATGTCTTATTCCTTGAATATTCCAATACTGACAATGTTGTTGAGCGGCAACTTGATTGCCTAGATAGATTCACACATGGAAAGTATTTTCAAGAATTTGATAATCATATTCCACATCTTGAAGTGGGGATTCCTATATTGAATCAATCTGTTGAATAATTTTCCAAAGCACTCTCTCCCCCACATGAAGAACCAACCACGGATGACACCTTGAACGATGTGATTGACAGAATTGAGATATTGAATCTTGGTTCAATTCCAACTCAGTCAAATGAGCAGCCTGGGCCATCTTAGAAAGGTCCCCCTAAATGGCGGACAAAGACACTAGAAACGTTCGTCCCGATGAGGTTGGAAAGACATGAACAAGAAGTTAGACTAGACAAAACGAAGGTCACGTAGATAATTCTGATTCACTTGTGGATATGGATATTGCTTATACCTATGAATTGATTTTGTCTACAGATCATGAACCAAATTCATTCGAAGAAGCTACTTCTCATGTTGAATGGAATGAAGCGATGCAAAAGGAGTATGATGCCTTGATAAAGAATGGCACTTGGAAGCTGGTTGATCCTCCTTTGGGAACCAAACCAATTGGCTGTAAGTGGGTCTACAAGAACAAGTACAAATAAGATGGCTCACTTGACAAGCACAAAGCCAAGCTTTTGGAAAAAGGTTTTGCACATAAAGAAGGGGTCGATTATGAAGAAACTTTTTCCCCCACAGCAAAATGGGCCACAATCCGGACACTCTTTGCCCTAGTAGCTCAGAAGGGATGTAAATTCCATCAGATGGATGTAAAACCACCTTTTTGAATGGAGATCTAAAGGATAAAGTTTTTATGTCCTAGCCGAAGGGCCAAGAACACAAAGTATGCAAACTTATAAAATCCTTGTATGGCCTCAAGCAAGCACCGCGAGCCTGGTATGAGAAATTAACTGAGCATCTTCTGAAACTTGACTTCAAACATTTTGATCTTGATGATGCAACTTTGTTTGTTAATAAATTTGGAAAAATAGTTGTATATCTTGTGGTGTATATAGACAATATTTTGATGACAGGGAATAATGAGAGTTATATTGCATCCATAAAGAAATAATTGAAGAAAGGTTTTGAAATGACTGATTTGGGCTATGTTCATTACTATCTGCGTATTGAAGTAACTCAACATCCTAAATTTATATTTTTCTCTCAAAAGAAGTACATTGGAGATATTTTGAACAAGTTTTGCATGGATGAATGCAATCCCTTAACCACTCCAATGGGAAAAAACTTGAAGCTCACATCCATTGAAGGGAAGGAACTGGAGGATGCAACGAAGTATAGAAAGCTTGTAGGAAGTCTTATCTACCTGACTACCACCAGACCAGACATCTCATTTGCTATTGGAATCCTCTCCAGGTTTATGTAAAAACCGTGTGAAGGACATTAGTCTGCTGCAAAAAGAGTTCTAAAGTACTTGAAGGGGACGCAAGACTTTAGACTCAAATATACACAGGTAGGTGACTTCAACTTGATCGAATACTCTGATTTAGACTTTGATGGGAACAAAGAAACTGGGGTGTCTACTTCAGGTTATACCATGAGTCTTGGATCAGGAGCTATCTCATGGAGATCACACAAATAGTCAGTTCCAGCAGATTCCACAACCGAGGAAGAATATGTGGCAGTAGTTGAAGCAACAAAGGAAATTGTGTGGCTTAGGAAAATCCTAGAAGATTTGCAGATGAAACAAATGCATTCAACACCATTCATGATCGACAACACTTCTGCAATGAAGTCGGCCAAGAACCCGAAGTTCCATGATCGAACAAAGCACATCAATACAAAATACCATCTGATTCGACATCATGTTGAGGCCAAAACTATCCATCTACGTCATTGTTCCACAAATGAGCAGACCACAGACATCTTCACCAAAGCGCTTGGAAGAGAAAAGTTTGAAAAGTTCAGAACGATGCTTGGACTCACCAACATCCCTTCAGATTAAAGGGGGGAATGTTGACACCTAATCCTAAGGGATTGGGTGAGATTGAATTTTATTGTAATTTAGTAAATAAGGAAAGCCAGGAGATATTGGGAATTGAATCCCAATAGTCTCACCTCCATGTATAAGTACACACACAATCTCCATCTAATGCATCTTCAGTTTTGCGGAGTTACCTGCTGGTCTGAAAATTATTTTGGGTTTAGTTGGTTGGAATTTATTGTATTATGGGATTAGTAGATAAGTATGAATTATACATCATTCCTAGAAGTTAATAGATATCACCTTAGTGGCCATGTAAAAACAACTATGTAATCTTTGAGTTTTTTGGGTAATGCAAAGTGTTTAAATTTACACAAAAAAACATAGATATAAAATACAATGGTCACTAATATGATTCATTATTTTAATCTATATATTTAAATGGATATACATACATACATACATACATATTACTTGGAATGAAAGAAAGAAAAATCTTGGAGCAGTTCCCCAAATGCCAATGTCTTAAATTATTTGCAAAAATAATTCCCTGGAACTAAACCTCAATTTCAACAGTCAAAAGCTTTGTATTACTCTAGCATCATTTATCTGAATTACATGACATTCTTTAAAATTAGATATGGTAGGAAATGATTTTCTAGTTAACAAAATATCTTAATAGAAAATTCTCAAAAGAGCACAATTGGAGAGCAATAATTCTAAATATGTGCTTCGAATCAGGATCAAAGAAATAAGAATGATAAGACAACTGGAAATATTTTTCATACATTTAGTTTAATAAAAAAGAAAATCTAGAAGAAAATTCATCATATCCCCCTCAACATCATGTGTGTCAATGTTCCATGACTCATAGTTTTTGGAATCCTTGTACAAGAAAATCCTGAACAATCATCAATCCTTATCCAAAATTCCTTGTTTTTACTTCGATCCTCTTAAATATTTTGTCCCTAAATTAGATAATTTTGGTTTCGAACTTTGGTAAACCTCGAATAACAAAATAAAATCAAATGAAAACCGACTTCGACCCAAAACACCTGCCAATTTGACGTCATTCTAGTTTTTAACTTCGACAAGCCTCAAAGAACAAAATAAAATCAAAACCAAAACATATGCCAGTTTCTCACATCTGTTGGTTTTTGACGTAATTCACCCTTGACTCACAATGTTTTGGAGCCTTATTGAATCAAGTTCTTCACAAGGAAACCCATCCACCCTTGAGAAATATAAAAATAGTGGCTTAACAATCAGATCTTGAAAAGCGACGCTTTTGCTGAAGAAGCTCCAAGAAAATAAGGAATAAAAATAATAATTTTTATTTTTCGATAAAACATTTGTCAACTTCCATTAAAGCTGGTACAACTGGATTTTTCACATAGTTCACTCATGAGTTACAATGTTTGAAATCCTAAGTTAGTATAAGTGGGTTTCTCACATAATTCACCCATGACTCATAGTGTTTGGAATCCTTATGAATTGATATTTCATAAGGAAAACAAACCCATCCTCCATTAAGAAAAACAATGTTTTTCTTGAAAAAAATCGTAAAACCTTCAACAACATTAAAAAACAATAATTTTATTGTGATTTTATAATAATTATTTCTAAAATAATTTATATTGTTAAAATATTTAGTTATATTATTAAAATAAATGTAATTTAGATTAATTAATTAATATTCTAAGAAAAATTTACTTTTAAAATTCAAAAATTATATAGAATTGATAAATTCAGTTATGTGATAAAATATTTAATGGTTAAATTTAGTTGTTTGAAAAATATTTTAATTTAGTTATTAAAATTATTTAAAATGATAAAAATAATTAAATATATTTTTTTAATATTAAATATATAATCATTTATTAATATATTTTATAATAATTTTATAAATGTAATATATATATACCATAATCATATTTAATGGTTAAAGATAAATATAAGGTATAAAACATTTAATGAGCAAGCATGGTGTTTTTGTGTCCTTTAAAAAGATTTTTAATTTGAATTTGTCATTCTTATAGTAAATATGATTTTTATAATTAATGTTTGTTGTCCAAATAATTAACTATTTTTATTAGAGTGAATAATAATTTTTATGAATGAAATATGAAAACATATTAAACACTATTTAAAATATATTTATAATTAAATAGAATATAAATGGAAGAATTAAATTTATTTTGATACATATAATAAAATAATAAGAAGTAAATGGTAGCAAATGCATGGAGGACCTAGTTAAATTTCGAAGAAGACTTCAATAAATATTATGCATTGGTGAGAAACCATTATATATAATAATTCTGAAATGTGAGTGGTATATGATGGTATCTACAATAGAAATAAAGATCAAACATATAAAGACATGGTGAAACATTGTAAGGAATTGAATATTTTTATTTTTCCATTGGTAAAATGATTTCCACCAAGAATCTAAATTTGACTGGATGAAACTATTGTTTTTACTCTAAAAATGAATCTTGCTTCTAAGAATACACCCACTACAACCAAATTGTTCTATTGTAACATTTGAAGTATGTAATCCCATGAATTACAAATGATCCTTCCTACATTTCAAGAAAAAAATTGGGTTCCCTTTCTATTACTTTGAATAGCCAAAAAAGGTCATATTTGAGGAACTTTCATACTAGTACATCAGAAACTAGTTGTGAGAAAATGTTCATCATTGTTTGATATCTCTTTTTAAACTCCACCCAATTTGAAACTCAAAAATACTAATTAAAATATTAATGTATTGGGTAGCCCAAATTGGATGCAACTCCCTTTTTTGATGTCTTAAGGACACATAAGTTGTTGGTGGATTGTTTCTCCAACCTAGAAGAACATATGAAGGAAAATTTGATAAATATAAATAGGGGAGGAACCTATCCCGATGCCACTCCCCCTCCCTTCAGATTAATGAGTAATTAGTGTTTCCCTAAAATAATTGACAAGTGGATTTATGCCCATGGGAGGAAAAACAGGGACCTAAATCTACTAGAGCATAAGAATTTTGGCCTATTTCACAAAAAAATTAATATTAAAATTTTGGATATGAATTTAATACCCAAATAATCGATGGGGCACCGAAATTGTATAGATTACAAACTCAAAATCACAATTCTAAAATATATCTACTCCATTTATGAAAAAATTAACCATAAAAAAATCCTAGAAAGGGGAGAAAACATCTATTAGAATACACCCTTAAATTTTTTAGGCTATTCATTCTAATTTTCAAATGTCAAGATGATGATGGAGGACTTATTTAGGAATTGGATATGAGGAACCAGAATTTACTTAAAGATGCTTTGGTATTTATTGTCCCTTTCCTTTCTCTTTAAATTTTTCACACTCTCACATTGGCTCATGTTTGGGTGATGCTAGGCATCAAAGAGTGGCTTTAATCTAATCAAGAATTCAAGGTTAAACTTGTATTAGGAGTTCTCCATGGATAGATGTGTAAATCAACATTGTGTAGTGTATAAGTGGATAGAGACTATATAGCACATATAAGTGATAATATGACAAGAGTCTTGCATAACACTAATGGGAGGTAACCATAGTGACCCTTTATTGGAGTATCTATCATGAAATGTGGGAGAAAAACTTACAATTTCGAGAACAAGAATATACAAGACACAAGGTAGAGATGGTGGTCAAAATTTGGTATTTGAGAAAGATAGGTAAGGTCATGAAAACTCAGATGTGGTCCTAGGAAGCGAATTAGATGGAAAGGGAAGCTGGTTAGCTTAATGGAATACAAGGTTAATAATATGTAGAATAATTTAAACACAAAAATGGAGGGAAATTGACACTTGTTCTGTCCTCAATAAAAATGACCAAATGTACCTAGTGTAGAAAAATAGACAACTATTATGGTTGAAATATTAGAAATTATTCATTTAGGAATCTTAATTGACCAATCTTATTAATGAAATCTATATATTCTCCAATGTGGGTTTGCATAGGATCCAAGAGGGGGCTAAGGGGGATGAACCCGGCACCAACTTGACCAAGTTCATCATGACATTGTGTGAACCTAATAAGGTAATACAACATAGTGTTGTTCTTCGGCATCTTCATATTTCAAATCTTTTCCTTGAGCGCAAGCTTCTTGTGGTCATTAATATTTCAGAACAAATATGTCAATCATCTCCACATTGCATACGAAGTATATTTTCTGTGGATATTTCATACAATATGATCTCATACTCCCTCCAATATTGTCCTCCTCACCTTTGATACACACTTCTTCTATTCCGCTAGATTCGGAGTATCAGCCATTATTGGTTTCTAGATATCATTATCAATGAATTCCTTCAAACCATTATCTTACATCACTTCCTCCATGTGGTCCTTCAACAAAACATAATTTGAGCTTCCCTTAAGGCCATACTCGATTCTTAGTCCATATAAATACAAGTTGCTAGCTTTGAATAATTGATCCTACAAATTTGATCCTCTTGCAATAACAAGATCGAAATATCTTCTCTGTTGTGAATATTTCTCTAATACCATGTATAATTTATACAAATATAGCTCTGATACAATTTATAAATTTAATATGTAGATCTGAAACTTCTCATTAAATTTACAAAAACACAAAACTCAAAACGACTCTACTAATCTGCAACATTCAATTCACGTTTGAGAAGACAAATCATAGACATGTATAAATATTTATCACACATACAAATATATTTATCTAGGGGAAAGAAAGTGCTCAAAACCCCTTCCTATATATATTTCATTAATCATAGAATACATAATAATTATAATACTTTCTCAAGCGTGAGCACAACCTACAACTATATATTCTATCCCTCTACTTGACTGACTGACTCTTGCCATACTTAGCCAATTTTCAGGAACTCTAATCTCTCTTTCCTTGAACCATTCCTTGAGGAATTAGGCCCCCATTAATTAGGAAATTCCTTAATGAGAAATGTGTAATCCATCTACAGTCATCCTCTGATTGCATTCACCACTTGTACACTTCATAATAGTCTACAACTGATAGTACACTACCTTGGAATCTCCATCTCAACTAGGTAACTCGAATTATCTAATTTAGGGTGATTGATTAGTTATCTGGTTGATCACCGAGTGATTTTAAGTTACACTTCCACAACTTGACCTTCCACTAGTTCCTCCAAAAGTTAGAGCTAGTTTAACTCACCATAACTAAATTTAAATAAATTAAATTCTTACAACCAAAATTAACTCAACCTAACCTCCAAAAATTTAGGAATCACTTAACACAATTGAATTCCATTCCCCTCAATCTAATGAACTAAGATAACTAAGTGAAAACAACCATGTGACCTCATTTATATCATTCAAGATGTCTGTTGACGTGGAATTTTAAATTTTATCAATTTGACTATGGCAAAATAAAACTAAGATTTTCTTGCTAATTACAAGTAGCATGTGCTCACGAAGAGTTGATTGCTCAAGGAAGACAATAAATGAAAAGTTTTCAAATCTTATATGTTGTATTATTTAAATTTTATAATTGGCTAACACAATTAGGTTAAATATTAGTATGAGCATAAGTAGTCTATCATGTTAAGGCATGGGAATAATTTCGATTTTGGAACAACCATTAGTATGCAATGGCTCAATTGTACAACAATAGAAATTAAACTTGGTTAATTGGTATAGAAAGGGAGAGCTCTTGGTATTTGGATCAACCATTGGTGCAATATTATATTTTACTTTTGGAGTAGGTTTAATTGTGTCTTGGCATAATAGTACAACTTAGAACTAATTTAATCAGTACCAAAGAGAAATACTTGTATTGTAAGGAAATACTATGAGATGAAAAATTTGCACGTTATGGTATCACTTGATTAAAGTGGTAGAAACAAGTATCTTCAACAAAAATTAATATGATTAGCCTCTTATATCCCTATGCCAATGATGTCAAATGTAGAGAGTAAACAAGCATTTGAGGTGTAATGTGTTCCGATGTAATGAGTATAAATAATGAACAAAGGGGTAGAGTGATCAACAATCAAATTTTAAATAGCAAAGGGAGAGAAAAATAAAAAAACAGGGGGGCGGGGGGGATTGCAATGGCTTACACATAAATTTAAAATAGACATTGTACATGGGAAATCCAGATTTGAAAAATAAAAATATTTTTCAGTATATAATATTAATTTACAATGTTACAATAACATATTTACAATATGTGGCATTCATTAACCATATATCCATTAATACTATATAGTTATTTAATTATAATTACTTTATCATGCACTACAATAATTATGTGCCATAAAACCAACAAGAGTGAAAATTGTGTTTTGAGAATCGTAAAAAAAAAATGACCCAAATATTTTTTATGGGGACCCCCCATTTCTCACTATGCATAAAAATCACATTTCTAGCTAATCATGCAAATAATATAACACATACCCAACATTTTCATAATAATTTCATTCTAATTCCCAATACATTTCAACTATGGGGCATTGAATGTTTTGATTTCTTTATGAGTGGGTCTATTACTAGTATTTTAGAAGTTTTAATAATTTATTTTTGTTACCCTTACTAACAATGTTTTTTTTATGCCTTTTATACATTTATTTCTCCATGCGTGTTTCCCATGGTTCAACGTGCCTCTACAAGGGCACTATTAATTAGTGGAAGATGCCATGGTAGCTAAAGTAAATATGGGTGGTCACAGACTCCTATAAAGAGTGTATGGAAGCACCTAAAATCTTGATGGTTAGTACCCATCACTTAGTTAAATAAATCTTCTTCGCATTATATAACTTGTTGTTTCTTCCTATTGTACATGTCTGAATTTTGGTAAGCCTCATCTTCAACCCTTTTTCTTGTGTCACCTTTCTAGTAACAAAGAATACTTTTCTCTATGAAAAATAAAATATTCAATCCTAGTTAGATAATGTAATCAAAATTAAAAGGGTATGGCTTCAACACTTATGATCGTTTGTATTTTCCTTTGGTATTACATTAGTTTTGTATAGGGAAATTTTCAAATAATTTTTTTTTAATCCCTTGCTCAAATGTTTCCTTTAGAGTTACATGGGCAAAATCCTAAAATAGCATAAAAGCATCGATAAATGTGAAAATTAAATTACAGCATATTTGTGAGCTTCTTGTTTGTCTTCTTAGTAAAAATATATGATAAGATGCACAGAAAAGGAAATCCCTTCTTAATATATGAAAAATTATATCCATATAATGAAGTTATCTAGAAACAAGTTCTCAACTTGAATGCTTATCTAGATGTCCAAAATAATGCTTCTAGTTTGTCTTTAAAGTGAAACCATTGAAGCTTGACTTGTATACACAAATCTCTTTGCATCAACATGCTTGTATAAGTGCTCTATTCTTTTGGTCATTTTACATGTACAAGGATGCCATCTATTCCAAATCTATACCTCCCTTTGTAGCATCTCTATTCCTTGACTAATATAATATGCCATAGGCTATCAAAAGTAAACTTAGGACAATGTTCTACTCACCACTAGTTCACGACTCGCATAGTATGTAGAGTGAGCCACATTTTTTATAAGCTCCTTGGTCATCTCTTTAATCTCACTTGATTTTCCTTGAAGCTCTTTAAATGACTTGTGTAATTATGGTTTGCTCAAAATACAAATATGAAGCTAAAAGTGACCAAGATTTTAAAATTCTATCCAAAACAATAGATAGTGAAATTGAAAATCTTCACATTCTCAGCAAAAACCAATAAAATATAGTTAGCAATGATCCACAAAGCATAATTAATTGGTAGATTCAATAAGCTCATATAATTTATGATATTATTTTATTAATGTCTAATGAATGACCAAAAACATATGTCAATGGGAATAAAAGTAAAACTAGTGTAATACATAGCAAAAACACAACAAGAGTGCAATAGTAGCTCCTATAGCCATGTTAACAATAGACGGAAAATATATAATAACTAGAAGGAAATTTAGAAAGGTATAAAATAATAACTCAAAGAAATAAATATGAAAATAAATAAAATGGATACGTTTAAGAAAAATCTCATGAAGAATTGATGCCCGGGCTACACTCTGTTCTGCATATACAATTTCAATTTTGCTTCAAACCTACAATCTTCGCTCTTTCCATGGGACAACTCCATTTTTTCCCCAGTAATTTCAAATCTGGCAATTTCATAACGTTGATGCGGAAGCTTCAGTTGTCACTCAGTCTGGTTACGAAATCATATTCTAAGCCCCTTTTTTCTTTATCATTTAAATAAATGCTCGAAGTTCAAATTAACCCAAACTTGAACTTCGACCTCAACTTTCAATAGGGTCATAGGCCCAATCACACATATATCCTGATTTCCTTTCGCATAATTACAATGCGCCCACACACAATTCGTTATACAAGGTTCAGAGTTATAGATATATATCAACATATATTATAACCCAATCCAATCTTTAATAATTCAAAACCACAACATTAAAGTGGGACTAACCTGTGGTTCCCTGACATTTACAACTTACCCGTCCACCATTCCTCCTTCATCAATCTATGGCTGGAGTTTTATCGCGCCTCAACTGCTGATCGAACGACATAGATGGATATCGTGAGCGTTTAAAGACCGGCGTTAGCGCGCGATATGAACGGTTTTGGAAACCCACCTTATGCCACGTGTCCTCCAACTAATGTGATCGCGTTGATTTTATGAAAACCACTTACTGCTTTTGAACCCCACGAAAACCATAAGCTGCTTCCTGAATCCGACTTCACTGTTCAATTTCACGATTCCGCCTTAGTTCGTGGTTCCGTCTCTCCAAGGTATCGCCTTGTTCTCCTGCATTATTACCATACAACCCACGATTCATGGTTCTATTCCATTTCCTTATGATTCGGCTATGACTTTAACAATTTTGCTCCACAAAATATTTTATCCCCACAGCATTTACTAAACTTTTGTGCCTCTATATAAAATCTATGCAGATGTACTCCTCGAAATTTCTTCTTACGGACTCACAAATATACCAATTGAATCTCGCAAGGAATAATTCCTTCCACACAGAGTTTTATGAAAACATGTAACTCGATGGAGCCGAAGGAACCAAGTTTGTTCTTCATACAGAGGTTATCGCCCCAAATTCCTCCACAATAAAAGAAAGGATCAAACCACTCTCGACTCTACAGGTTCATACATTCGATGCATCCAGCTTGTCATGTATAACCTGAACATACAATTAAATACTCTGCTGGAATCGATCCTTCCCGTGATTGATTCCTCCAATTACAATACAACTTAAACTATACACAGCAACATACCAGCGCCTATTCAGAGTTCTTATACTTTGGGTTAATGAGACTTGGTTTCATTTACACAGAACTCAATTCAATCAAGGCACATACAATTCAAGACACAACATCGACAGGAAAGTCGATTTATTCAATAACACACAGGATTCAATTTAACCAGAGTTTAAGCCAACAATATCAATACAATGCTAAAGCGATTCACATTATATACACTACTGAATTTACTTATAGAATCTCCATGTTTGGCCAGGTTTTCTATTATGTGGCCTCTTACTCTGCCTCCGAGTAGTTCTCTAATTCTCTTTTTTCTAAACTCTTCATGATTACATTTATACCAAAATGGACGACCTGAATCGATTCAGGTCTCCAAACAGCTCAGCAACTCTTAACATTCCTAATTCCTAAAATTAGACTCGATAACTGAACTAATCCTAAATTGACTCATACCCTTGGTTGTCTCTTCGTATTCCTATCTTCACTAATTTCTCATGTTCTCAAATGACTTGAGAACAATTACAATTTCCTACCAAATTTATTCAAAATATTAATATTTACAAGAAATTTTAAGAACATGGGACCCCCTATGTCTACTGAGATACAAAGTGTTTAATTGTGCCTAATGCCCCTACATCAGACTCCCAAGCTTCAAATTTTTCATGTTCTCCTGATCATGTGTCTTTTATCTCTGCCTCCTGGATCCCATATTTTGTTTTGTTGTTGTTCATCGGCTGCATAATCCTTCAATTGATCTTCTCCAAGCTTCCAAATCTTGTTCTGCAATCTGTCCCCAGCTATACTTTCACAATCTTCCTTTTTCTTTCCTTTTCTGAAACTCTCCTGCTTTCCTGCTGCTGTCTGTTGTTCTTGAGTCACTTTCATCATCAACTCCCTGATGTCTTCAATTTCTTTGTCAAGCCTATCCTCCAGCTGGAAATTCTTCTGTCTACTGCTGCTGCTATCAATTCCTGCTAATGTCAATGCTGCTGCTCCTGCTGCCTGACATGTCATTAACGTGTTTACTACTCCTGCAGGTGTCATTCCCCATGCTTCTTCAGCTGCCACCATGGGTGTTGCTGCCTCCCCTTCCTGTCCCTTCGCAACACTCTTCTTTTGTTCACCATCTGTAAATTCATTCTCAGAAAACAAATCACCAATTAATTTTATACCTGCATTAGCATGCTCATTTATCTTCCTCAGCATACCAATAAAAACACTTAGCTTCTGCCAACTAGTATCCGCTCTTCTTATTTCCACTGCTTCAGGCAATCTCATTCTAGTGTCTACGATTTCTCCATGTTGCATAAATTTTCTCAGCAAACATTCCAGCCATCCTTTCTGTGCTTGCCTTACATCTTCAGTATGTTGTAATTTAAACTCAGCATTTTCTCCTTCTCCATGGGAAATCTTCAGCAATTGCCTGTCACCTTCTTGATGGATTCTGGCAGTCTAACCAAGTGATTTAAGCTTTGCTTTCTCATCTTATGTTAGCATAGAATTCTGATTATTCTTCACTTCAGCAGCTTCTAAAAATTGCTCTTTAGGCTAGCTTTGGCCCATCCAACTAGCCAACTCCTCTCTGTCAATGGTAGTGACAAGTTCCTGCATGTGAGACATGCTGGTCTCACTTTCCTTCTGCAACAGTTTTTCTTTTCCCAGGACAATTCCAAGAGATGGATTGTCTTTAGCCTTTCCTGTAAACATAAACAAACTATCAGTTTCAAAGCCACAAGACCCAAAGGCCTCATTTGATGACCTAGTCATCAATCCTTCTCCCGACAATTCTAAGTCTGGTTCAAGACTCAAAGATTCTTCATCGTCCTTCTCTTTAGCTGTCAGAGTCATCTCCACTGCTCCAATCACCATGTCCAAATGGTTATCCTTCACTATGTTTTCAGCCAATACCATTTCCTTTTTTTTCGCCTCTCTGACAACTTTCAACTGTTGTTCTTCCTCTTTCTCTGCATGATTAACATATGAATCACCAGTAGTAAAATTCCAAGGCCTTAACACATTTTCCTCCCTTGAAAACACATCAGTGTGTTGTTCTAAAATTTCTCCTAAATCTTTTGTCAGCACCTCAGCATGTCGATCTGCATCTTTCATGAGATTGTCAGCTAGTCTCCTCTTCCTTTCAACATCTGGTCCGTGGATTCTCTTCTACTGTGATTCATCAAAATGAACTCCTTCATTTTGCTGAATCATTTTCTTCTTATCCTCTGGTCTTCGATTGTCATTCATGACAATTGTTCTGCCTTGCTTCTCCAGCAACTTATCCAGTACATAGGTCCTCTGCCCCTCCAATTCTCTTCTCTAAAAATCCAACCTCCTATACAAATCAAAAACTTCAATAGGAGTAGATTTCGGAAACCTTACACAATTTTTTATGCCTTTGCTTGTTCTTGACCAATCCTCTGCAGGTCCTTCTCTCTCTGCTTCATCATTCTGTTGAACACCTTCATTGGACTCTTCAGTCTTCATCTCTCCCTGAGATCTCATTATCTTAGCATTGATCTGAACAGACTTTAGATTCAATGTCTTCTTCTCATCAACAAACTCTGAAGCTGGTTCATCTTCCAGTGGTGTACCTGCAAACACACACATCTTTTTAGTTTTCAAATCATAAGACTTTCCAGTCTTGGTTTCTTTCTCAAGCACTCCTTGAACAGGTCTGCACATTGAATCTTCAATTTCCATCTTTGCCTCAAGAACTCTGGGCTCTTCTTCCTCTATGGAGTCTGTCACCACTTCGCATTTGTCAGGCTCAAAAACACAAGCCCTTACATCATCTATACTTGTCCAATAACTCAGGAAGTCCTCAATTATTTCCTCCTCAGCAAGACAAACTTCTTGTTGCCTCAAGTCTTCATCATGACTCACAAGATCTCTTGCAGATCTCCACTCTTCATCTGTGCCCTGTTCTGCTTCACAGGCGGGTGAAAATGTGAAGCTGGGTTACACTTTTTGCCCTTTTTTGAGAAAAAAATTTCATTTTTTTCGGTTCTTCAACTTTCTGCAAACTATAACAATTTTTCTATGTAGAATTTAATTTTGCGATAAAAATAAAAGTTGTGAGAAATTTTGTTAGCTTTCTATTACTTATTTTTTGAAATTTTTTTATGCAGATTTGATATGTCAACTTAGCGTTTCTTTGAGTGTGTGTTTCTTAACAATCAAAGGATTCATAGGAAGTCATGTTATGACGCAATGTTGTATTCATTGAAAATTTGTGTTTTTGAAAAAACAAAATGTGTTACAACAATCTAGACAGAGTCTACTTTGTTTTCATCATATTTACAAAGCCAATGGATGCATATCATAATTACTAGAATTTTTTGAACTGGTCCAATACAAAAAACTGCGTATTTTGGATATGTTTCGCGTCGCAAGAAATTTCTTAACATATAAGTTATAAACTAAAACTCTAAAAGCTACCCATTAGAGACGACGGACCAATGTAATGCCCCATAATTTTTTCAATTTTTTTTACAATGTATTTTGGGAGATACAAAATTTTGATTTCATTGAATCACAATGACCCTCAGAAATTGTTTGCACCCATTTTATTAGAAAAATAATTAAAATTAATAAACGTTTATGAAATTCCATAAAAGTTATATTTCCTGAAAGTAGATTCAATTCTGAAAATGCTTGTCTTGGTTCTGACAGTTAATTAACAATCTTTCATGGAGTTTAATTAGTCCAAAACTGCAGAACCATATTCAGAGCCTGGTTTTTGCGTAATTGGTGACGCGTTAGTTTGACCGAACTTTTAATCTAAGTTTGGCCGAACTATGTTTCCGTCGAAGGCTCATTAAATCTAACGTCTTAATAGTTCGACCAAACTTTTAATCAAAATTTCGGCCGAACTATTGTATAACTCTCCGTCGGCCGGAAAGTTTTGCGGAGCCCCTACTAAAACACATTTCGCGGCAATGAAATGATTCACAATTTTCGCACATTTCGCACATTTCATCTCATTTTACAAAGATCTTGGTTTGGGTTCAAAAACTTATCTTCAAAGTTTGGGTTTAAGAACATTTCTTGGAAGCAAATTGATTTTACAAAGAATTGTTTTGGGTTTAAAGAATTTTTTTGGAAGACATTTCTTGGAGGCGGCCTTATTTTGGCAAAAATTGTTTTGAACTTAAAAAAAATTCTTGGACATACATTCAAAAGACATTTCTTGGAGGTATGTACGTGTTTTGAGTTGAAGTAAATATTTTGAGCTTCATTTCATTTTTGCAAAATAATTACACTAAATTTTTTTTAAATTAAATTCCGTATTTTTGTAATAGAGTTATCGTCTAATTTTTCAAGAAAATTTTTTGAACTTCATACCCTATTATCATGGGAAATCGAAGAACTTGTGCGAGAAAATATGATCGAAAAAGAGACCCCGAGGAACGTAGAGAAGAGACGAGACAATCTCGCAAAAGAAAGTTAGAAGCCCTCTCAAATATTGAAGAGGAAAATCAACCTCAAGCAGAAATTGAAGCAGGTATGTAAATGTAAATATTATGATCTATTGATATATTTTTAAAATTTTCCCAATGTAAAATGTGAAGCTTAATTTTTATTCGATGAACTAGTTTGAAAAATATTTTGTTTAATGTAAACAGACAGAGATACTCCTCAAAATATTGAAGAAGAAAATCAACCTCAAGCAGAAATTGAAGCAGGTATGTAAATGTAAATATTATGATCTATTGATATATTTAAATTTTTCCTAATGTAAAATGTGAAGCTTAATTTTTATTTGATGAACTAATTTGAAAAATATTTTGTTTAATGTAAACAGACAGAGATATTCCTCAAAATATTGAAGAAGAAAATCAACCTCAAGAATAAATTGAAGCAGGTATGTAAATGTAAATATTATGATCTATTGATATATTTAAAATTTTCCTAATGTAAAATGTGAAGCTTAATTTTTATTTGATGAACTAATTCGAAAAATATTTTGTTTAATGTAAACAGACAGAGATATTCCTCAAAATATTGAAGAAGAAAATCAACCTCAAGCAGAAATTGAAGCAGGTATGCACATGTAAATATTACGATCTATTGATATATTTAAAATTTTCCTAATGTAAAATGTGAAGCTTAATTTTTATTTGATGAACTAATTTGAAAAATATTTGAAATTTTAGATATATTTATTAATTTAGTTATTTATTGAATATGTACTGTTTTTTCGAATATGTACAGATGAAATCACTATCGATAATGAGATGTTAGAAAATGTTGACACTCACACATATGGAGATAAAAAACCTAACCATGTTATACGATATCGTGTTAACTTCATTTTTGAAAAGTATTTCTTAAATGAGCGGGTGACAGTTCAGGCTCAAATGTTGAAAGGTCTCCTATCATTAAGGAAATTAAAAGAAGCTACAACACTATTGGGTATTCGAAAATCAACCAAAGATAAAAAAATGAAGGAAGAGGTGATAAAAAATATGAGTAGTGCTATAAAGTCAATTAAGAGATCTAGAGAGAAAGATGTTTCAATTGTACGTAGAGGAATACAAATGGCAATGGTTTCCTCAAGTACTCAAGAGAATCGTTTGGTAACATCTATGGCACGAGCACTGGGAACCTCGCGAAAATATTTGCACAAACATTGGAAATTTCGGTTGCAAATACATGTAAATGATGAACTCGCTTGTTGGAGAGCTATTTGTAGGCAACCATACAAAGATAGACTTGGAGAAAATGTTAAAAAAATAATATATGAATATTGGAAGAACAATTCGCGTGTTTCACCAACTGTAAGGCATGTGATGCAAAGAAGAATAGCACGAAATCAGTATGAAGAACATGAAAAACATCTCTTGGAAACCACTCAGATAGATTTATTCAACAAGTTCAAAGAAGAGAATCGTCAAATTCATGTTTCACTCAGTGCTTTTTTTCAACAAAAACCATGGTATGTAAAACCTATCACCGTACGCGACACTTGTTGTTGCCGTTATCATGTGGAATTTGAGTTATATTATGACACATTCCTTGATTTCGGTAGAACATTATGGAAGGATTCACCTCCTCCTTTCACTATCCGTGAATTCATATCTCAAATTCTATGTGAAAGAGAAAGCGATGAACTATTTTACAAAAAGAAATGTGTTGGTGGTAAAAAATGCGATGATTGTGGAAATTTGACTAAATTTCAAAAAAAATATCATACTGATATAAATGATCAATCATTTTCCAACATGAAAGTGAAATGGAAGAGATATGAATATATCGATACATTGATTCAAGGTGAAAATAGTGTTAAAATAATTGAATTACTAGAAGACGAAATTTTTCTGATAGAATTTTTGAGAAAGTTTGAGGCAGAAATTTACAAATACACCAAGCATTCCCATAGAGCTCGATGGCAAGACTTGCAATTCAAAAAATCTCGTGAATTTTTTCCACCAGGGACCATTTTGTCAGTGATTGATTTTGCAGAAAACTACACATTTGTTCCACAAAAAGAAATTCAAAGTGAATACTATCATTCTAACCAAGTCTCCATGCTCGTCCATATTCTATATAGACATGCTGAACAAAATGTCGATCATATAGAAAGCACGAGTGAAAATCGACATATCATTAAATAATATCACTTTTATATCAGTGACGATCGTACACATGATACATGTTTTGTACAACATTGTTTTGGAAAAATTTATGATTCATTGAAAAATCGTTGAATAACATTCAATGAACATTGGATATGGTCAGACGGATGCCCAGGTCAATTCAAATCTGCACGATCATTCTTTTGGTTGTGTTGTCTTCATAAGAAAACCCGCATTAAACATTGTTGGAATTTCTTTGAGACTGGCCATGGAAAAGGAGAACATGACGGTGCAGGAGCATGCATAAAATGAGTACTTCAAAGATATCAAATGAACCACTCTGCAAGCCGACTTGTGAACGTTGAAGAAGTTGTTCAATGGTGCATCGTTGCTCTAAGCCATGAGAGAAACCCATCAAGAGAAGTGCGAAGGTACATTCAATTTAATTTATATTGGAAATCTAATTTTAAACATTGTACATTTATCATGCAATGATTATCTTTGATTGTATTTTGATATCATATTTACAAATTCTTCTTTTAATTTTCCATATAAAGGTTTTTATGGCATATTGGAATCTGTTGTGTAACCAGCTTCAAAAATAGAAGAAAAGAGATATCAACGCCTTAGAAATAAGCCACTTCGAGGGGGCAACCTCCAATACATTACATAAATGCACAATTCTTGGATGATACAATTTACAAAACCTCCTTTCTATATATAGGAGTACATGGGGCCATAATGTAATCCTAGTGGGCCACAATGTAATCCTAGCTGACCTAACAATAATAATTTAAGGGCACAATAATAACAAAATGGGGGTTACAAGGGTACAATAATAACAATAAGGGGTTACACTAACAATAATAAGGGACTATACTAGTGATATAGGGACCTAACATGCCCCTCTCCTTCAAAAAAGTGTTGTCCTCAACGCTTGAGTAGCTCCGGGTGCTTCTGTATAAAATTCTCATCCTCCCATGTAGAATCTTCAGTGGGTAAGTTCTTCCACTCGATGAGATACTCTGAAATTGATCGATTCCGTAGCTGTCGAGTTCTTGTTTCTGTGACCGCTTTAGGTTCCAATATGATTTTTCCTTCCTCATCAAGTTCTGGAAATATTGTTTGAACTGGAATATTTTCACCTATAACCTTCTTTAAGCATGAAACATGGAAAACTGGATGTACTCGCAAAGAAGCAGGAAGCTCCAATTTGTATGCCATAGTACCAATCTTTTGCAACACCTTGTAAGGACCATAGTACTTTGGCGATAATTTATTATCCTTCTTAGCTTGCTCGAGGGACATTTGTTTATATGGTTGTAGCCGTAAAAATACCCAATCTCCTACATCAAAACTTCTCTCGCTACGATGTTGATCTGCCTGTTGTTTCATTCGATTTTGTGCCAAATTCAGGTTATCCTTTAAGAGTTGGAGAACTTCTTGCTGATGCCCGATGTGATCTTCCACTGCTTGAACCTTTGAATTTTCCCTTAAAGATGATGTGATGGATGGTGGATGATATCCATAAAGTGCCATAAATGGGGTCATTTTTGCTGCAGTATGGAAGAAGTGTTATACCACCATTCAGCAAGAGGTAACCACTTGACCCATTGTGTTTGTTTATCAGATACAAAACAACGAAGATATCCTTCCAAACATTTATTTACGATCTCATTTTGACCATCAGATTGAGGATGATAAGATGAGCTATGAGCTAATTGAGTACCCAAACAAGAAAATAACTCCGTCCAAAAATTTCCAGTAAAAATGGGATCTCTGTCGCTCACAATAACCCTCGGGCTTCCATGTAGCTTTTGAATTCTGTCCATAAATGTAGTAGCAACTGTACTTGCTTTAAATGGATGAGATAATGCACAAAGTGTGCATACTTGGTAAGTCTATCAACTACCACCATGATGACACTCTTTCCTTCGGACTTAGGTAAACCTGTGATAAAATCCATTGAAATCTCCTCCCAACATTGACTTGGAATGGATAAAGGTTGTAGAAGTCCCGGGGTCTTAATTGTTTCCACTTTATTCTACTGGCAAACCAAACATTCCGCCACAAACTTTTGAATATCAGATTTAAGGCCATCCCAAAAAAATTCTTTCTTCACCCCGTGGTAAGTTTTTAAAAATCCTGAGTGTCCTCCTAAAGGAGAAGTGTGCAATTCCAGAAGAATCTTTTGTTTTAGTTGGGAATTCTTACAAAGATATAAGCGATCTTTATACCATAAGGAATCATTTTTCCAACTAAATGTATCAGATGTACTAGGATCTTGCTGCAACTTTTGAATGAGTGTCCACACTTCTTCGCCCTTCTTCCATTCATCTCATGCTTTGGTTATCCAATCTGGTTGGATAATAGAAATGGCACAAAGCAATGCTTCCACCTCTTCATTCTTTCTTGAGAGTGCATCTGCAACAACATTAAGCTTTCCTTTTTGTAGATTATTTCAAAGTCATAACCCAACATCTTTGTGACCCATTTTTGTTGCTCTTCTGAAGATAGTCTTTGTTCCAAAAAGTGTTTAAGACTATCATGATCAGTTTTTACCTTGAAGTGTCTTTCCATTAGGTAAGTTCGCCATTTCTTTAGTGCATGCAGTATTGCTAACATTTCCTTCTCATAAATAGGTTTCTGTAAATACTTTCCTTTGATTGGACGACTTTCAAAAGCAATGGGTCTTCCTTCCTGCATTAAAATCGCACCAATTCCATTTCCTGAGGCATCACATTCCACAATAAAGGTTTTTGTGAAGTCTGGCATAGCTAAGATCGGTGCTAGGCACATTGCCTCTTTAAGACGTTCAAAGGCCTTAGTTGCTTTAGGAGTCCATGAAAATGCATCTTTCTTCAATAATGTTGTTATAGGTGCCGCTATTCTCCCATAATTCTTAACAAACTTGCGATAATACCCTGTTAACCTGAGAAATCCTCGCAACTGCTTTATGGTTGTGGGGACTTTCCATTCCTTAATGGCTTTAATTTTGTTAGGGTCTCCTTTAACACCCTCATGAGATACAATATGACCCAGATATTCCACCTCTTGTACTCCAAAGAAACATTTGGATGTTTTTGCATATAATTGTTTCTCCTGCAATAGTTTGAGCACCCCGTCAACATGTTCAACATGATCCTTCCAAGACCTGCTGTAGATTAGTATATCATCAAAAAATACTAGCACAAATTTTCTAAGGAAGGGTTTGAAAATGGAATTCATCAACCCTCGAAATGTAGAAGGTGCATTGGTAAGGCCAAAAGGCATGACCAAAAATTCATAATGACCCTCATGAGTTCGAAATGCTGTTTTTGGAATATCTTCAGTCTTCATTCTAATTTGATGATATCCCGAACGAAGATCCAACTTGGTAAAATAAATTGCTCCATGTAATTCATCCAATAATTCATCAATCACAGGAATGGGAAATTTATCTTTAATGGTGAGCTTATTGAGCTCCCTATAATCCGGACACATTCGCCATGATCCATCCTTCTTGTGTACCAATACTACAGGAGCAGAGAAAGAACTTTGACTAGGTTGAATTATACCTGCCTCTAACATTTCTGCAATCATACGTTCAAGTTCGCTCTTTTGGAAGTAAGGATATCTATAAGGCCTGACGTTTGGAGGAACACTTCCTGGAATCAAATGAACAACATGATCATGATCACGAATAGGTGGGAGTCCTTTGGGAGTTTCAAACACCTTGGAATGATTGTCCAAGACTTGTTGGAGATCTGCAGAAATAGATGATTTTGATGTTCGAACTTCTAGTGAGCATAATTGTGCAATTACGCCTCGTTGTTCTTTCTTTAGAAGCTTTGTCATGACATTAGAGCTTATTATCCTTCCTGGCTTCCCCGCAATACCCCGTAATTCGACTTCCTTTCCTTCTCAAAAAAATTTCAAGAAAAGTTCTTGAAAATTAAAAGCTACCGTCCCCAAAGATTGTAACCATTGTACTCCTAGTACAACATCAGCACCTCCCATAGGAATGGAAAGCATTGGACTAGTCAATACATATTCCCCCATGGTTAGCTTGATATTATGGCATTTTCCAGAGAAATTTATAGTTCCTTCATTTGCAACCATCACTTGACATTCTGGTGCTGGGTATAGGAAACAATTTAATTCCTTGGCTACCTTACAATGAATAAAATTATGGGTGCTACCTGAATCAATCAACACTATTACCTTTTTCTTCTTGATATGTCCTTCTATCTTGAGAGTTTGAGGAGTGGTAATTCCTGCCAGTGCATTACATGATATGGTCGAATTCATTTCTTCCTCTTCTAGGGCTGGTTCCTGGTGTATATCCTCTTCTTGTTCATTTTCTTCTTCCTCTTCACAATCTATGTAAAATAATTTCTTCTCAACACACTTATGACCTTTAGTGTATTTGCTATCACAACTGTAGCAAAGCCCTTTGCTCTTTTTTCTTCCAATTTTTGTGGTGTCAACCTTGTAGGTTGTGGAAATCTAGGCGTAGAAACACTTCCTTCTTTATAGAATTGAGTGGTAGGCTTCCTTGTCGCCATAATTTTACATTCAACTTTCTTGCCAACCTGAATGCCTTCTCCAATGAATCAGGTTCCAAAACACGAACTTCATGTTGGATGTTATCCTTTAGAGTGCCTATGAAGAGATCAATCCTGTGTTCCTCTGGAATATCAGTTACCCTTATATTCAATTTTTGGAAGTTCTCAATGTGCTGCCCCACTAAACCCTTTTGTTTGAGATTTATCAATTGGCTAAAGAAGGTGTTGCTCTTTGTATCCTCATAATGTGCTATCATTTCCTCCGTAAAATTGACCAAGTGACAATTTTTTTACGGGAGCAAAGCCATCGATACCATACAAATGTATTTTGTTCTAAATGTAAAGTTGCAATGCGTACCTTTTGTGTGTTTTGCACATTATGGAGATCAAAATATTGCTCCATCCGTAGTATCCATGTTACAGGATCATTTCCATCAAACTTCCTCATATCCATTTTTGGAATATGGTGGTTCTTCCCGCCAACATTAGAGTTTATGAAATCACGATTAACATTTATTTTGTTCTCATAATGAGGTTCTTCTACTATATTTTCGCCATTAGGAATCATTTATGGTTTTAAACTTGTCATCAAGCCTTCCATGTATGCTTTTAGATCATTCTTCATGTTTTCCATGTTGTCTTTCATGTCATCCATCTTAGCTTCCATGCCCACTTCCATGCCATCCATCTTAGCTTCCAAACCATTCATCTTAGCTTCCACGCCTTTCTTCAAACCATCCATCTTAGTTTCCAAGCCTTTCTTCAAAACTTCCATTTCATTTTTTGTTGTTCTTTGCGAGAGCGAAATTTGCTCTTGTAATTTTGATATGTCATGTTGCCATTCTTCATCTTCATGAGTCATAGTAGAGCCTTCTGAAGGCTTAATGGGTGTTGAATTATTTTTAGGGGCCATTTTAGAATCCAATACTGATATATATTCTACAATATGCCCTTGGGATCAATTTAACTTGATTATTCAAACAAGACTTATGCAATTTGGAAAAAAATACACACCTTTTTCTTGCTTTTGAGGAGCTCGATATTGAAAATGGATTATTTCTGTGATTGTAGCACTTCAATATATAAATTTCGGTACCAATGTAGCCCTCTGAATTATCTTTCGAATGTCACAGGTCTGACCTGATTTGGATTCTCCAAGACAAAGTTGTGTCCAATCTCCCACAATGACCTAATTATGGACTGGTTCAGTAGTGCGAATTTGTACGACTTGACAAGTGTCACTGTTTCGTCCTTTGTCTCTGAAATTGATAGCCAAGAAACTAAAGTCCGTGTACTTGCGAACAATTTTTACGGCACTCCAATCCGATGCCCAGAGAGAGAGTTATTGAACTTTTCCCACGATCACCTCTTTGAGATGAAATTCAGGAGCCTGAAAAAGCACTACCTTCCACAGATCATATCTCCAAAACTATTGCGAACCAAGCTCTGAAATTTTTTGAAGAATTTCCTCAGGATTTCAGCTTCGCACCATATGAATTTCAGATTCTGAACCTTCGTAGAAACAGATTTATAGCGAAAATGCCACGATGACCTATTTAGGAGCTTGAAAAAAGACCTGACTTCCACAGATGATATCTCCGCAAATATTGCGAACCAAGGTCTGAAATTTTTAGACAAGCTTCCTCAAGATTTCGGCTTCGCACCCTAAAAATTTCAGCTTCTGAAACTTCGTAGAAAAAAAGTTATAGCGCAAATTCCACGATGACCTGTTTGGAGCAGCGAAACCCTAGAATCCAAAGCTCTGATACCAAATGTTGTGTAACCAGCTCCAAAAATAGAAGAAAAGAGATATCAACGTCTTAGAAATAAGCCACTTCGAGGGGGAAACCTCCAATACATTACATAAATGAACAATTCTTGGATGATACAATTTACAAAACCTCCTTTCTATATATAGGAGTCCATGGGGCCATAATGTAATCCTAAACGCGACCTAACAATAATAATTTAAGGGCACAATAATAACAAAATGGGGGTTACAAGGGTACAATAATAACAATAAGGGGGTTACACTAACAATAATAAGGGACTATACTAGTGATATAGGAACCTAACAGAATCGAAGACGTAGATAGATCAATTGGAAATGACGTTGAAACAATAAAAGGGACTCGAAAATTGCATTCAATTCAAACAAAGTCGTCCAGAAATGTGTTTACTGATAAAGGAAAATATTCTTGTTTTTGTGATAAGCCAGACAGACAACACAAACCACGACGCTGCAAAACAGAAATGGCGGTGAAATTTACTGGAAACATACAGAGCTAAACACAAAGGGCAAAATGTCTATTGCAATGTTTGAAGAAATGCAATCAGAGGAAACTACAATATCATCTGATGGTGATCGAGTTTCTGATCTTGTTAGAGAAGGTAACATTTGAATTACTTTCTAATGATTTAAATATCTAGAAATAAATTTAAATATGCATAATTTTGTTAAATTTATTTTATTGTGCAGGAGATGTTTTTGCTGTAATTGCACCTATTGACAACGATGAAAATGTGAAGTATTATTTGATGCGTTGCACCAAACGAAAAATGAAATTATTACAAGACTTTAATGATCACGGATTTCAGTATGACAGAGGGTCTATTATACTGAAAGGTTATTTTTTCAAACAAACTCATCAAAGTGGAGACTTTGTTTACTTTGAAGACTATGAACCCGATTCCATAAGTTGTCAATATAGTCACTTGGTGTGTGCAGCACGCATAAAGTTGATAGAAGTTCAATCAAAGAAAAAATCGAAAATTAAGAGATGGAAAATGTCAAAATCCGATCATGAACGGATTATTGAGGATGGAATTCCATTAGAATTTTTTTGAGTGAATTGTCCAACAATTTATTATCTTTGGATTAAATATGTTTTAGAACTTCCAGTACTCAACTAAAAATTGAGATGCGTATGTTATTTGTGCAAGTGTTTGCACATGTACAAATTGTTTGGGTACAAGCACGTGCTCTAGTATCAACTGAAAGTAGTTTTTCTATACATGTGCATTGATGAAAAATGTTATATGTATTGGATATATATATGTTCTAGAATGAAATTAATTGTTCTAGTTTTACTATGTGCATTGTGTATTCAATATATATGTTCTAGAATACAATTAATTGGAACTAGTTTTTCTATGTGCATTAATGAAAAACTAGTTGGATTTTCTGGTAAAAAGTATGGACACAACATAAATAAATCATCTGCAGTATAATTTTGTATGAAAATTCCTTTTAGACAAGAGACTCGAAGCACTTCTCCGACTTTTGGTGGGATTTGACCCACATCTCTAATCCTGATTGAAAATCTAGTACAAAATCTGCTTTTCCAATGGTCGGATATGTTCAATGTGCATTGATGAAAAATGCTACTTGTCTTGGATAGATATGTTCTAGAATGCACAATTAATTGTTCCAAGTAGTTTTTCTATGTGCATTGATGAAAAACTAGTTGGATTTTTTGGTAAAAAGTTTCAACAATGTAAATAAATTGACAAGGCTACCTATTTGAGTGCATTAACGACATTGACCCAAATTCAACAAACATATATATGTACTAGAGACTTATATTTCCAATCAAAATTAAAGGGATAATTTGTACATATATCTACTTCTTTAAACTCTTTTTTCAATTAGAGCTCAATTCATACAAGGTTAGTTGCATTGAAAAGCTATGTTCTTCCTATTGGAAATTTTTTCATTCAAACAAAACTACATGGAGAGATCAAAAGCAATCTTAAAATTCCAAATGTACTTCAACCATCCAAATGTGCCAAATGTAGGTTGAAACCATCCAAAACTTTAAAATTTTAAAAACTTTTGATAATATATCGTGCAACATTAAAACATTAAACATCACATGCGAAATGTAGATTGAAACCATTCAAAACTTGAGTTTAAAAAACTTTAAATTATATAGATCGTTACTTCACATGTCATGCCAATTATAGTTCAACTAGATCCAATAGAAACATTTATTAACATCACATGTAATGATTGTTCATTCCAGTCTTTAAGTTAGATTAACATCCAAAACTTAACTGTGCCTTTTGATTATATATTGTGCAATATTAAAACATTAAACATTTAAAGTTCATTAAATATCACATGAAAAATGTAGATTAAAACCATCCAAAACTTGAGTTTTAAAAACTTCACATGCCATGCCAATTATAATTCAACTATCCAGCAAAAACATTTAACATTAAATATCACATGCCAAATGTAGATCGAACCATCCAAACTTTTAACTTTTAATTAAACAAAAATATAGATCACAACATTACTTCACATGCCAAAATGTACTCCAAGCATCCAAAACTTAAATTTAAAAACAAAACAAATTATAACACATGTCATTACATAACATGCCAAACGTACTCCTACGCGGGGGCATCACAGCGCCACGCTGCTATGCGCGCAGGTCGGGTTGGTGCGTGGCAACGCCACAAAGCAGTCGGCCGACTGCATTCACTCCACCATACTCGCATTAAATCCCTGGTCCTTCACAATACTCGGCATTCAAGCCGGTGGGGAGGACGAGGCCATCGCCATAACTTACCGCCGTCCTCCATGCGCATTTGCCCTCCCGCCTTCTCGATGCTTCCTCTATACGCTCTGCATTTCATTTGGCTAGTCACCATGTCTCAGCTCATTGTTCCTCTCGGCTCTGCGTGCCCACCGGAAGCCAAGCTCGCCAGCTCCAGAACGGCTCTTGGCCGGAGATGCACCCTCTTCTGCTGCGTGGAATTCGACACTGGTTTTCATCACTGTCAAGGCCATCTGCATCCCTGGCTTCTTGCTGATCCGCCCCAGGTTTTCTCTCCTGGTCTGTCGCCGTCCACTCAGCCTACTTCGCCTCTCCTCTTCCCTCGACGCCTGCACTCTCCTTGCAAGGTCATGCCTCGGCTTCGGCACAGGCTCAGATGCCGCAGAGGCAGCACCCGAGCCAGACCTGCCTCCAGGCGTCGCTCACCTTCTAGCCCCTCGAGCTCTCCGGATTCTGAACGCATTCGTCGCCCCTCCACTCGAGCCTCGCGCAGAAGAAGAGCTCCGCCGGCCCACCACCTGCCCTCTTCTCCGCGCAGCGTCTCTCCCCATCCGACTCCTTCTGAACCTCGCAATCCAGAGTCTACCCTCTTGGCTAACCCGTCCACTGCGCTTTTCCACTTCCCTTGTGTCATGAACCAGCCCATGGTAGTGGCGACCATCTCAGTGCAATTCAAGGAGCTCCCTCAACTCAATTCGGGGCCACCTCCTTCGACGCCTCCAGGGATTCGTCCTCACGCGCCCGAGTCTGTTTCGGATCTTCGCACTGTTCAGCTGCACAGCCCACGCACCACGGAAAGAGGCGCGCTCGGAGTTGGAAGCACTAATCTCACAGGCGCGCTCCCGAAGCAGAACGACGCAGGCGAGGCAGCAATTCCCATGCAGGATGATGAAGAATGCGCCTATGGATGTCGAATTGTCGAAGAATCCCCCTCTGATGATTATGGTCTCTAAATCTTCCAGTTTCACTGCATTTTCCAGGTTAGAGTTCTTGTATGGCTGGAGCCTGCTGACTTTTAGGCCTGCGGGCTTGTCCAATCTCAGTTATAGTTTTTGTTCTTATTGCTACTGTTTTAAGACTTACTGTGTAATGCTGGTTTCCTCTCTTGAGGCAGCAACTAATCTCTCCTCGCGCTGGTTTCCCTACGAGGGCAGCGCTTTTTTTGTCATTTTGCTGAAACTCGTCCTACTGCTGGAAAAGCACCTCTGTATGTACCATATTTTATCACAGTAATAGAATTTAGTCTTATTTAGAAAAAAAAAACATGCCAAACGTAGTTCAGACGACAACATTAATTTATAGATGACAACATTACTTCACATTCACATGCCAAAAGTACTAAAACCATCCAAAAATTAAATAAAGAAAATTATATAATAACAATGTAATAAAATATGTCCAAAAATTGTAAATCTCAAAAGTATCAAACTGTATCAAGTTTAACAAATTTTAAAACCATCTAAATTTTGAAATCAAATCTACTGTAAATCATGTCCATCAAATGGAGACGAATCTAGCGTCTTCCCTACTAGGGTCTCATTCCGCGCCCTATCCTGTGAATGGGAAACCTACATACACAATGCACATGTACTTGAACATTAAAATTTGATGTTTTAAAAATGAATGAGAATATATATATCTAGAAATTCATGTAAAAAACAAAATATAACAAAAAAATCATGCAATACCTCATAAGGTTCCCTCTCCATTTGATGAACAGGTTCTCCCATAGGAACATCTGTAGTGGTAAACTGTACAATATACATGTACAGTTATATATATATATATATATATATATTAAAAACTTTCAAATGAAAATGCATGTGTACATATATAAACTTATTTTCAATAATATTAAAAAAAGGAACTAAAGACAACTTGTTCAAATGTTGTGGATGTTCCTATCTCCATCGCTAGAGTCCTCGGATTAAAGAAATCTTCTATAGGAACCTAAATTCAAAAAAATTTAAATAACTCAAAATATAGATCTCTCTCTCTCTCTCTCTCTCTCTCTCTCTCTCTCTATATATATATATATATATATATCTCAATTTTTAATGGAACTTTTTGAGGTAGAATATATATATATATATATATAACTTTTAAACATAAATTTTAAACTTGTGAAAAATTGTCCATACTTGTGGCTCATCTCCCAAGGAAGTAGAAGGTACATCTCCCAAGGAAGAAGAAGGTACCGCCATCCCAAAAACATCAGACGGAATTGGTACCTGTTAAAACATTTTATCAAATTATATATATACATACATGTACATGTGTGGAAACAATTATTTATTTTAGAGTCACTTAAAAAACACTAACATTTTCCAACATTTCATGATGGTCAGACCCATCTGCATCATTTGAACCAGAGGTCCCGAACGTGATATTAACATTTTCGTCATGCATCATGCCTGAGAACTGCAAATGGTGTTTTAACATATAATCATACATTTTTGTTAGATTAATATGCACATACAAATAAATGTATACATGTACATACACATGTATTTATTACAAATTGTACACATGTATATGTAAAAATAATTTCAAACCCTAAGGTCACTAACTCATACCGTTCTGATGCCCTCTTCCTCATGAAAAATTAGGTCTTGCAAACCATTGCGACAATTTATTGCATATGTTTGGAGATCTTCAACATTCATGTTGTAAATCTCCTCATGTGTACAATAAACAAAATTGGCACGTGCATTTTCACGTGCTCTTTGTCGATTTAAACAAATATCGACTCCACTCAATCCGCTATGAACATTGTCGATCATAACATCCCTTGCTTCTCGACTTATTTGAGAAGTCGCATCCATCTCTGATCGCAGAGTTTCGACTCGAAACGGTCGACTCACCAATGGCAGCTCAGGGCAAGGCAACTCCACATCTCGCTTAGTGCCCTTACGGTCATATAATCGACCTTTCCCCAGCCCAAAAATTTTTGAAGGAAGGTCATTGTAGTTGGGTTTCATACCCAAAAAAAATTCTGCATAAAACATTTGTGCAAAACAAACAGGAACCTCATCGTTCCATGGAAGCCTTCCAAAGGCCGCAAGATGCTGATCATACAAATAACGAGCTTTGTCTGGGTGCTTGAAATATTGCACCTTCAACATTTTTCTTTTTGGCCCTTCCTTATGATTAAACATTGACTTGGCCACTTCTCTTGTAACTTTTTGTTTTACGTCCTCCCATTTATCGAGACCCATCACTGTTTCTTTTCTCTTTTTCATCAGTTCTACAAATGAATCAGTTGTTGGCCCAAGATTTTTGTACACATTTACCATTTCACCTAATGAATGTGTAACTATTTCAAGGCTTTGTCGACTCTCAGCAGGTAGAGACAAAGCCACGAGATCTCTTTGCAATTTTGCATGAAGGCTTTCACACCTTTGTAAGGTGCATTCCGCCATGTTGGTTTCCCATGGTATATCAGTAATCTCAGCCAGATAAGTTGTGTTGGGTTGACAGCCTTCTTCTTGAATGTAGCGAGCTGCCCTGCGTCTATTTTGACCACTAGCTCGAACATTTTCAGCCTCTGCATCAATATATATAAAATTTCGTATATTAGAAAAAACACGTGTAAAAAAAGTTGTACAAATTTAATGAAAAAATATTGAAATCGATGGCAACCTTGATGTTGTTGGTTAACATCATCTCCAACATGACCCCCTCACGAGAACTGCACCCAAAATGACGCCATCGAGAACCGTTCCCACAATGGCCCCGTTGAGGCAAATAGAAATTGCTGATTGGCCTTTCGGGAATAAATATCACCCCCTTCCCGCAACCCTGCTGCTCACTCATACCTCGACCTGGCTGAACCTCGGCCACGCCTCCATGGATGGAGTAGAAACCCTTCTCCTTTCCTCCTAAAAATTAAAATATGAAACTTATTAACAACTAATTTAACTCACAAAGTTAATAAAAAATCAATTCCATATGTACACACATTTATGGAGATTTAAGATTATATTTAAATACCGTGAACATCCCTCGATATATATCTATTGGTCGACATTTACACAAAATAGATTTCGAAAAATCAATTTGTAATTTAGTCTACACAAATTATGCAGAACACAACTTTCAAAGAAATAATGGATCATGTGTGAAATTAAATTTAATCGAAAAAATAAATTAAAAAAATTATAAGTTCACCAAATTGCGCTTTACATGGTGGGAGCACACTTGGTATAAAATTTACCACTTATGCACTTTAGTTTGTGGGAGAAATGACACATGTACATAGTTTACCTTAAAGTCATAGAAGCTCAACTCGATCTTCGTCGTTCATCCTCCATGATATATATCTATTGGTCGACATTTACACAAAATAGTCAGCTGATCTTCGTCGTTCATCCTCCATGATATATATCTATTGGTCGACATTTACACAAAATAGATTTCTAAAAATCAATTTGTAATTTAGTGTACACAAATTATGTAGAACACAACTTTCAAAGCAATAATTGATCATGTGTGAAATTAAATTTAATCGAAAAAGAAATTATAAAAATGATAAGTTCACCAAATTGCGCTTTACATGGTGGGAGCACACTTGATATAAAATTTACCACTTATACACTTTAGTTTGTGGGAGAAATGACACATGTACATAGTTTACCTTAAAGTTGTTGTGTTTTATGGATATTAAAATGAAGAACTTCTATTTATATCCATTCTAGAGATTGGCTGTAGGGGCATTTACTAGATATGTCACCTTTCATAAATGATGAGATCCAGAGGCTACCTGGCCCTTTACAGACTCTGCCTATAGAACTTGTAGAAGTAAACACTAGAGGCATTAACAATATCAAATAACGTTTTCATGCTCAGACATGGGAATGTGTCTCTTTCCCTACGCAAAAAAATAGTTCAAGGTAGTTAATCTTCATAGACACGTCATCAAGCAGGTCAATGTGATCATCCCTAACTTACTTTTCATGAAATTAGGCTTGGAATCCTCTACAACTTGGTGGATGGAGTTGAATGGGAACTAGGTCAAGGCCTTTACAAAATACATGCTAGTGAATAACACTTACTAGGTTATGCCAACAAATAAAGTGGCAGAAATGTTTTCTCCTCGAGGTTGTCCAATTGGGTGTGTAATACCAACTTCACCCATTTCCTAATAAGTTTCTCTCTTAGGTTAAAAATGTCTTCCACCTTATTAGTTATATATTTTCCAATTTCCCGTGGATTCCTTGAATTTTTTCTCCTACCATCTCCCTCTCTCACTCCCCAAATTATTGTCATCAAACATGCCCCATTGAGGATCTAGAGTAATGTTTGCACCATACTTAGAACTGTCATTGCTGCTAATTGAAATTGGAGTCATGTATACTAGATTGCTTGCTTAAGTGGCTCTTACTTGGACAATATCCTGAGATATTTTGACATGATGGTCATATGAGGTTGGAAGCTACTTGGTGTAATTTTCCTTAAATCTTCAAAAAAACAGAGCAAAAATGTCATTTTCAATCATTTTTTATTAGCTTCTGCATACAGCAGATGTTATCACAATTGCAACACAATCATGTTCCATGAGCATGAATTGTGAATGTCGCAAGCCAAATTGCAAGGAAATTTGCATTCATTTTAGGCAAAAGAAGGCTATGACATTAAGGTCCATGCTAGAAAAAATTATGCAAATAAGGTTGCTAAGTCTTGATACTTACCATGTGTTTCAAAGCCATAACAAAGGTTGGCTTTGAGAGTGTCCTCTCAAAGCCCTGTCTTGAGATGAAATTTAATTCAATGTCTCTTATAGTTGCAAGGTGGAATTGATAGAACTATTTGATTTCTTTACCATAGATGGATATCTCCTTTCATCTATACCTTTCTCTACCATCTTATTTCCAAGTGAAATGGGAATTTTCACATTTTGAATGCCATTACCATGTAATTTGGTAGTCTGCTAGCTAGACTTATCACAAGTAAGGTTGTCATACCAAACTATTTCTCTTGCTCAACTCAGTGACCATGACTCTCTTCTCACACTCCTTACCATATAAGATCTTCAATTGTACATGTCACACAAAGTTGGGGGTTCTAGGTCTACACCTATTAGGTAAAGTTACATATTTTATGTCATTGTAGTCCTTAAATTTGGAGGTGTTCCACCTGAAAAAGTAGGCATTAAATATGGATGAAAAGGATTTGTTTTAACTTTGATAGAATTTCCTCGTGGAATTACTGAATTTCTCGACGACATCATGCTAGCTTTGCTCAGAGAAGAAGGTTTTGGAGGAGAAATTGAATTCTTTCGACTTATTTTTGGCATTGAAGTTTGAAATAGTAGTTTTGATGACTCCATTGATGACCTTGCTGAGGAATTTTATGCACACAATATTGACTTTGAAGATGGTTTAGAAGATGTTGAAGAAGTTGTAGATTTTGGTGTTGTCACTGAATGTTTCTTTGTTGTTGGACTTGATCAAGACATGTAATTTAACTTTACGAGCAGATTGAATACCTTGAATAGGTTTTAGATTTTTTTGTTCTCACTGAAGGTTTTTGTCTAGTTTTGTTTCTTAAACCATCATTTCCATAGGACATTTTTGGTGAATAGATTCTTGACCTTGATGAGAGGATATGATACCTTGAAGAGGCTACATCTTTTGGTGACGTCACTAATTGTTTCTCTATTATTATGTTTGTTAAACATCTCGCTTAGGGCGAGGCAACTCCACATATATTGTACAGTTTATGGGACAGAAATCAATATGTAGAAATATTCACTTGGTTTTTATAATTGGATAGAAGAATGACTTAAAATGACCTTATATGTCTTCTCATTTTAGAACTCAAATTTTTAGGAAGGATTTAAGTATCCACCTTCCAAGAATCACTAGAAGAGGTTGATAAAGAATATAAAAAGACAAAAAACTAACCAGTGGTGTACTAAATGGATTTCTTGGGAGGTAGATTGGCATATGGACTTTTGGTAGCTATAACTTTTCCAAATAAGTGAATGTATTTGAAAACCAAACCTCTAGTTTATTTTGGTTTAGACAAGGTCTAGAATTTGAAAACTGAATTCCCTCTTTCTTCCTCTTACATGTCCAATGATTGGAATCTGGATTGAGGGAAAAAAATTCCTAAATAAAAAATTTTCATTTTATTTGTTGTACACATGAGTTTTTAAAAGCTAATTAACTCATAAATTTCTCACAAAATACACTTAAATCTTGCCACAAACCCCTTCCCAAATGGCTAACTTTAGACGATCCTAAACACATTTTTATTTAACTAATGAGAGAGATATCCCAATAAAATTAGTTTGTCCATATTCAAATCAAGTTGGTATCAAAGTACAATTTAGCTCATTTTAGTCAAGGTTAGTTAGAAGAATTAGCTATTGGTTTCTGTCTTCAATTTCCTCTCAAAATTAATGTGTACGTGCTTTTGAGAGACACACTAGAGGAATAAGGTCCAAATTTTTGATGAAAATGTGCTATAAAAGTAAAGTGTTAAAGGAAAACATGTACAAGGCATAGTTGACCCAAATGTTGTTGAGGAAGGGCCTAATTATTTGGGTCTTAGTTATGGAAAACATGATGGAGAATGCTCTAAAGCCAAGGAGGAACATGAAGCTGTTCCAAGAAGGAATTTCATTTCGTGTTCATTACCTCAAGCTTGTGAAGTTTGTGTTCATGATGAATGGAAAATTTTGACACCCACTTTGCAAGAAGATGTTAATAAACATGCAGATAATGAGAATGTAAAAGAAGAGGATGTTGAAAGCTCTATCTAGTCATTGAATTCATTACTAGTATTCAGAGGAGAGCCACTACCTCATCAAATTCACCTCCTCAAGAAGGCGAAAATGGTGAATGTTCAAGGTATAAATTTTCCTTTAATCAAATTGCTTTTGATTATGATAAACATGGTAAATATTCACATAAGATATATAAAATAACTTGCACATGTTCCTTTTGTGCTTTGAATAATCATAATGTTTATAGATGTTGGAAGAAGATATCCATGCACATTGAAACTTTCTAAATAAATGAGGAAAAAAGTCAAAGGCCCATTGGACAAGGAAAATGATGTTGAAAATAACATGCAATTGTTTATTACTCATTTCCATAAGAAAGGTCACCTTGTGGACAAGTGTTGGACTTTGTATCCAACAAGTCATCCACAACATTTGAAGAAGGTGGAAAGAGATAACGACAAGAATGGAAAAGAGGATTCCATAATCGATGAGGTTCAAGATGATTCACATGATGAAGTGCAGCTAAAAGAAGCGCCATTGAAATGGTTTGCTAACAGATGGTTAGATTTCTTATCCAATGAAGGCCTTGCATGTATTTTTATGTTTCATGAATTTCTTTGCAAATTCAAAGTATTGTGCATGTTGCATGAAGCAAGATGTTGAAAGTAGAGTTATGTTGACACACTTAAATGCAACAAATATGGAAATTTGTACATGAGCTCTATTATTTGACTTCAGAGTCAGTTGTTTGAAGAGGGATGTTTTGTCGACTTGTGTTTGGTTGATGGTTTTGTACACCAATATGTAAGAGTACATGGAGATATTCACATGATGTGAATTCTTTTTTCTTTGAAGGAGAAAAATGATATGTCAGCGAGCTATGTTTATTGCATGATGTGTTTTCAGTTTGATGGTTTTGTTTGTGACAAGACGTCACAAGATTTTGGGAAGATCCACTCTTGAGCGAGAGCCTCATGATTACAACCTAATCATGAGAATCAAATGGGATTGCATCCTCATTTTGAAAACAAATAGGATTCTGAGCTACCTAGGACTCAAACCATTATTTTTAAATTTGAAATATCATGGTGTGTTGTTTCAATGCCTGAATCCACAACCCTAACATAAATTGTTTTATTCTTTTTTTGCAGGATTTAGTTGGTTATATTAAAATTCATTTGAATTTAAAATTATTGGCTTAGTGGCATGAAGCAAACATATTATACATATTAAATGAGGAATTTCGCTCTCCCAATCATTTCTAAATCACCCATATCACCAAGAAAACATGTTTTAAAAGAACATACTCTGGTATGGGAAAGACCTTAGGTTTCAAATATTATAAGAAGGTTTTTGATATGGTTGAGAGAATGTGGAAAATAGAATCCATAAACAAATTTTTTTTCAAAACGTATTACTTTCAAAGTATCAACAACGAACATGTACAAGGGTGTTCAATGAAATAACGCTATTTATTTAAATTCCATGATGTATATCTTACTCATAATTTTAACAAATTATTAAATAATGATCTAGATTGGATAATTATATTATTTGGCATATATTTTGATGCTTATAGAGTGAAAAAACTGAAAGAATCAACTTGTAGGGTCATTTTAATGGTGGGTGGAGAATTGGGGTCTAAAAACTTTTGGAGTCATTTTGAGGCATTAAGTGACATTTCTGGGGGTCAAAAGATTATCCCTTGTGCCGAAATCTTGACCATTATTCTACACTTAAAGACATATCCAATGGTGCAAGAAAAACATCAAACGAAGTTCATTCAAAATTTATGCCTTTAGTAAGTTGACCTATCATGTTGACCACCATGGTACGAGATAATGACATTTTAGCCCCATTAATCATGCATGGCAAGCTAGCTACATGTGGAATTTTAACAATACTCTAAAATGTCTAAAATCACAAACCTTGTTAATGGTTGACAGAGTCAAATCTTACACCTAGTTGGCTATCACGCTATGTTAAATACTTGGCCACTAGGAGGAATAAGAGTTCCATTTTGTGTTATTGTATTTTGTTCCATAGTTGAAAATACAACTAGGAGTGTGAAGTTAGAGAGAAAAATGTATGAAGTTAATTTTTTATAGCAACCTTACACGCTAAAAGTCTTAGCTAACTCTAGAGAGATTACCTCTTTCTTTGTACTCACATATTTTCCATACCAGAAAAGAGAGAGTAGAGCATGTTTACATTTTAGTGTTGTTTTTCTCCCATAAGGATTTCCTAGGGAAAAAGGAGTCTAGAGCATCATTACTTTTTAAGGTTGCTTGTCTCCCATATAAGGATTTCCTAGGAAAATAATTGTGTTGATTGTCTAGAGATATGTATGTGTGTGTTTCATTATGTTATCTATTTCTTACGTTGTGTTTCATTATGTTTTATATTTCTTACATTTCTGCCCTCCTATTTTTCTTTCTAATCAAGGTTTATAAAATAACATGAGAAGCAACATGAGACTTGGAACAATCATTTTTATTATCTATATGGAAGGCAAGAAGGATTATATCCCCTTAAGCTTAAGCTTATGTAGTTTGTCAATTTTTATCATATATTTTTTGGTAAAGGTAAATGTTTTTTATCTATAGTACAAGTCATGAGTTCCCCAATTTTACCTTATGTAAAGCATGATTCTAGGATTACTACAATTTGTACTTGGTTTTTTATTGTGATGATGCCCCTGTCTCAATCACTTGGTCATCTCTCGATGGGTAGTTAAATCTTTATAAAAATACTTAAGTAATATTTATCTATTTGTATTATGTGAAATTATGTAAAAAATGGTATATACTATTTTTCATAAAATTGGGTTGAGTTTATCATATATTTCAATGAAAGTTGATTAAATATGTTTTCTTTAAAAGGATCTAACAATTTTGTTAAGGTATGAATTTGCAATTTTGTGTGGCTCTCTATCAACCTTCACTTCCTCATTTCTAGACAAAATCTACTTGCTCATTCGTATACCCACTTTCTATTCAAATGCATGAGTTTTGAACTCTCAGTAACTATGTTTTTCCACGCAGGAAAATTATATGTCACATTTTATACTAACTCTAAATATTATTTTGAAGTTTGGATTACTGTTATTCTTTTATATAATTTAACATTAGATATAAGTTTAAATTGAAAGCTACTTAGATGAAATATAGCTTAGATATGGCATTTGCAAACTATTATCTATTTATTGAACTAAAGGACATAATTATTACACATGTTTAATTTACATTCAAATGCTTCTTTGATTTATCTCCTATAGCTTAATGTAATGCTAGATATATAATTTAAGTTGAAGGCCCATGAGATAGATATGACTTCTATATGTGACATTTGTATTGAATCATCTATTTGTTGTGTTATATGAACATAATTGGTACGCATATCTAATTTGCATTACTAATATGTCATGCTTCTTTAATTTATCTTTTATATATGACCGGAGCATCCCTTTTTAATCTATCCCTTTTGACTTTGGATATGTGGGCAATACTCATCCGAATATTTTTCTATCATAAAGCAGTGAGTAAAATTGTATTCCATTTGTGTCAATGTTAAGGTTAAGCACATGGATTAAAGTTTTATATAAGATAAATTGACACGGTGTACATTTATATCTAAAGATTCCAAAACCTCATTCAAGACCATATGTTTTGTTGATGTAGTTTGATGGGTTATATTGCATTTCTTTTGTAGTTGTTGTTGTGGGCCTCACCATCTAGTGATTTTAGGTAAAAAATTATTTACATGGAATTTTGAAGTATCCTAGAATTTTTATTATTTATCACTACTAGCCTTGTTGATTTAGTTGTTTGTTTTGATGCTGCTTGGTTACCCATATTTAATAGTTGTTCATGTTTAATTCATTGTTAAGGCTTTTTATTGGCCTATCAGGATGTATTTTTCTCAAATCCATAATGGCTAAAAGAATGAAATTTATCTATGAAAAAGAGAGGTCATATGGAAAACAAATTGTTTGCAAGTGTTCTTTTGAAACCATAGAACTTGCAACCCCAATATGGATACAATACTAAGTAATACATAGCCTCCTCATCTAACTTAGCCAGGGATTTGCAATACTATATTTGAGTTGGCTAGCTCCATTTCAAAATATTATAATGTTAGATTATTATTTCTATAGATTTTGATTATGGTAGTAAAATGTTACAAAAAAACGGAAACTACAAATAATATTATTCTAGATATATGTAAAAAGGACATGGTAGAGAAAATCAAACAATATTAAACTTTTCATAAATAGTTTAGATATAAATACATTTTCAATTTTGATTGTAAATTCCAAGGCTTAAAGCAATAATTTTTCTAATAATTTTTTTTTAATTAATAAATAAAAAAGAAGCATTTTCAATCAAAATCACATCCAACATATAATAAAAATAATAAAAACAATTTAAAACTTCATACACTATGACATTACTATGGCAAAGAGCATAAAAATATATGTAAGCAAAAAATCCTTTTATATAATAATGGAGAGCTTCAAATATACAAGAAAAAAATATTTCAGCCTCCTTGTATCCCAGAGAAAGAGTTGCTCAAACAATCATATTTTAAACAATTAAAACTTGGAGAAAATCATCTGTTTTTGAATTTCAATTATATAAAAAATTAGTCAAATATTTCAAATCTGTTTTTTGGCTAGTTGCAGAGTGTAGGTGCAGTTCTAGCTAGAGAGAGACTCCAAGAAGGGGTTTCAAGACAGAGCAGGTTTCCAACATTCCAGTCAAGAAGGCAGGCAAATATTTCCAACAAAAGAGGCAAGAACAAGTTCCCTAGTGGTAGTGCTATGCAACCCAGTTAGTCAGTACATGTTGCAGGCAAGAGTGTGAGTAGTTGGTAGTCTCCAAAGAGATTTTCTAGAGGTAGAACGAGTTTCCCAAAAGTAGTACTACACATTTTATTAGGTAGAACTGCATCTAGCATGGAGAAAATCATCTGTTTTTGAATTTCAATTATATAAAAAATTATTCAAATATTTCAAATCTGTTTTTTGTCTAGTTACAGAGTGTAGGTGCAGTTCTAGCTAGAGAGAGACTCCAAGAAAGGGTTTCAAGACAAAGCAGGTTTCCAACATTCCAGTCAAGAAGGGAGGCAAATATTTCCAACAAAAGAGGCAAGAACAAGTTCCCTAGTGGTAGTGCTATGCAACCCAGTTAGTCAATGCATGTTGCAGGCAAGAGTGCGAGTAGCTGGTAGTCTCCAAAGAGAGTTTCTAGAGGTAGAACGAGTTTCCCAAAAGCAGTACTACACATTTTATTAGGTAGGACTGCATCTAGCATGGAGAAAATCATCTGATTTTGAATTTCAATTATATAAAAAATTAGTCAAATATTTCAAATCTATTTTTTGGCTAGTTGCAGAGTGTAGGTGCAGTTCTAGCTAGAGAGAGACTCCAAGAAGGGGTTTCAAGACAGAGCAGGTTTCCAACATTCCAGTCAAGAAGGGAGGCAAATATTTCCTATAGATGTTTCGCCCTTATTACCGTGGTGCTTCTTAACCTCCTGCTACGGGTGCTGCTAATGATCCTGCTGGTGGTTCTTAGTAAAACAAACCTAACTTTTACGGGGGCGTATAAGATACTGAAATATTTAAGCATGAGAAGATATATCATAAAAGTTGTGGTAAAAAAAATTGGTTGTGCTTCTTTATAATTTTCAATTTACATAATGTAGAAGGTATTATTTTTAATCAGTCCTAGAAATAGCCTGAAATAAATGTTCCAAGTTAAATAGAAATATACGATTCCAGAAAGATCCAATTTAAGTATTATTGGTTTCATTGGAATAAGATGGATCACAATATCTTTCATACAAAATTTTGAATTATATTTAAAAAAATTGACATGTCGCATTCTAAATAAGTCTTTTTTTTGAAAGAGCCGAGAATTTTGGTGGTGGTTCTACTGGATGGAGAGTAACATACTCGATAGACGACGAGCGCAGACGGCAGGAGCAACAGCGCGGCCGGGAGCAGAAACAATGCGAACATAGCGAAAACAATAAACCACAATGAAAACGCGCGAACAATGAAAACGGTAAACCACCAACCTTCGCGGGTGATTTATTTATAAAAAATAGTTCGGCCGAACTATTTTAAAAGTTAAAGTTCAGCCGAACTCACAGTTTAGCCGAACTCACAGTTCGGCCGAACATTTTTAGCAGTTCGACCGAAATTTTGTTGCCAGTTTTCCAATCTCCGGCAAAAATTATGTTTGCCCGCGCCGTCAGTGTGCCATCAATCTAAACGGAATCACAAGTTCGGCCGAACTTTATAAGAAAGTTCGGCCGAAATATTACAAAGTTCAGCCGAACTTTGTAAAATGTTCGGCCGAACTATTGTTGAAAAAAAAATTCGGTCCCCGATTCTCACAAAAGTGTAACCTAGCTTCACGTTTCAGCCCATATACTTTTTTTATAAATTTGTATAGACTAAGTTAAAGCTAGAGTGGTTTAGAGTAGACAAGAGTATCCTAGGCTAGGCTAGGTCTAGGCTAAATGAGCTAGGCTAGGCTAGAGTAGGTTAATGTAGGCTAAGCTAAGATATAATATGATAGTTTATAGTAGGCTTGGATATGGTAGGTTATTATAGGCTAGGATAGGGTATGGTAGGTTATGTTAGATTAGAATATAGTAATCGAGGGTTACGCTATGGATATATTATGCTAGGTTAGGGTAGGTTAATATAGGTTTGGTGAAAAGAGAGTAGGTTAGGATCAAAGAATAGGTTGGGTTAGGCTAGGAATCATTAGAGTGTATAATAAGGTAGGCTAGAATGGACAGGGCTAGAGTAGGCTAGATTAGGTTAGATTAGACTAGGCTATGCTAGTGTAGACTAGTCTAGAGTAGGCTAAGCTAGAGTAGACTAGGCTAGGCAAGGTTAGGTTGGGCTAAAATAAGCTAGGCTAGCATAGGCTGGAGTAGGCCAGGCTAAGATAGGGTAAGCTAGGTTAGAGTGCTCAAGGCTAGTGATCCAGGTGGATATCAGTGGCCACCCACCTATTCCATTTGAACCTGCACCCTCAATTCTTGCAGCTTTTCACTTTCAGCACAACATATTTTTTTTAGCAGGTTTTTGGGTCCTGCACTCCCGGAGCCGTTTTGGGGCCTTAATGAACCAGGTGGATATTAGTGGCCACCTACCTATTCCACTTGGGGCCCCATCATTGTCTCTTTCATTTTTTCAGTTTCGGCACAACTTACTATTTTTGGAAGTTTTTCGGGTCCTGAACTTTCGGAGCCGTTTTGAGGCCCTAAACGACGTTTTTTGGGAAAATAGATATTTCTAACGAGCTATTGAGCATGCCAAATGGAGATCATATGCCAAAGTTACGTCCCCTAGAAGTTCAAACAGCAATTTACCCAAACGGGGCCCATAGTTTTGGCACTTCATCTCCTAGGGTTAGGTTTTTGGACGTTTGGAGTTTTCCATTGTTTCTCAATAATAATTAGGCCGTTGAGCCTCATTGTAACAAAGTTCAGAGGTTTGTATCCACCACATCTCTTCTCAAAGATATGCTACCAGCACCCTAGCTATTTTTATTTCCATTATATCTGTAATCATATTTCAGTAATTTGATTTAAATAAAATGAAGTATTGTTTCCGCTGCATCTCTTTGTTTATGTCTACTTCTGTATTTTATTGAATTCCTGCATAAATCTAGATCAGTGGTATCAGAGCAATATGTTATTTCTTTGTTTTTCTTTGCATGTCCCCAACGCCGTCAGGGTATAAGGAGTTAGGGCTCGATCTGGTTGAACCCTTGCAATATCAACCTTGAAAACCCCGACGACCTCCCATGGCGGAAGAAAAGAAAGACGAGGGAGAAGGAGATCCTATCAAAATATTGCTCGAGGAGGCCCTTGAGAAGCAAAGGAACGCGATGATGGATAACTTTGCTCATATCCTTCAATGATTGCCCACTTACGGCGAATCTGCATCCAACAACCACTCTGGAGTTGGCACTCCCTTCAAGGTATAGGTAAAATTAGACACTCCTATATTTGAAGGCTAGATAGATGTAGATGACATAGATAGATGGTTAATTTTGCTGGAAGGGTATTTCTCGGTCCTTGATTTATCCGACCGAGAAAATATTATTTTTACACTCCTCAAAGTCGCCCCCCATGTCAAAGACTAGTGGGAAACCTATTGTGAGAAAGAAGAGGAAGGGGAACCCTCTCTTCTCTCAGCCACACCCACTTGGAATTCGTTCCAAGACGACATCAAGGAAGAATATTACCCCGTGGGGAGCTATGAGGAAAAATACATCCAATGGACCACGCTGCGGAAACAAAGGGATCAAGATGTGCATGAACTAACGAATGTGTTCCATACCCTGCGCACAAAGTTGGGTATTAAAGATTCAAAGAGAAATTTGGTGCTCAAGTACTGCGACTGTCTGCACAAACATATTCAGGAGGAAATGGAGTTCCTCAACATTACATCGCTTGGCACGACATATCGCTATGCCGCCAAGATCAAGCGGAAATTTAAGCAGAAGAAGCGAGACTTTGGATCTGCAAATCCAAATCTAGGGAAAGCTTCCCCCGAACTGAGGAAGAAGGGGCAAGGCTAATGCGGTACGACTCATAAAAACACCACAAATCCAAAGAAGGACATGGGGAACTGGTGTGAATTTAATAACAGCCCCACTCATAGCACAAACAAGTGTTGGGCCAAACAGTCATTGGTGGCCAAACTAAAGGCACCCGAATCAGATGAATTTTCTGATCCTGAGTCAGAACCAGACAAAGGCAATGACAAAGGGAAGCAGATCATTGATGCGGATCCCATTGCGATTGTTTCCACCACCAAGATCCAGAGGGAGGATCCCGAGGATCCATATGAGGGGGAGCTCCTCTTCCATTCGCAGATGTGGGTGAAGGGTTCTCCACTGCAATTCCTTGTCGATAGCGGAAGCCAAAAGAACCTCATTTCAGCAGAGGTCGTGAAGCGGCTCGGCCTACCGACCATAGCACACTCGCGGCCATATACCATCGGGTGGCTTCACCTAGGGAGAGATATCTGGATCCGCCAACAGTGCCACCTTCTGTACAGTATCAAGCAATTCACGGATGAGGTATTGTGTGATGTTGCTCCTCTTCATGTAGCTGATGTATTATTGGGCCAACCATACTTGTGGAGGCGACATGCTGTGTATGATTCTAGGCCTCATGTTGTTGTTATTACTTTGGGAAATAACTTGTACAGGATACCAGAGGTAGTACCACCTCCTGTCATCTCTTTGACTAATGCAAAACAACGCAGTAAGATTCTTTCCCAAACCAGGAAATTTATTTTCCTTACAACTCGCTCATTGGGAAAGAAGAAAATTGTGGCCACAACCTCCAAACAGGGCTCCCCTACACGGCTGCAGCAAATGGATAAAGTCATGGAGGAATACGAGGAAATTTTCTCCTCACTCACAAATATTCCTTTACACTGTCAGGACAAGCACTCCATTGATCTGAACCCTGACGCACTGTCGCCTGATGTTGCCATACCTCCAGAAAATACACATACAGAATCCACACATGCACTTTCTAAGTTTGATAAGGAAAAAAAATTTCCTAAACACATCCAGCATGTTCGCCTGCAGGTCCATGACATCTCCGACAAATCTAATGCCCAGTTCAACAGCATTTTCCCTCATCTCATGGAGGATCTCAATGCAATGGGGACCATTGCTTCCTAAGGAGGGAGGAATGATCCAGGTGGATTTCGGTGGCCACCCACCTATTCCAATTGAACCTGCACCCTCAATTCTTGCAACTTTTCACTTTCAGCACAACTTACTATTTTTAGCAGGTTTTTGGGTCCTACAATTCCAGAGCCATTTTTGGGCCTTAATGATCCAGGTGGATATTAGTGGTCACCCACCTATTCCACTTGGGGCCCCATCATTGTCTCTTTCATTTTTTCAGTTTCGGCACAACTTACTATTTTTGGCAGTTTTTCGGGTCCTAAACTTCCGGAGCCGTTTTGAGGCGCTAAACGACGTTTTTTGGGAAAATCAAGAGCAACATGCATTATCTTTCTTGCACCAAAAATTGTACTCCTTAGATAGATCTTTCTAACAAGCTATTGAGCATGTCAAACGGAGATCATAGGCCAAAGTTACGTCCCCGGGAAGTTGAAACACCAATTTACCCAAACAGGGCCCATAGTTTTGGCGCTTCATCTCCTAGGGTTAGGTTTTTGGACGTTTGGAGTTTTCCATTGTTTCTCAATAATAAATAGGCCCTCAAACCTCATTGTAACACAGTTCAGAGGTCTGTAGCCGCCACATCTCTTCTCAAATATATGCTACCAGCACCCTAGCTATTTTTATTTCCATTATGTCTATAAGCATATTTCAATCATTTGATTTAAATAAAATGAAGTATTTTTTCCACTGCATCTCTTTGTTTATGTCTACTTTTGTATTTTATTACGTTCCTGCAAAAATCCAGATCAGCTAGGGTAGGGTAGGCTAGAGTAGGCTAGATTATGCTAGGCTAGACTAGACTCAGTTATAGTAGGTTGGGAAAGGCTAAGGAAGGCTAAGCAGAGTATGATACGGTAGGGAAGGCTAGGCTAGAGTAGGTTAAGCCAGAGTAGGCTAGGCTAGGCTAGGTTAGGATATATTAGGCTAATATAGGCTAGGCTAGAGTAGGCTAGGTGAAGCTAGAGTAAGCTAGGCAAGGATAGGATAGAGTAGGCAAGGCAAGAGTAGATTAGGCTAGAGTAGGCTAAGATATTTTAGGCTAGACTAGAGTAGGTTAGGCTAAGGTAGTATAGCCTAGGGTGAGCTAGGCTAGTCTAGGCTAGAGTAGGCTAGTAGGGTAGGGTAGGGTAGGCTAGTAGAATATGCTACGCTAGGATAGGCTAGTACATTAGAGTAGGCTAGGAAAGACTAGGTTAGGAAAGAGTAGGTTAGGCTAGAGTAGGCTAGGGTAGAGTAAGTTAGGTCAGGGTAGGTTAGGCTCAGTTAGAGTAGGCTAGTCAAGGCTACGCTAGAGTACGATAGGCTAGAGTAGGCTATGCTAGAGTACGATAGGCTAGAGCAGGCTAGGCTAGAGTAGGTTAGGTTACTCTAGAGTAGGAAATGCTAGAGTGGGATAAGATAGGCTATGCTACAGTAGGCTTGGCTATGCTAGGTTAGGCTATACTAGCTAGGCTAGAGTAGGTGACGCGAGGCTAAACTAGGCTAGGGTAGGCTAGAGTAGGCTAAGCTAGGGTAGGCTAGGGTAAGCTAGGCTAGGTTAGACTGAGGTAAGTTAGTGTAGGCTAGAGTTAGCTAAGCTAAGGTAGGCTAGGTTAGGCTAGAGTAGGCTAAGGTAGGTTAGCTTAGGGTAGCCTATAGTAGGCTAGGCTATGTTAGGCTTAAGTAGACTAGGTTAGGCTAGGCTAGGTTAGAATAGAGTAGGATAGTATAAGATACGCTAGGCTAGGTTGGGCTAGAGTAGGCTAGGCTAGAATAGAGTAGGATACGCTAGGGTAGGCTAGGGTCAACTAAGATAGGGTAGTCTAGGCCAGGCTAGGCTAGAGTCAACTAAGCTATGGTAGGCTAGGCTTAACTAGAGTAGGGTAGACAAGAGTAGGCTAGTATAAGCTAGGCTAGGATGGTAGGCTAGAGTAGGCTAGGCTAGGCTAGGATAAAGTAAGCTAGGCTAGACTAGAGTAGGATAGGATAGAGTAGGTTAGGCTAGAATAGAGTAGGCTAGACGAGACTATGCTTCACTAGGCTATAGCAAGCTAGGCTAGAGTAGGGTAGACTAGAGTAGGCTAGTATAAGCTAAGCTAAGATAGTAGGCTAAAATAGGCCAGGTTAGGCTAGGCTAGAGTAAGCTAGGCTAGACTAGAGTAGGCTAGGCTAGAGCAGGTTAGGGCACAGGGGCTTCACTAGGGGAGCAATACCATACCACGTGGGTTCATATTGGGGGATATATATTGAGGAAAAAATGGCATAATATATTTGGGATATATAGGAGGTAAAGGGTTTTTATATTGGCAGGAATAAAAAATGGAGCTAAAAGTTAATGAAAAAATATAAAGGGTTGTAAAAAATTTTAATGAAAAAATGGATACATACAATATCTAGTGGAAGTACGAGTTTTTTAAATTTGTAAGGTGTATTGGGTTAGTATTGGTAGGGGGTTAAATAATGTGATTTTTAAGGGTATTTTCTAATATGTAGTCAAATTAAGGGTATTGTTTAATATGCCATGATCGTACGTGATAGGTCATAGGTTCATTGAGTGAAGCCCCCGTGGGCTAGGGTAGGCTAGGATAGAGTAGGTTAGGTTATGCTGGGGTAGGCAATGCTAGAGTAGGAAGGCTAGGCTATGCTAGAATAGGTTTGGCTATGCGTGGCTAAGTTATGCTAGGTAGACTACACTAGGTGACATCAGGCTATACCATGGTTACTTGGGAGCAGGAGCAAAAGCGGGGAGTGGGAGCGGGAGCAAAAGAACCATTTTCAAAAGCTCCCGGTCCGGAGCGTTTCAAGGAGCATTTTTTTTAAATAAATACATATTTTATATTTATATTTTTTTTTGATGCATATATGTCAACAAAAGCAACTTTATATCATATAAGTTGAAACATTTTTCATTGCATATTGTATTATTTTTATATTAATAATAAAATAAAGTGTAGAATTTAATAAAATATTAATTATTTAAATTTTAAAATGATTAAAAATTAAATCAAATGAATAATATTAATAAAGAAATTATTTAGTAGTATTGATTTTTAAGGTTTTATCCTCTTGTATTCTACAGATTCACTAGGCGACTATGGATTTTCTACAAGCAGCTAATGATAGCATTCCTTTCCTATCAACTATCTTTAGAAATATCACTGCCTTCATTATCTTCATAAAACCTTTTTCACTATCTCTCAGTTTGCCTTCTAGTCACCCTACTGCTCTTAAAGAATTAATTTTGGGCTTATTTATCTCATTTTCACCCTTCTTGCCTTTCACCAGTTTCATTTCCTCATCTTCCCTTACTTAACATCCACTTTCATCTCCAAAAAACCTCATTAACCCCCTCACTTCATTAAATTTCCCTTGTTTCATTAAAAAAATGTAAAAATTCCTTTTTACATTGTTTTAAACATAATCTCTAGACTTTTCAGAACCTTTGATTTAAATTAAACTCTGTTTATTTTTTTCACAAAGGAAAAATTAGTAACTTTCCATTTATAATGATAAGTTACATGTTACATATGCTGGTAGTGTATCAGTACTAATTAGTCTATGATATATCACATTATGCTACCACACTGGCCTTTAGTAGTCTAATATACAGTCTCAAAATCTGATCAAAATATTGACAATATTCACTAAGTAAGTCCGGTGCATAACTTACTGGAACTCTGTTTATTTTAATAAAAAACCGACTCCTTTAATGTTTTTACCCTACCCCTTTGTAAATGTTAAAGCTCGCCACTTTAATAATTTTAAACTCTCCCGCCTTTGCTAAAACCCCCATATAACCTTCCCCCTTTACATGATAAATAAAGCGTTTTCCACTTATTTTTATTAAACCTGGGCCCCGCTCTTTATTAAAACCGTGTCCAATTTACACCCTGCCATTTGTCCATTTGGACCCCACTCCCTCTGACTTGCCCGTCCCCTCCAATCCTCAACCATCGTTGATCTCATCCCTCGAGATCCAACGATCCACAACTCTTATTGCAACATTATTTACGTCGGGGTTAGCATTTCCAAAACGCGCGAAATAGGTAGTATCCCTCTGCCACGCATCGCTCGTTGTATGGAATCACACCCGATTGCCCAAAACCATTACCACCCCTCACTCCGTGCGAAAATCGTCCCTTCACTCGCGAAAACTGCTCTCCCCTCTTCGCGCCATAAATCAATACCGCCATCTAATTTGAATACTTCGGAGCCCTGTGGCTTTGGAACAAAGTTCCAATCCGCCATTCACCGCCTCTACAACGCTTCGACAACCCGAAAAACCCCAAAAAAATGCAGAAAATCTTCCCACGCAGAATTTAAACTTACAGTTTGTTTTATTGTGCAAGTTTCATGGCGGAAATGCAGAAATGCATTTCAAGGATTCAAAATTGTTTAAATAAAGTGATATGGGTGATGATCCAAAGGAACTAATTTCATTTGAAGAACCAGAGGTGTAAAATCGAACATAATCATCAATAATTAATGACTATTGGTGGTTATTAAAGCCCTCCAGCAGCAGGAGATGCATCCCAGCACAATAAACACAAACAAAGATGCAGGCATAGGAAGAAAAATAGTCTAAAGGTATTGACAGTAAAGATTAAAAGGTTAATGATTAGATCAATGGATTAAAGGTTAAATCAGAGGTTGAAAAGATTAATCAAAAGGATTAAGTCACAAAACAATAATAAATTCAGATATACAGCAGAGAGTGAAGCAAAATCGAGTTTAAAAATCCTAAAACAGAGTTTGGATGATTAAACAAAGACAGGTCTACATAGAGACAGATCTGAATGACTCAACCCAAGGCATTTACTTCTTCATAAACAAAATTTTCCACCTACAACATGTTTTCTTTCAATAAAACATCAGTAGTTATTACAAACAGTCAGAGATATTTCTCATCTACCCAGCAGTTATTGATAAAGTTATTGAGAAGTCCTTAAAGTCAAATATTTCCAAAAGTTAGCTCAAATAGTTAAGTTAGGAGTTATTGATACAATGAGTCACTTTCAGATATTTTTGCCTTGGGCCTTGCATGGTATCAAAGGTCAAAAATTCATTAACTCTGTAATAAATAACATCTGAAACCCTAGCTTAGGATCACCTCCTCATTTTGCAGATAAATACTGCATGTATCATTCATTTTTAGTGTTGGTTGATTGATTAGTTGACTAATTGTTGGGGCTAATCTAGTTGAGGACTACTAGGTTGGATTTGAGAAATCTCTGAGTTGCAGAGATCTATTGTACTGGAGTAATGTAACTGACTTGAACATCAGTAATACAAACACGTTCACAAGATTCGTAAGCTATGTTAAAGGTGAAGTTTTCCTTCTTTTTCATTGTTTTCCTTCTGTTTTCCATTTTGTCCATTATTTCTCAGATAAAAGAACATAAATTTTAAAGTAGGATATGCTATATTGGCACCCTATTTCTATCTGCATTCTTTATCTCAATGTTTTCTTCTGCAAGGTCTGATTGGAGAATTCTTAGTTGCTCTCTGGTTCCACCTAGCTTATTGTCTTGGAAATGATTTAATAAAGTCAAGCCAAAGAAGTCTATGGTAAGCCAGGGTCCTTTGGTGTAGCTTGAATATTGTTTTTAAGGCCTTTCTTTGAATTATACTTAGTAGAGCCTAAACCAGAGAAGTCTATGGTATACCCTATCCTCTGGTCTGCCTCAAACTGTTGCTTTGAAGGTCTCTAGAGTGTTTAGTTAAAGAACATAGGTTTAGCTTGCTCTTTAGCTGCATTCACCATTATCTTAAATATTTTCTTTGTCTGAAAGTAATTCTAGGATTACTGGATTGTTATCTTTAAGGTTTCTTATTAAAACATGGCCAAAGAATTTTATGGTATGCCTTGTCCTTTGGTTTGCCTCAAACAGTTACCTAAGAGTTTTTCTTGTTGAAGTAGATTTAAAAGATTCTTAACTTACTTTTAGTTCTGCTGCTTTCATAGCTTATTGTTATTTCATATCACTTATAATCTAAGAGATCCACTTGATATAGTTAGCCTACCCTATGAAAACCCTTACAGATTTAATGAACAATTAAATCCTTTTATGACTCCATAGCCCAATGGATTAATATTTCTCATGGTCTATCTATTCAGCTAAAATATTCCTTCAATTAATCACACCATTTGATCTATCAACCTATCAATCAATCAACCAAAACAAACAAGTCCTTAGAACTTCATAACTAGCCTAATATCATAAAACAAGAGCATAAAGACATATCAGCTATAAACAATTACATAGAGAGATCCCTCTCTGAGTCCAGGAAGGCTAGGTCCTATGATTCCAAAGTGGTTCTGATGTGGTTCCTTGTAGAGTTTGTTCTTTTCAATCTTGAAAATCATGGGGAGCCAACATAAGGTAACAATTTATACCACTAATTTTAGTAAGTAAAAGAGCTTAAGTGAGACCAGAAATTTAAACAAATCATTATTTTAATTTGAATCTTTATTTAAAATATATATAATAAGCTTAGATTAAAATTGAAGTATCATTTGACAAATAGATGATGCTATGGTCTGAAATGTTTTTCTATATCCTTAATTAATCATTATAATATTTGTTACGAATCAAAATAGCTAACCCATCACCATTGATTACAAAAACTGTTATGAGTTTGATTTGCCACAAATATTGATATGACTCAATTACGATAAGGAAACCATTCACTGACCATAACACTGAATTGTTAAATTAAATTTCTCATTTAAATTTATTATATATTTTTTAAATAAATATTTAAATTTAGGTGATAATTTTTAAATTTATCATATATTTTAAATAAAAATTCAAATTCAAAAGAAGATTCTCATGTCTCAAGTCACCAAATTATATAAATAAAAAATTAATTTAAATAAAAAAAAACTATAGATTAATTACGATGAAATTATACGATTCGAGAAAATGTTGAACATGTGTACATGCATATCACATTTCATGTTCTCGTGATTTGAAGACTTAAAGAAAATTGAAGAAAGGACTAGGTTTTCTTTTGAGGGAAAAGTTTAGGGGAAAATTATCTGTAATTAAATCTTTTAAATAAACGAAATTATTTAGTATAGGGATGGTTTGACATTTCAGTTTTACTTAATTAAAAGAAAATACTCATTAGATTGATATTTATGTTTCTATCATTACGGGGTTGAAAGAAGGAATTAACAAAAATACTCATTAGAAGGCTAGTTTTACATTTAGGTTCCACTCAATTAAAATTAAATACTCCTTAACAGAAAGAAAAATAAAGAAATACCTTATTCTTTCTATGGTTTGACTAGAAAGGAATTAACCTAAAAAAATATTGAAATGAAAGGACTCAGGTACCTGTACCTGTGATTGAATCCCTGAGCATTGATCGTGCTTTATGAACTCTTCAATTGGTGGTTGCTTTCCATCGAACCTCTTGAATACCCTCCATGAGATTTGAGATAGAGAGACCAACATTAAAATGGCTTAAATGAATTAAAAATATATTACCGCAAATGAAAAACATAGCACAAATGAATTAAAATAAGCATAGTAGCCATTAATGGAGAGTCGTGATTGTTTAGTTGCTCAACCGCCTTTCGCAATTTGGACCGCCTTTCCTTTCAGGTTTAGGAAGCAAGATTTGCCCACTCAGATTCACAGGCACGGAAAGATTCATGCACAGACACATACACACTCATGCATCAGACAAGCACTCAAATTCATAGGGATACACTCATGCATACAAACAAACTTCGAACTTAGACTCACAGACACACTCATGCATACACGCATACTGAAATGCTCAACCAACCAAAGACTTAGACTCACAAGCACACTCATGCATACACACAAACTGAAATTCTCAACCAAACCAAAGATGAGAGAAAGGAAGTAAATGTGAAATTTATGCAAGCAAAGACACTATGAAATTTATGCCACATAGATACATTGACCTCCATCTCATCTACTCTTTTTTCAACCTAAACTATAGTTTTAAAATTGACACCATCCTTGACTATATTTAGAAAAAAAAAAAAAAAAATTAATAATAATTTAGATTCAAGATTTTTCTATGAAAGATTCCATAAATATTAATAGTGTTTCTTTCAATAATATAAGAGCCTTGTATGTTGCACAACCATTTCACAGATTGAAAAATCGTCTCTCTTTCCAACGGATATATTTCCCTCACCTCATCACCTCTCACTTTCGATTTGAAGGAAATTTTTAAAATTGGTTCACCTTCTCCAAAGTTTTAAAAGTGGCTTCCACGACCGTCCAAAAAATAAAGTTTTAAAATTGATTCCCACAACAGTCTCAAAAAAAATAAAGTGTATATAGAAAGCTGACATGCTTTTTAGTTTTTTTTTCATTCAATATTTATTTTTTTATTTTTTTTCAATTCTTGGTTTTAATTTTATTTACTAGCCTTAGATTTATAATGAATTTGTGAATTCTTCACATTTATAGTGAATTTGAAATTTTCAGATTTTTTTTAAATTTAAAATAAATTTTATATGATTTGAGGAGAGATTCTATAGTTGTCTATAGTGCTCATTTCAAAGAATATATTGGCTTTCATCTCATCTCTTCTCTTTTGACATGAAAGAGAGATTTAAATTAAAATTGATTGACCCCGCTCTCCAAGACTTGAAAGAGAGTTCTAAATTAAAATTGATTTGTCTCACTGTCCAAAAAAAAAGCAAGTATATTTTAGTGTTGGCCTTTTTTTTTTTTAATTTCCATTCAAGATTTTCATATTTTCATTTTATTTTAGTTCTTGTATTTTTATTCTGCTTTTTGTTTTTTTGTTTTTCACACTTTTATTACTTGTTTTTATTATTATTATTTATCAAGTTTGATTTATCTTAAATTTGTGAATTCTTAACATTATTTTTCAAATTTGGACTAAGTTTCATGTTATTTCGAGTGAGATTCATTTGAAATTTATAAGTAATCAAAGCTAAATTTAAAATGTTGAAGTTGCAACTCAAATTTATTAGCTTCTTTGGTGACATATAAAGAGTGGTATGAAATCTAAATTTAGCATCTCATTAATTTTCATTGGTATCTAAAACAATATTGAAGGTATTAAGGTAAGAACTAGAAATACCAATGCTTATTATTTCATGGATCACATGTGACTTTATTTATTTCATGGATCACATGTAACTCAATACAGTATCTAAATCACTCTTTGATGAATCTATACTCTTTGTGATTGGTACTATAAATTCTCTTGTCTCACAAGTATATTGATTCCTTGTCTCCTCCCACATCTCTTTTTAGTCTCAACTTTTATTCTACATTTGAGTGTGGCTTTAATTTTTAAATAATAAAAGAACCATTTTTGTATTAGATGTAAATCTAAGCACTATGAAATTTTCCAATAAGCATATTTGGGAATAGTTGGAAGACCCTTCCCATGAAACTACAAATATTGATACGAACAATCTTAGCAATCTTATTATAACAGACTTGAACAAACTTATATATATATATATATATAGACCCTTCCCATGAAACTACAAATATTGATACAAACAATCTTAGCAATCTTATTATAACAGACTTGAACAAACTTATATATATATATATATATATCAAATGGTTACATTTATATTTTCTTGGGGAAATTCATTGACATGGTAACAAGGTTTTTGTATATTTATGATTTTTAAGGGATCATGCATGTTCTGATTAGATAAATCTTAGTGGTACCCATTAGTACAAATATCATGACAAATGTGTAGCCATGGTGACCAGGCTTGTGTGTATTTAGGATTTTGAAGGAATCAACTATGTTCCCATTAGATAAATATCAGTGATACCCATTACTACAAATATCATGAAAAAATGTGTAGTTATAATGTGGTTCTCATATTCTCTTTTCAGGTACAAATTCTTGCCTAGAACACATAAATCAAATTATCATTAAGAGGCTTAAACTAGGAAATCAAATTGTAAGTCAAAATGGTAAGGTATTGGTTGTTGCAATAAGGGGTTGTCTTGAAGAATATGTGAGTCAAGAAACTTTGCAAGGGAATTGTGCATTTTGAAAACTCACATGAGAAAACAAATTTTTTAGTGCCCCATTTTTCAGCATTAATTTATAATTCTAGCACCATTTTTTTTCCTTTTCAAGAAAAACAACCTAGGGAAACTCAAGAAGTGCTTCTCCACATTTGTTGATGTCGTCCATAATAAATCTATTGATGTAGATCACTGCGGCTAACCTATTTAGATTTAATTCGGACACTTATTGCTATAATTCTAGCCAAATTCCCAAATATATTAGCAACAACCAGTTGACCTAGACCATTGGGCTAATTCGAGCACCACTTGATATGTTCTTCATCAGATTTTTCATACACGTATCCATTTTATTTATTTGCATATTTCTTTCTTTGAGTTATTATTTCAGACATTTCTAACTTTCCTTCTATTTATTAGATATTTTCCTTCTATTGTTAACATGGCTATAGGAGCTACTATTGCACTCTTGTTGTGTTTTTGCTATGTATTACACTAGTTGTACTTTTATTCTCATTGAGATATGTTTTTGGTCATTCATTAGACATTAATAACATTATCTCAACTTATTTCATCTACCAATTAATTATGCTTTGTGGATCATTGCTAACTATATTTTATTATTTTTTTCACAAAATTTGAATATTTTCAATTTCACTATCTATTGTTTTGGATAGCATTTTAAAATATTGGTCACTTTTAGCTTCATACTTTTATTTTCAGCAATCCATAATTACAAAATTCAATTAAAGAGCTTCAAGAAAAGGCAAGTGAGATTAAAGAGATGACCAAGGAGGTTATAAAAAATGTAGCTCACTCTACATAATATGCCAACCGTGAACTAGTGGTGAGTAGAACATTGTCCTAAGTCTATTTTTGATAGCCTATGGCATATTATATCTGTCAAGGAAAAGAGATGCTACAAAGGAAGGTATAGATTTGAAAGAGATGGCACCCTTGTACATGTAAAATGACCAAAAGAATAGAGCATTTATAAAAGCATGTTGATGCAAAGACATCTATGTATACAAGTCAAGCTTCGAAGTTTGCACTTTAAAGACAAACTAGAAGCATTATTTGGACATCTAGATAACCATTCAAGTTGAGAACTTGTTTCTAGATAACTTCATTATATGGATATATTTTTTCATATATTAATAAGGGATTTCCTTTTATGTGCAGCATATCAAATATTGTTATTAAGAAGATAAACAAGAAGCTCGCAAATATGCTGGAATTTAATTTTCACATTCATCGATGCTTTTATGCTATTTTAGGATTTTTCCCATGTAACTCTAAAGGTAACATTTGAGCAAGGGATTAAAAAAAAAGTATTTGAAATTCTCTCTATACAAAACTAATGTAATACCGAAGGAAAATAGAAATTATCATAAGTTTTGAAGACATACCCTTTTAATTTTGATTACATTATTATCATAAGTTTTGAAGACATACCCTTTTATTATATTTTGTTTTTCAAAGAGAAAAGTATTCTTTCTTACTAGAAAGGTGGCACAAGAAAAAGAGTTGAAGATGAGGCTTACCAAAATTCATACATGTACAATATGAAGAAACAACAAGTTATATAATGTCAATAAGATTTATTTAACTAAGCAATGGGTACTAACCATCAAGATTTTAGGTGCTTCCATACACTCTTTATAGGAGTTTGTAACCACCCATATTTACTTTAGAAACCATGGCATCTTCCACTAATTAATAGTGCCCTTGTAGAGCCACGTTGAACCATGGGAAACACACATGGAAAACTAAATGTATAAAAAACATTAAAAAAAAAACATTGTTAGTAATGGTAACAAAAATAAATTATTAAAACTTCTAAAATACTTGTAATAAACCCACTCGTAAAGAAATCAAAAGATTCAATGCCCCATAGCTGAAATGTATTGGGAATTAGAATGTAATTATTATGAAAATGTTGGGTATGTGTTATAGTATTTGCATGATTAGCTACACATGTGATTTTTATGCATAATTAGAAATGGGTGGTCCCCATTAAAAATATTTGGGTAGTATTTTTGACGATTTTCAAAACACAATTTTCACTCTTGTTGGTTTTATGGCAGATAATTGTTGTAGTCCATGGTAAAGTAATTATTATTAAATAACTATATAGTATTAATGGATATATGGTTAATGAATGCCACATAATGTAAATATTTTATTGTAACATTGTAAATTGATATTATATACTGATTTTATTTTTTCCAAATTTGGATTTCCCACGTAAAATCTCTATCTCCATTGCATTTTTTTTCCTTTTTTATTTTTTCTATCCATTTTCTATTTAAAATTTGATTATTGATCACTCTAACCCTTTGTTCATTATCTATACTCAATACATCGGTACACATTGCACCTCGAATGATTACCTCAAATGCTTGTTTACTCTCCACATTTAACGTCAATGGCACATGGATATAAGAGGCTACTCATATTAATTTTTGTTGAAGATACTTGTTTCTACCACTTAAATCAAATGATACCATAACGTGAAAATTTTCCATCTCATAGTACATTTTAATACACTTTTCTCCCCTTAAACTTTTTCTTCTCCTTACGATATAAGTATTTCTCTCTGGTACTGATTAAATTAGTTGTACTATTGTGCCAAGCCACAATTAAACCTACTCCAAAAGTAAAATATAATATTGCACCAATGGTTGATCCAAATACCAAGAGCTCTCCCTTTTTATACCAATTAACCAAGTTTAATTTATATTGTTGTACAACTAAGCCATTGCATACTGATGGTTGTTCCAAAATCCAAATTCTTCCCATGCCTTAACATGATAGACTACTTATGCTCATATTAATATTTAACCTAATTGTGTTAGCCAATTATAAAATTGAAATAATACAACATATAAGATTTGAAAACTTTTCATTTATTGTTTTTCTTTACCAATAAACTCTCCCTGAGAACATGCTACTTGTAATTAGCAAGAAATTCTTAATTTTATTTTGCCTTAGTCAAATTGAGAAAATTTAAAATTCAACATCAACAGACATCTTGAATGATATAAATGAGGTCACATGGTTGTTGTCACTCAGTTATCTTAGTTAATTAGATTTAGCGGAATGAACTTCAATTGTGTTAAGTGATTCCTAAATTTTGGGAGGCTAGGTTGAGTTAATTTCAGTTGTAGGAATTTAAGTTAGTTAAATTGAGTTATGGTGAGTTAAACTAGTTCTAACTTTTGGAGGAACTAGTGGAAGGTCAAGTTATGGAAGTGTAACTTAAAATCACTCGGTGATCAACCAGATAACTGATCAATGACCCTAAATTAGATATTTCAAGTTACCTAGTTGAGATGGAGATTCCAAGGAAGTGTACTATCAGTTGTAGACTATTAATGAAGTGTACAAGTGGTAAATCCAGTCAGAGGATGACCGTAGATGGATTACACATTTCTCATTAAGGAATTTCCTAATTAATAGGGGCCTATTTCCTCAAGGAATGATTCAAGGAATAAGATCTTAGAGTGCTTTAAAATTGGCTAATTATTGGCAAGAGTTAGTCGGTCAAGTAGAGGGATAGAATATACAGTTGTACGTTGTGCTTAGGCTTGAGAAAGTATTGTATTTATTTTGTATTCTATGACTAATGTAGTATATATAGGAAGGGGTTTTGAGCACTTGATTTCCCCTAGATAAATATCTTTGTATGTGATAAATATTTATACATGTCTATGATTTGTCTTCTCAAACGTGAATTGAATGTTGCAGATTAGTAGAGTCGTTTTGAGTTTTGTGTTTTTGTAAATTTCATGAGAAATTTCAGATCTACATATTAAATTTATAGATGGTATCAGAGCTATATTTGTATAAATTATACATGGTATTAGAGAAATATTCACAGTAGAGAAGATTTTTTGAACCTTTTATTGCAAGAGGATCGAATTTGTAGTATCAATTCTTCAAAGCTAGCAGTATGCATTTCTATGGAGTAAGACTCGAGTATGCCCTTGAGGGAAGCTAGAATTATATCTTTTTGAAGGACCACATGGAGGAAGTGTTGTAAGATAATGGTTTGAAGGAATTCATTGATAATGATATCGAGAAACCAACAATGACTGATACTTTGAATCTAGTGGAATAGAAGAAGTGTGTATCCAAGGCGAGTAGGATCATATTGGAGGGAGTATGAGATCACAATGTATAAAATATCCACATGAAAGATACTTCGTATGCAATGTGGAGATTATTTACATATTTGTTATGGTATAGTAATGACTACAAGAAGCTTGCGCTCAACAAAAATCTTTGAAAGATGAAGATGCCGAAGAACAACGCTATATTGTATTACCTAATTAGGTTCACACAATGACATGATGAACTTGGTCAATTTGGTGTCAGATTCACAATTAAGATTCCTAAATGAATAATTTATACTATTTCAAGCATAATAGTTATCTATTTTGCCGCACTAGGTACACTTGGTCATTTTTCTTGATGACCTCAGGACAGACCATGTGTCAATTTCCCTCCATTTTTGTTCTTAAAATATTCTACATATTATCAACCTTGCATTCCATTAAGCTAACCAAATCTTCCCTTTCCATCTACTTCACTTCCTAGGACCACATCTGAGTTTTCATGACCTTACTTATTATTCTCAAATACCAAATTTGGACCACCATCTCTACCTTGTGTCTTGTATATTCTTGTTCTTCAAATGAAAGGTAGTTCTCCCACATTTCATGCTAGATACTCCAATAAAGGGTCACTATGGCTACCTCCCATTAGTTTTATGCAAGACCCTTGTCATATTATCACCTATATGTGCTATATAATCTCTACCCACTATACGCTACACAATGTTGATTTCCACATCTATCCATGGAAAACTCCTAATACAAGTTCAACCTTACATTCTTGATCAAATTAAAGCCACTCTTTGATGCCTAGTATCACCCAAACATGAACCAATGTGACGGTGTGAAAACTGTAAAGAGAAAGGAAAGGGACAATAAGTACCAAAGCATCTCTAAGTAAATTGTGATTCCTCATATACAATTCCTAAATAAGTCCTCCATCATCATCTTGAACTTTGAAAATTAGAATGAATAGCCTAAAAAATTTAAGGGTGTATTCTAATAGATGTTATCGCCCCTTTCTAGGAATTTTTTATGGTTAATTTTTTCACAATTGGAGTAGATATTTTTTAGAATTGTGATTTTGAGATGTGTAATCTATACAATTTCAGTGCCTCGATGATTATTTAGGGTATTAAATTCATTTATGCATTTAAAAACGGATTTTAAACAACATGAAATCACAATCATATCCAAAAGTTTAATAATTTTTTTGTGAAATAGGCCAAAATTCTTATGCTCTAGTAGATTTAGGTCCCTATTTTTCCTCCCATGGGCGTAAATCCGCTTGTCAATTATTATAGGGGCACACTAATTACTCATTAATCTAAAGGGAGGGGGAGTGGCATCGGGATAGGTTCCTCCCCTGTTTATATTTATCAAATTTTCCTTCATATGTCCTCCTAGGTTGGAAAAAAAATCCACCAACAACTTATGTTTCCTTAAGACATGAAAAAAGGGAGTTGCATCCAATTTGGGCTACCAAATCCATGAATCTTTTAATTAGTATTTTTTAATTTCAATTTGGTTGGAGTTTAAAAAGAGATTTCAAATAATGATGAATTTTTTCTCACAACTAGTTTTTGATGTACTAGTATAAAAGTTCCTCAAATATGACCTTTTTTGGCTATTCAAAGTAATTGGGAGGGAAACCAAATTTTTTCTTGAAATGTAGAAAGAATCATTTGCAATTCATGAGGTTACATACATCAAATGTTAAAATAGAACAATATGGTTGTAGTGGGGGTATTCTTAGAAGTTAGATTTATTTTTAGAGTAAAACAAAAGTTTCATCTAGTCAAATTTAGATTCTTGGTGGAAATCATTTTACCAATGGAAAAATAAAAATCTTCAATTCCTTACAATGTTTCACCATGTCTTTATATGTTTGGTCTTTATTTATTTGTAGAGACCATCATACACCACTCACATTTCAGAATTATAATATATAGTTTCTAAACAATGCATAATATTTATTGAAGTCTTCTTCAAAATTTAACTAGGTCCTCCATATATTTGCTACCATTTACTTCTTATTCTTTTATTATATTTATCAAAATATAATACCATTAAATATGATAATGTTTTATATAATAATTTAAGAATATATATATATATATACACACACACACACACACACACACACACACATATATATATATATTAAAAAAAATATTTCTAATTATTTTTATAATTATACATAATTTAGGCTACGATAGGATAGGCCATGGTAGAGTAGGCTAGGTTATAGTAGGCCAAGTTAGGCTAGAGTAGGCTAAAGTAGATTAAGCTAGGCCAGAGTAGGCTAACCTAGGCTAGGCTAGGCGAGGCTGGGCTAGAATATCTTAGGCTAAGCTAGGCTAGGATATGTTAGATTAAGCTAGCCTTTTGTAGGTTATGTAAAACTAGGCTATGTTAGGCTAGAATAGGTTAGGATAATATAGGATAAGATACGCTAGTGTAGCTTAAGTTAAGGTAGAGTAGGCTTGCTAGGCCAGAGTCAGTTAATCTAGGCTAGAGTAGGCTAGGTGAAAGTAGGATATGCTAGGCTTGGCTATGTAGGAGTAGAGTAAGATGGGCAAGAGTATGATAGGTTAGGCTAAGTAAGTTAAGGCTAGGCTAGGATTTTCTAGATTAAGCTAGGCTAGTCTAGGAAATAGTATTCTAGTCTAGAGTAGGCTAGGATAGGTTGAAGGTGGATAGAACGGGCCAAAATAGGGTAGGCCAGATTTTTCTAGGCTAGATTTGGCTAGGCTAAAGTAGGCTAGGTTACAGTAGGCTAGGAATTTCTTCAAAAATCTTGAATTTCTCAAGGTACATGTAGATAGTAGGTTTGCTGGTTATCCGAGAGTAGGCGAGGATAAGTGAGAGTAGGCTAGGCTAGGGTAAAATAAGCTTTCTTAGGCAATTCTAGGATAGGTTACGCTAGGCTAGAGTAGGTTACATTATGTTGAGTTGGTCTATGCTAGAGTAGGCTAAGCTAGAGTAAGCTAAGAAAGGCTATGTTTAGCTAGAGTGGGCTATGCTTGAGTAATATAGGCTATAGTGTATTATGCTTGACTAGGCTAAGCTATGCTAAACTAGACTAGGCTAGCCTATAGTTGGCTAGGGTCGACTAGAGTAGTATGCACTAGAGTAAGCTAGCCTAGGGAGGGATCAATGCTCTGCTTGGAGCTCTTGCAAGGATGCATTAATACAAGGAATATTCCTGGCCACATCATTGATGATGGAAGCCTCTTGAGTGTTCAATAAATTTTGTATAGATATCATATTTTCAGGATAATTTCATAGTAGGTGTGGTTCTCTGCATCCCCGACACTTTAAAGGCTCTTTTTCATTTCCATTAAATCCTTTAAGTTTACATTTGATTCATTTAGGATTGATTGTTATTTTTATTGAAACTCTAATTTTGACTCCCCTTATGAGATTACTTAAATTGTCTAAGTTTTCCTCCTTTTCCACCTTCGATAAATATTTCCTTCTTATTATTTGGCCATGATTTCAATTATCATCGCTTGTATTAGCCTTCTAGTAGCAAATTATTTCTTTTATAATAAACTCATCCATGTTTTTGTGATTATCGTACTCGATTTATTCTTTAAAAGAGAGATGGATGCAATTTATAAAGTATTGTACTTTATATTTTTCTTCCCTTATGTATGGTATATATCATAAAATATTTGTAAATTTTGTTATTATCTCATCTAGTGACATTTGGGAAATATTCAAATCATGAAAATATATGGTTTTATCATTAAAACAGTTTTTTTGTTAAATTTTTGTTTTTAATGATTCATTGGAATTATTTCTAATTAAAATATTTATTTTTTAAATTATGCATTGCTCTAACTTCTTCCCACCATCATGAAGATTTTCCATGTAGTTGGTAAGTATATAATTTGGCTTTTAATTCAATAGAATAGTTATAAACTTTAAAATATTTGTTTATATTGAGTATGCATGCCTTCATTGCTTCTTCATATTCCCCATCATATATTGGGAGTTTGACTTTTTTTTAATTTTCCTTGTAACTCCATTTTCTACTTCTTTACATGCTTAGAATTAAATTTTAATGAACTATGTTATTCCCCTTTATATTTTTCTTTCTTACTTCGAGCCATCTCTTAAAAGGTGTTCCACATTGATTTATCTCAGTTTTCTTCCTACCTCATTGTTTCTACAATCTTTGGGATTCGTCTTGTTTGACTGATTTTAATGAGTCACTCTTGTTCTACAATAGCTTTTAGTAGTTTTTCATGTATGGCATGAAGATTCACTAACTCTCTCCATAAATATTTCATCATATTCAATAATTTCATGGTGGGTACTTGTGCCTATTGACCTAATTGCACATAGGTTTTTTCTTCATATATTTGGGTTTCTCCTTGTATTTTCGCCAAAAAAAAAAGTTGTTTAAACTTCCTTGTATTATATGCAAAAGAAAACATTCACTTTGTTAGATGGAGTCATGGCCAGCACAAAAGTCACAATATTAGTATTTTTTTTCTCGGATACCACATGTAACACCCCTCTAAAATTAGTTAATATTAGCTACAAATTATAATTTTTATTTTTTTCGATATACATACTCGTATATAACATTTGCATAAATTCATATATTTAATAAAAATATATTGGAACTCTTCTTCCCAAGGAAACACTTGATTCCCAAATTACTCCTTACTTTTTCCAACCTTGAGTTCTCTATATAATATCTTTCTAGATTGGTATATGACATGGAACTCCACTTGCGAAATTTGTTATAGCTAAATGTTTCCTCTTTATTACTTAGGTATGACTATTTGGGATGATTGTCTAGTGAACCCTTTCCAATAGTTAAGGATTGATATCATACTATTTGGAATGTTGGTCTAGCCAACCCTGGAAATTTGACTCTTTTTACACAGGAAAGATCTCATAAGATCTCAAATTCCCCACCTCATATCAAATTGTGACCATAACTTGCAAGCATAAACCTTAATTCTCATCCTCCATGACACCCTTGCATTGATTACATGGTGGAACTTGATAGTGGTGGGAACTTCCCCCAAAACCAAATGCACTATCATTTTGTTGATCCACCAAAATCAAGGTATAAGTAAATATTAATTTTTAACTTATTAAAAATATTATTAAAATATTATATGATATAAAATATAAATATCAAATTTAAATTTATTTAAAATATCCTTAGGATGTCAAATTTTATGAAATATAATGATGATAAAAGCATAGAAATGTAATACAACTTTATTTATTTTTGAAAGATTATGACTATAGAGTATTACAAGTTTTGTTTCTGAAGATTTTTTTTAATGTAATCCTCATTTAATGTCAAGCTAAGTTCATAACTTCATAAAAATAAAAAATATTATTATTATTATTATTATTATTATTATTATTTCTTATGGTCAAATTCTTATATTAATTGCTCAAAAAAGGAATATAGGTGATCATAGATTTCTTAGATTTCAATGCCTCACTGTGACTAGATTTTTTGGTTGCCAGAGTTGTACAGTACCTTGAAAACAAAGAATGATTTCTACAAAACATCAAAAAAGTAATTAAAAAAAAAAAAGAAGAAATATTTATATTTAGCCATATTTAGTTAATATTTAATACTATAATGTTATATTATATTAAACCAATTAACATAATAATACTATGTAATATTAATGTTATTATTATTAATATTTTTATTGCTACAATCTTTTATTAATGCTATTAATATTATAAGTGTTATTATTATCAATATTATTATATTTTGGTAGTATTAATGGTATTTTTAAATTTTGGATAAAAATTCATATTAATCCTATAAATATAATTAATTAAGATAAATTATAATGTTTTTACATTAATTTCATAAAAACTTTCCACACATTAATTTATATAAATATATGGATAACCATATTCATAATAAAATCCATCTTTATTCCAGATCAAGTAAGTATGGAGAGGGATCAACTGTCTCAATATGAAAAACATTATTTTCAGTCTAAAACTTGAGGAAAGTTTTGTACCTCAAGAGATTTGATCCCTATAGACACTTGGTAGATATAGAATTAATATGCATCTATCCTAATTATTAATAATATTGTTTATGCCCCTTTCTAATCTTCCTTGTAAAATCTAACCATTTATATATCTTCATCTAATATAATTTTCAATATAAATTAACTTTTAACCTAAAAATCTATTTAACTGAACCTACATTTATTACTCTTACAGAGATTTATGTATCCCTAATATATCCTTAATGAAACGTCCTATAATTTAAGGATATTTTTCTTTAAGAAATAACTTCAAAAATCTTATTTATATCAATCAAGTTGGTCATATATATATATATATATATATATATATATATATATATATATATATATATATATATATATAATAACAAAATACATATAGTTATATATATATCATTTTTATTTAACATGTTTTATAATTTATTAATTTGATTTTTTAATATGATAGTATTGAATATATAGATAGATAGATACATCAATAGAAATATAATTTAGAAAAAATATTTTATTGTAGATATTGAATTTATATGATTATTAAATCAAATTATATATGACATTATTTAATACTCTTGAAGTGAGGCCCATTCCCTTGTGGTGATGTCTTATAATTAAGACTAATACAAATGATGATAAGTTTTGAAGCCATACTGTTTTAATTTTGATTACATTATCTAAGTGGATTTAATATTTCGTTTTTCATAGAGAAAGGTATTCTTTCCTACTCGAAATGTGACACAAGAAAAATGGTTGAAGATGAGGCTTACCAAAATTCATACATGTACAATACAAAGAAACAACAAGTTATATAATGTGAATAAGATTTATTTAACTAAGTGGTGGGTACTAACCATCAAGATTTAGGTGCTTCCATACACTCTTTATAGGAGTTTGTAACCACCCATATTTACTTGAGCAACCATGGAATCTTCCAATAATTAATAGTGCCCTTGTAGAGACAGGTTGAACCATGGGAAACACACATGGAAAACTAAATGTATAAAAAGCATAAAAAAACATTGTTATTAATGGTAAGAAAAATAAATTATTAAAACTTATAAAATACTTGTAGTAAACCCACCCATAAAGAAATCAAAAGATTCAATGCCCCATAGTTGAAATGTATTGGGAATTAGAATGAAATTAATATGAAAATGTTGGGTATGTGTTATATTATTTGCATGATTAGCTACAAATGTGATTTTTATGCATAGTGAGAAATGGGGGGTCCCAATAAAAAATATTTGGCTGGTTTGTTTTTACGATTTTCAAAATGCAATTTTCACTCTTGTTGGTTTTATGGCATGTAATTATTGTAGTCCATGGTAAAGTAATTATAATTAAATAACTATATAGTATTAATTGATTTATGGTTAATGAATGCCACATAATGTAAATATTTTATTGTAACATTGTAAATTAATATTATATACTAAAAAATATTTTTATTTTTCCAAATTTGGATTTCCCAGGTAAAATCTCTATTTTAAATGTATGTGTAAGCCATTGCAATTTTTTCCCCTTTTTTCTCTTTTTCTCTCCCTTTGCTATTTAAAATTTGATTGTTGATCACTCTACCCCTATGTTCATTATTAATACTCAATACATCGGTACACATTTCACCTCGATTATTTGTTTACTCTCTGCATTTGACATCAATGGCACAAGGATATAAGAGGCTAATCATAATAATTTTTGTCGAAGATACTTGTTGCTACCACTTAAATCAAATGATACCATAATGTGCATATTTTCCATCTCATACTACATTATAATACGCTTTTTTCCCCTTAAACTTTTTATTCTCCTTAAGTTACAAGTATTTCTCTTTGGTACTAATTAAATTAGTTGTACTAGTGTGCCAAGCCACAATTAAACCTACTCCAAAAGTAAAATATAATATTGCATCAATGGTTGATCCAAATACCAAGAGCTCTCCCTTTTTATACCAATTAAACAAGTTTAATTTCTATTGTTGTACAACTGAGCCATTGCATACTAATGGTTGTTCCAAAATCCAAATTCTTCCCCTGCCTTAACATGATAGACGACTTATGCTCATATAAATATTTAACCTAATTGTGTTAGCCAATTATAAAAATGAAATAATACAACATGTAAGATTTGAAAAGTTTTCATTTATTGTTTTTTCTTGAACAATCAACTCTCTCTCAGCACATGCTACTTGTAATTAGCAAGGAATTCTTGATTTTATTTTGCCTTAGTCAAATTGAGAAAATTTAAAATTACACATCAACAAACATCTTGAATGATATAAATGAGGTCACATGGTTGTTGTCACTCAGTTATCGTAGTTAATTAGATCTAGGGGAATTTACTTCAATTGTGTTAAGTGATTCCTAAATTTTTAGAGGCTAGGTTGAGTTAATTTCAATTGTAAGAATTTAATTTATTTAAATTGAGTTATGTTGAGTGAAAATAGTTCTAACTTTTGGAGGAAGTAGTGGAAATTTAAGTTGAGGAAGTGTAACTTAAAATCACTCGGTGATCAACCAGATAACTGATCAATCACCCTAAATTAGATAATTCGAGTTACCTAGTTGAGATGGAGATTCCAAGGTAGTGTACTATCAGTTGTAGACTATTATGAAGTTTACAAGTGGTGAATGTTGTCAGAGGATGACCGTAGATAGATTACACATTCCTCATTAAGGAATTTCCTAATTAATAGGGGACTAATTCCTCAAGGAATTATTCAAAGAATAAGACCTTAGAGTGCTTGAACATTGGCTAACTATTGGCAAGATTCAGTCAGTCAAGTAGAGGGATAGAATATACAGTTGTAGGTTGTGATCAGTGTTGAGAAAGTATTGTATTTATTTTGTATTCTATGATTAATGCAATATATATAGGAAGGGGTTTTGAGCACTTGCTTGCCCCTAGATAAATATATTTGTATGTGGGATAAATATTTATACATGTCTATGATTTCTCTTCTCAAACATGAATTGAATGCTGCAGATCAGTAGAGTCATTTTGAGTTTTGTGTTTTTGTAAATTACATGAGCAGTTTCATATCTACATATTAAATTTATACATGGTATCAAAGCTATATTTGTATAAATTATACACAGTTTCAGAGAAATATTCAAAGTAGAGAAGATATTTCTAACTTATTATTGCAAGAGGATTGAATTTGCAAGATCAATTCTTCAAAGCTAGTAGCATATATTTCTATGTACTAAGACTCGAGTATACCCTTGAGGTAAGCTCAATTTTTTTTTTTTTGAAGGAACACATGGAGGAAGTGTTGTAAGATAATGGTTTGAAGGAATTCATTGATAACAATGTCCAGAAACCAACAACGACTGATACTATGAATCTAGCGGAATAGAAGAAGTGTGTATCAAAGGCGAGGATGATCATATTGGAGGTAGTATGAGATCATATTGTATAAAATATCCACAAGAAAGATACTTTGTATGTAATGTGGAGATGATTGACATATTTGTTCTGAAATAGTAATGACCATAAGAAGCCTCCGCTCAAGGAAAAGCTTTGAAATATGAAGATGTCAAAGAACAACACTATATTGTATTACCTGATCAAGTTCACACAATGTCATGATGAACTTGATCAAGTTGGTGTCGGGTTCATCCCCCTTAGCCCCCTCTTGACCTATGCAAACCCGCATTGGGGAATATATATATTTCATTAATAAGATCGGTCAATTAGGATTCTGTTGACGGGAAAATCTGTCTGGCCAACAGCAGGGGATCTCCCCATGAAAAGGTCTGAATTAGACCTTGAACCATTTGGAATAGGGATCCCGTCCGGGGTGTGGGTCCGGCTACCACTGATTTCTCCTTTCCTTTGGGTCTTGCTTAAATTCTATAAAACAGTGGGTACACACCTAATCAACTGATACAAGACATATGACTAATGCATTAAATGTACATGAAACACTATGAGTAGCAAGAGGAAATAATAAAGCATGAAGACCGAAGGAAGTTCCGTTAGCAACACTTCATTAGGGTCATGCTTGCAAACTATTCTGACCACGAAGGAAACAGTTCCTCATGGTGAGAATACCCTTCACTTCCTAAAAATTTTAAATGATAACACAAACACAGATAAACAAAGTCATCAAAATTCGCTAAGAAAGTGAAATAAACTCAACCCCCATTAACATACTCAGCAAATTGTTATGTAACTGTGAACTGAATTAAAGATACAGTTCCCTTAACCTAAAGATGTTCAGGAACTGAAAGTATAATACTCAACAGTGCTCATACATAAAACAACACCAGATCCACAAAGGGATTTTTCCAAAATGCTTGTATTCATCATTAAATGTATATACTGGTAATACAATGTCCTCCACTCGAGTCCCAAACCAAATATCCTTTTACATCTCCCCGGAGGGGGTTTTATAGATCAAAAGTTGCCCTTTGGGCTTTTTGACTCTTTGCCTGCCTGACTGTTGAGTTGCCTTGCGACCTAGAAGGGAAAATGCGACCTGCCACCTGGCTGGTGAGTGCGACCTGCGACCTAGTCGTTGGGTCGTTGGGTCGCGTCGTCGGGCATTTTCTAAGGGAATCGACTTAGCGACCTGGTGCAATATGCGACCTGCGACCTCGGCAGATGTGCGACCTACGACCTCAGCAGATCTGCGACCTGTGACCTCAGCAGATGTGCGACCTGCGACCTAGGCAGATGTGCGACCTGCAACCTCGGCAGATGTGTGACCTGCGACCTCGGCAGATATGCGACCTGCGACCTAGTCGCTAGGTCACGCCGTCGGGCTTTTGACAGGGAGTGCGACTTAGCGACTTGGCGACCTCTGCGACTTGCGGCCTTCGGGGATTAGCGACCTGCGACTTTAAGCAAATCTGCGACTTGTTTTGAGAAGGTCCCCTTGTTTGCTGAGGAAAACTCTGGCTCTTTGTGCAAACCGAAAGGTTCTCCCTGTAATAAAATAACATAGGTCACATATCTCCATGATTGAAATAATAATAATGCTGAAGGCATTTTAATTAATTTACAAGAGTGAAAATCGATAAATTTAGACCCCTGTGTGGTCAAGACTTTGTCATCGGAGAGAGTGACTTGAGTAGGCCGTTTCTGTGCCTCTTCAATGTCTATTGGTAGTGTTATGGACTGGGTGTTAAGTGTGGATTCGTCATTTTTTTAAACCATTCCGGTAGCTGTTACTTCATAGGGATATGGTTACATTGATGCGACATGATTCCCCTTTGAACATTGCAAAAATGAATTTATGAACCGCGAGTACCATCCTGAATATGTGGCTCTTCCCTTACTGAGGTTCAAATGCATGCATTAGAATTATCAGGGGCATATATTTCAGTCACTATCCGCCTTTTGTTGCATGGTCAAAAATGCGTTTGCATTAGTTTCAATCATATTTCCAGATACATCTTTACTCTTTGCTTCCGAGTGCGCTGGTTTCCAATGGATGCAAAAATACCGAGAATTGTCAATCATTGCTTCTTGATAGGTTTGAGAGCTTTATCACTAACTAATTCACTATCATCTTCCGCCTGGCAATGGTCAATGAGTTCCACGATTAAAATCTGTTGGGTAGAACATATTTTTGTCTCATTTAATCTTCAAGTTAGGAAACAATCTTTAGCAAAACTTCTTTCCTACATAAAACTAAAGCGCTTTTCCACCATAGAATCCTACGCCTGGGATATAGCTAAAAATTGGTATCATTCTATGCGAAACCTCTGACAGTCGCAGACAATTAGAAAGAATCCAAAACTCTTCGCAAAAATCGAGCAACCCTTGGACACTTGTTTAAAAAATTCTCTAGCGCTCCAGCTAGCATCAACGCGCTCCCTTTGTTTGTGCGTAGCAACCCAATTACAGCTCGTGCATGGCCGCATGCATTGGGCAGCCTGCGTGTAAGATGGCGTGGAGATTAGGCATGAACAAACATCAGCAGCTTTGACGGGGAATGAGACAGGTGGGAGATCATTCTGGGGTCGATTATAGTGCATGTATCTGTGTTTTCCAATGGGGTCGAAAGGTCGGAGAATTCCTTGGGTCGCAGCTTCTCATGGGCAGATCATTCCGCGACCCTGCGACCTGGAAAACATGCGACACTGGGTCGCTGGGTCGCAAAACCGACTGAGTCGCAGCCTTAGGTAATGCTTGATTTGTGCGACCCTGCGACCTGTTCAATAATGATCTGCTCCAACGAACTAAAACTCTGGCGTGGAAACAATTTCACCAATTTGCAACGTCTAACGTAGAGTTGATCGCATTTATACCTGCACCACGGATTAATATTGGACCATCGCCTATTTGCAACGTGCTCAGATTTTTGTACTCATATGATTTTTGAAATCATATGTTTTTATCCCTTCCTCATTTATTATTTTCTTTTCCTCATGTTGTTAGCGCCAATGGATAAATATTTTCACGCCAAGGAAGACAAAAGGTGCTTATTACAACTGGTCAAAATACTGGAGGAAAAACAGCTACCATCAAGGCAGTGGGGCTAGCTGCACTGATGACAAAATGCGGACTTATTTGCTAGCAGCAGAACCAGTGAAAATACCATTTTTTGACTCATTTTTTTGCAGATATAGGTGATGAACAGTCATTAAGTCAGTCTCTTTCAACATTTTCAGGTCATTTGCAGCAGATTAAGGGTATTCAAGCACAATCGACTGGGCGCTCTTTGATGAATAATGACAGGTTTGAGAATGCATGCGCGGAATTTGATGAAGAAAATTTGAGACCGACATCCAAGCTTCTTTGGGGAATTCCAGGACGATCCAATGCAATAAGTATTGCAGGAAGATTGGGTTTACCAACTCATATATTAGATAATGCTCAGAAACTATATGAATGCCTCTTGATTTGAAAGATCGAGATTTGCCATCTGCTACTCAGAAACCAAGCTGGGAGATCTTCTGAGAATATTTGGAATGCGAGGTTGATGAAATTTGTGCGCGTGCCCATAACAACTGCTTTCGTTGTTAACCAGTGAAATGATTGGAATGCACGTCTCTTCGTCCGCGCTACACTGAAGTCACATTGCAACTAATTTAACTGTTGTTTCAAATGCCGATGCGCTGGAATGGATTCAAACTCCGCTACAAGACTCTAGATATAAACGATTGCTGCTGGTGCGCATTTCAGTTCGAGAACCATCTCCTTGCCGAGCTCGTCACAATCATTGGGTTGCTCCTTTGCAAATACTGCTTTATCTAGGATAGAAGGATCAGTATTAAATGCAACATCGTCAAAGGATTTTAATCGTCATAAACCAGAACATGTCTGCATGGGGAAAGAATGGGCACGCATATTTCCGATCATCTTTACAGCTGGATTATAACAGCACGATAGTTTTTATCACGTTGCCATCGTGGATCCATTATAAGGTCTAGCTCCACGTGTAAACGCAACTGTTGACCACTTTATATATCTGCTCCCAATGCTTTATTGCTCGGCTCCCATTTGTAACGTTTTTTCTTTGTTCAGTATATGTGTTCTTGCTCCTCCAATTTTACGTGGCTTGAAAACCATATTTTTTTTGCACCGCTCGAAATATGTTTGCAGATCATCATACATCGCACTAGAGTTGTTATAACATGCCACCATAGGTTTATCATAACACTCCATCCATGTTTTAACATACATTCTGATCACTATTTCTGCCATAGAACTATGTAAGCCCAACTGTAATGTTTCTTCATATAATTCTGATCCAGCATCTCATATGGTGTTAAAACCATATGGTATTTATATTCTCGCGCTTTGGTTTGATTATATAATGCTCAAAACGCAACCTTGGTCCTCGTGTTTGCACCCACCATGTAGCTTAGATTTAACCAAGATTTGCTTCATTTCCCCAATTTGCCAGGGTTGTCAACACAACTCAAAATGATTGTTGGTTCAGAAGAATGGCCCTTTTATAAAATTTGAACAATCTCCAAAAACAAAATGCACTTCACCATTACTTGACTTTGGTACAACCAAGAGTTTCCTTCTATGTTGCCATGATGGGTCAAATCTGTGCAGGCCATAAATTATTATGGTCCTCAAATTGACACCTGCTATATTGTCTGACCTATGTGCTTTTGGATTGAAATCATCATGGCTAACCACATTATGACTTAGCTGCAAATTTCCGTGGGCCCTTTTCATAATCACCGCCTCACTATATTTAATGCTTGTTGCCAAAACATGATGAGCACGTCATAATGTTTGCTCATCAATTTGTAGATTTCAGTCCTGCTCACAGAATATGACCATATCAACTCTTGCAAGATTCAAACCAGCACCACTAGTTCAAGTAGACATTAAAATACAAATGCTTCACAAGTATTCTCATTGGCCTATCTAAAGTCACTTGACTATGGCAGTGTTGATTCTTTGCCACCAAATCTTTGCATAGCTGCAAAACACTCTTCTCCTCTTACTAATCCATCAAGACACTCATAAGAATACTTTCACAGCCCTAAGTAATCCTGAAGAATGTTTATTGTCTGCGTCGTTGGAGAAGAAATCAAGACACAATGTCGTTGACTATGTAGCTTCTCAAGCAAAATGTCCAAGGTGATGAGCTTTCCACTCGCCTGAACTAAGTGTTCACCTTCTTCAAATGGCTCTGGCTCCACCATTGAAAAGATAAGCATGGCTACATGTCTTTCGCAGTTGTACCAAAATATTTCATAAAGATTTATGCTAAGTGCCTGAACCACTTGTTTGAAGCTGTGCCATTCTTGATGTAATACAGATACATACATTTCCTTCTGAAGTGGGACCAATGGAGCCAGTACTGTAACCCCAGACAGTGGTGGCAATGTAAAAAGTCCATTCTTGACAAGTAAAGCTTTTGTACGCCGAAGCATGAATGCATGCACAATATATCTTAGCAGCTTGAACTGTTTGCTACATCCAGAGGTATTGTCACCTTGATTCAAGGTTGCAACTTTAACGGACACAACACCAAAAGATCCACGGGCATTTCCATTGATCTTTCAAGTAAGCTAATAAACTTATAGCCTGCAATGTGTTCCCAAGTCCATTGTGACTGCAAGTTCCCTTGACTGGCGCGGTCTTATTTCTTGCGTACATGCGATAGATGTCCTCCACTTCTCATGTTTCAACTGGTACTGCTCTTATCCTTCTTATCGGTGTGGTGATGACATTTATCAGTATATTACCCATGGGATCGACCTATATGGAACATTATCACATCACAGTTACTTTTTTTGAGAATGATGTCCCTAGATAAACATATAAGACTTACGAGCTTACGAGAAGTATTCAACAGCATGCTTAACGACCCACAGAGAGCGGGCCTTTAATCGTCAATACGCAAAAGGGTTTCCATTCAAATGTATGCATGGCAATCTCATTACACATGGCGCGACTGCGGTAAGAGTGTTCGGGCATATGTTGGATGATCCCTCCCATATATGGCGTGATTGCAGCAACAACATCTGATCACGAAGGTGAGAAAGCTCACGAGGGGTTGGGGTTAGGTCGGTGGGACGTCGCTGACTGCAGGTCGGGTGGAAGACTTTAACGCCTAAACGAGCAGAGGGGGACCCCGAAATTTTAAATATACCCAAAATTTTGGGTGGTGTTGTAGCGGCTACAACAAATGGCAAACCACTAGTAGAATCCAGCATCTCTGTCAGTATCACAACAAAAGTCTAAGTCCGAATAGTAATGCAAGGGAATATTGAACAAGTTCCGCGGGTACCCTTTGTATTACTTTGGCCCTTTATAGGTATGCCTAATCCTTGTGCCTCAGCTAGGTCTCGCTAATCAGAAACACATCAAAGAGAAAGCTCACAGACGCCAGTAGCTTGTTGATGATGTGAAGAGCAAGGCAGTGGGTTTATTATTTTCAGGATTTTTAAAGTAATTTTTTGGTGTTGCTTCGCTGCCAGCAGGCCTGGACAGTACCCCGGCAGAGTCACTTCAAGAAATCACAAACGTTGCTCCGCTGCCAGCGAGCGTGGTCAGTACCCCGGCGGAGTCGTTGCATTACCTCTCTGCGCAGGAAGCTTTTCTTGATATTTACCCTTATTTGTTTCATGTGCTTGCGGCACTTATTTTCATGTGCTCGTGGCACTTATTTTCTTTGGCGGATGAGGGATCCCGACTTAATTTACGGGCAAGAGAGGTTGTTTCTTGTTTTACAGAAACTGAAAGATATCCCGATTTGGGTTTCCCTTTGTGCCAAACCTTCACATCCCATTCACCATAATAGGCGAAGCGCGCAAAACAAATCATTAAAACGTCCAAGACTATGTTGGGCACAAGGCTTAGGCTTACGGGTACGGTCCATTTCAAACTCATTAGGTCTCCCACAAACAACCGGCTCGTATCTCCCCGGATAACAAGTTTAGACTCATAGGCACTTGTTGAGAAAGTGACTTCAATGACTTGTCCTAAGAGAAAGCTGCCTCTTGAGATAGCCACCGCAACCTCACGCAAACGATGGGGTTACTGTTTCAATGGTTGGGACAAAACAAGACCGCAAGGTGGTAGGGTTTCAATGAGGGCTCGTGCAGTGGCAGGCAACATGACAGAAATGATGTGAGGAAGAGAGAATACAACGAAATGTAAGAGGTGAGGCTCAAGATACAATGCAACGCCATGTGCGAGAACGATCAACCAGTTGTAGGTGGAAAAAAGGCGTAATACAAGCAATCATTATTTATGCAGCAACAAGCAACTGAAAGGAAATGAAAGAAAAATACTTGTAACATGATGATGCCTAAGATATTAACGTAAACCCAAAATAGCAAACACACTTTCTAATCATGAAGTAAAAATTTGGCAAATAAACCTAATTAACTTTGAACTAAAATTTTATTAACCGGTCCTAGCTAGCCTACACCTAAACCCTAGTTTAACCCATGAGGTGACCGGGTTATGTAAAATCAGTTTTCCAGTGCAGCCACCGCATTAGTTCGCCTCCTGCAATGACAACAATGATCAGGATCAGGGCTAGTATCCAAAAAAGTGCAGTAACAACAAAACTTACCTGAGGAGCAGGCGCAACGGAAAGACGATCATAGATACTTACCAAAGAACATGCCAGAATGGGTTGTGCAAACTGAATCCCACTCTCATCTTGATACACAGCAATATGTTCTTGAAACTCAACATTTTTCAATGACACATAATCATTCATGCACAATCCTGGGCCTGATGGGCATTGGGTAAGCCATTTCCTATTTGTAGGCACATCCACCGAATAGGGTTGGTCGAGTTGACCGGCAACCTCATCATGGTTGAGGACCATCAGTTTTAGGGAATGGAAACAATAAGCAAGTGCTAGGCGAATTATAGATGCATGCGCATCCAAGCGTAGAAACCCTAGTCCGGGTTTGCTCCTGGGTTTGGTCAAGGGTATGGGGATCCGAATCCACGTTTAGTGAAGCCTGAAATTCCTCACTGCCTTGAACAAACTCTGGACCTTTGAGCGGAGCGCTTCCCAACTTTGATGGTTGGGCGAGATCAACAGGCGAATGGATGTGATCATGCATTGTGGTGAGTTGCAAAATGTCAGTGGGCTTTGTATCAATTTGGTCAAATGTTTACGCGCTGACAGATTGATAGATCGATATATCAGATTCTTTAGATTCGCCAAGGTAGGGTGGATTTACCGCGGTTATGCTGGGAGGAGCGTGGTACTTGGGGATCGTCATCTCAAAAACAGTCGACAGAAGCTGAAGCGCTTCGACTTTCTGATGGGTACTTGAATCTTCCCAAAGCGAATCATCGAATTTTGGTGTCTCCATATGGTCGGAAAAGAGATGTGAGTGACAATCCTCAGCGGTATGATTGAATATGCTTTTAGATAAGTAGGGATCGTTGTGACTGTTGATTTGATTAAGTTGGGTACCAGGCATGTCAGGCTCCCTGGGAGTTACCAACTGGGATGGATCAATAAAGAGGACATCTTGAGGTTGCCCAGACAGGAAATTGCTCCTATGGCTATCTAAAGATTCCGAGTGAGAATGATCAAATCTGAAAGATTCATCAATTTTGTACTGTGATTGTGAAACACCATCTGCGGGCTTATAATTTCCGCCAATACCAGTATAAGGAAATTTTGAATGTCCCGAAGAAATTACTGGTGTGGCGGGATCGGGAAACCAATCGGGGAATAATGAACGAAAAGATTGAGTCACAGGGGCGTTAACCCTACAAGGCTTTTCAACACGTGCATCCATGTCATTTAGAGAAAACGATGATCTGGCAGGCCTTGTAAGGGAATCAACTTTATGCGGGGTAGGAGTCGATTCATAATCGTTATGCGAATCATATTTAGGTTTATGTCTAGGGAGACACCGAGTGGGATCGAGGTAGGTTTCATGAACCGAGAGAGATAATGAGCCACTGGGGCTTTCAAGCTCTGATTCAACATGGTGCGTGAAATATTCAAAGGGAGTATCGTAGGCTTCATCCCCATGCACCCATCCATCATTGCTCAGAACTTTCGAGGTCGTACCTCGACTATCTGACAACTCAAGAGGAGGAGCGAGAATGTCACACATAGAAATACTCTCCTGGGAGGCTGGAATGTGGTCTGGACTCGGGGAGATGGACAACGAAGCATTAGGGACAAAATCGGAACAGCCGGTAACTTGTGGGTTATCATAGGGAACACTAGGATCTAACTGAAATTGTTCAAGGGAAACAAGAATCACATACTTGAACTGTTCACTTAAACATTTCCAATCAACATCCCTTTCAGGGAACTCAAAACAATAATGAACAAATCTGATAGAGAATTCATCTAGAGATTCCTGAGGTTCCATTCTAATTTCATTAAGCTTTATCACTACACTTTGCAAATCGTACCTGTGGAAAGCTTGTCGCAATTCACTGGCGAGTTGTTCAAACGAATGAATGGAAGCTTTCGGCAATGTGCGGCACCATTGCTTAGCACGACCTTCGAGAGTGAGGAAGAAAAGAAAACAAATCAAACCTTCATCGTCAATTTCGCAGCACTCACCAAAGTCACAGAAATCTAAAAAGTGTTGGGTTATGGACACCCCATTTTCACCATCGAATTTTAACTGGGACAAGTGATACATAAGTTCATCGGGATGAAATATCGACGCTCATAAAACTTCGACAAACATCTCAGGAGAATGATTTGGGAACGAGCCATTACAGATATGAGATTAACTGGAGGCTCTAAGGGCTCAGCTTGTCATCTGGCCCTCCTTCTAGCGCCAATTCTGTTGATGGGAAAATCTGTCCAGCCAACAGCAGGGGATCTCCCCGGTAAAAGATCCCAATTAGACCTTGAACCGTTTGGAATAGGGATCCCGTCCGGGGTGTGGGTCCAGCTACCACTGATTTCTTCTTTACTTTGGGTCTCGCTTAAACTCTATAAAACAGTGGGTACACACCTAATCAACTGATACAAGACATATGATTGATGCATTAAATGTATATGCAACACTATGAGTAGCAAGAGGAAATAATAAAGCATGAAGACCGAAGGAAGTGTCGTTAGCAACACTTCATTAGGGTCATGCTTGCAAACTGTTCTGACCACGAAGGAAATAGTTCCTCATGGCAAGAACACCCTTCACTTCCTAAAAGTTTTAAATGATAACACAAACGCAGATAAACAAAGTCATCAACATTCGCTAAGAAAGTGAAATAAACTCAACCCCCATTAACATACTCAGCAAACTGTTATGTAACTGTGAAATGAATTAAAGATACAGTTCCCTTAACCTAAAGATGTTCAGGAACTGAAAGTATAATACTCAACAGTGCTCATACATAAAACAACACTAGATCCACAAAGGGATTTTCCCAAAATGCTTGTATTCATCATTAAATGTATATACTGGCAATACAATGTCCTCCACTCGAGTCCCAAACCAAAGATCCTTTTACATCTCCCCGGAGGGGGTTTTATAGATCAAAATTTTCCCTTTGGGCTTGCTGACTCTTTGCTTGCCTGACTGTTGAGTTGCCTTGCGACCTGGAAGGGAAAATGCAACCTACGACCTAGTCGTTGGGTTGCTGGGTCGCGTCGTCAGGCATTTGCTAAGGGATGCGACTTAGCGACCTGGTGCAATATTCGACCTGCAACCTCGGCAAATGTGCGACCTGCAACCTCAGCATATGTGCGACCTACGACCTAGGCAGATGTGTGACCTGCGACCTCGGCAGATGTACGACCTGCGACCTCGGCAGATGTGTGACTTGCAACCTAGTCGCTGGGTCGATGGGTCGCACCGTTGGGCTTTTGATAGGGAGTGCGACTTAGCGACGTGGCGACCTCTGTGACTTGCGGCCTTCGGGGATTTGCGACCTGCGACTTTAAGAAAATCTGCGACTTGTTTTGAGAAGGTCCCTTTGTTTGCTGAGGAAAACTCTGGCTCTTTGTGCAAACCGAAAGGTTCTCCCTGCAATAAAATAACATAGGTCACATATATCCATGATTGAAATAATAATAATGCCGAAGGCATTTTAATTAATTTACAAGAGCGAAAATTGATAAATTTAGACACCTGTGTGGTCAAGACTTTGTCATCGGAGAGAGTGACTTGAGTAGGTCGTTTCTGTGCCTCTTCAATGTCTATTGGTAGCGTTATGGACTAGTTGTTAAGTGTGGATTCGTCGTTTTTTTAAACCATTCCGGTAGTTGTTACTTCATAGGGATATGGTTACATTGATGCGACATGATGCCCCTTTGAACATTGCAAAAATGAATTTATGAACCGCGAGTACCATCCTGAATATGTGGCTCTTCCCTTACTGAGGTTCAAATGCATGCATTAGAATTATCAGGGGCATATATTTCAGTTGCTGGCCGCCTTTTGTTGCATGGTCAATAATGTGTTTGTATTATTTTTAATCATATTTCCAGATACATCTTCACTCTTTGCTTCCGAGTGCGCTGGTTTCCAATGGATGCAAAAATACCGAGAATTGTCAATCGTTGCTTCTTGATAGGTTTGAGAGCTTTATCACTAACTAATTCACTATCATCTTTCGCCTGGAAATGGTCAATGAGTTCCACGATTAAAATCTGTTGGGTAGAACATATTTGTGTCTCGTTTAATCTTCAAGTTAGGAAACAATCTTTAGCACAGCTTCTTTCCTGCTTAAAAATAAAGGGATTTTCCACCATAGAATCCTACGCCTGGGATAGAGCTGAAAATTGGTATCATTCTATGCGAAACCTCTGACAGTCGCAGACAATTGGAAAGAATCCAAAACTCTTCGCGAAAATCGAGCAACCCTTGGACACTTGTTTAAAAAATGCTCTAGCGCTCCAGCTAGCATCAACGCGCTCCCTTTGTTTGTGCGTAGCAACCCAATTATAGTTCATGCATGGCCGCATGCATTGGGCAGCCTGCGTGTAAGACGACATGGAGATTAGGGATTCACGTTATCATGAACAAAAATCAGCAGCTTTGACAGGGAACGAGACAGGTGAGAGATCATTCTGGGGTCGATTATAGTGCATGTATCTGCGTTTTCTGATGGGGTCGCAAGGTCGGAGAATTCCTTGGGTCGCAGCTTCTCATGGGCAGATCATTCTGCGACCCTGCGACCTGGCAAACATGCGACCCTGGGTCGCTGGGTCGCAAAACCGGCTGAGTCGCAGCCTTAGGTAATGCTTGATCTGTGCGACCCTGCGACCTGTTCAATAATGATCTGCTCCAACGAACTAAAACTCTGGCGTGGAAACAATTTCACCAATTTGCAACATCTAACATAGAGTTGATCGCATTTATACCTGCACCACGGATTAAAATTGGACCATCGCCTATTTGCAACGTGCTCGGATTGTTGTACTCATATGATTTTTGAAATCATATGTTTTTATCCCTTCCTCATTTATTATTTGATTTTCCTCATGTTGTTAGCACCAATGGATAAAGATTTTCACGCCAAGGAAGACAAAAGGTGCTTATTACAACGGGTCCAAATACTGGAGGAAAAACAGCTACCATCAAGGCAGTGGGGCTAGCTGCACTGATGAAAAAATGCGGACTTATTTTCTAGCAGTAGAACCAGTGAAAATACCATTTTTTGACTCAGTTTTTTGCAGATATAGGTGATGAACAGTCATTAATTCAGTCTCTTTCAACATTTTCAGGTCATTTACAGTAGATTAAGGGTATTCAAGCACAATCAACTGGGCACTCTTTGATGAATAATGACAGGTTTGAGAATGCATGCACAGAATTTGATGAAGAAAATTTGAGACCGACATCCAAGCTTCTTTGGGGAATTCCAGGACGATCCAATGCAATAAGTATTACAGGAAGATTGGGTTTACCAACTCATATATTAGATAATGCTCAGCAACTATATGAATGCCTCTTGCTTTGAAAGATCGAGATTTTCCATCTACTACTTAGCAACCAAGCTGGGAGGCCTTCTGAGAATATTTGGAATGCGAGGTCGATGACATTTGTGCGCGTGCCCATAACAACTTCTTTCATTGTTAACTAGTGAAATGATTGGAATTCACATCTCTTCGTCTGCACTACACTGAAGTTGCATTGCAACTAATTTAACTGTTGTTTCAAATGCCGATGCACTGGAATGGGTTCAAACTCTGCTCCAAGACTCTAGATATAAACGATTGCTGCTGGTGCACATTTCAGTTCGAGAACCATCTCCTTGCCGAGCTCGTCACAATAATTGGGTTGCTCCTTTGCAAATACTGCTTTATCTAGGATAGAAGGATCAGTATTAAATGCAACATCGTCAAAGGATGTTAATCGTCGTAAACCAGAACATTTCTGCATGGGGAAAGAATGGGCATGCATATTTCCGATCATCTTTACAACTGGATTATAACAGCACGATAGTTTTTATCACGTTGCCATCATGGATCCGTTATAAGGTCTAGCTCCACGTGTAAACGCAACTGTTGACCACTTTATATATCTGCTCCCAATGCTTTATTGCTCGGCGCCCATTTGTAACGTTTTTTCTTTCTTCAGTATATGTGTTCTCGCTCCTCCAATTTTACGTGGCTTGAAAACCATATTGTTTTTGCACCGCTCAAAATATGTTTGCAGATCATCATACATCGAACTAGAGTTGTTATAACATGCCACCATAGGTTTATCATAACACTCCATCCATGTTTTAACATACATTCTGATCACTATTTCTTCCATAGAACTATGTAAGCCCAATTGTAATGTTTCTTCATATAATTCTGATCCAGCATCTCATATGGTGTTAAAACCATATGGTATTTATATTCTCGCGCTTTGGTTTGATTATATAATGCTCAAAACGCAACCTTGGTCCTCATGTTTGCACGCACCATGTAGCTTAGATTTAACCAAGATTTGCTTCCTTTCCCCAATTTTCCAGGGTTGTCAACACAACTCAAAATGATTGTTGGTTCAGAAGAATGGCCCTTTTATAAAATTTGAACAATCTCCAAAAACAATATGCACTTCACCATTACTTGACTTTGGTACAACCAAGAGTTTCCTTCTATGTTGCCATGATGGGTCAAATCTGTGCAGGCCATAAATTATTATGGTCCTCAAATTGACACCTGCTATATTGTCTGACCTATGTGCTTTTGGATTGACATCATCATGGCTAACCACATTATGACTTAGCTGCAAATTTCCGTGGGCCCTTTTCATAATCACCGCCTCACTGTATTTAATGCTTGTTTCCAAAACTTGATGAGCACGTCATAAAGTTTACTCATCAATTTGTAGATTTCAGTCCTGCTCACAGAATATGACCATATCAACTCCTGCAAGATTCAAACCAGCACCGCTAGTTCGAGTAGACATTAAAATACAAATGCTTCACAAGTATCCTCATTGGCCTATCTGAAGTCACTTGACTATGGCAATGTTGATGCTTTGCCACCAAAGATTTGCACAGCTGCAAAACGCTCTTCTGCTCTTACTGATCCATCAAGACACTCATAAGAATACTTTCACAGCCCTAAGTAATCCTGAAGAATGTCTATTGTCTGCGTCGTTGGAGAAGAAATCAAGACACAATGTCGTTGACTATGTAGCTTCTCAAGCAAAATGTCCAAGTTGATGAGCTTTCCACTCGCCTGAACTAAGTGTTCACCTTCTTCAAATGGCTCTGGCTCCACCATTGAAAAGATAAGCATGGCTACATGTCTTTCGCAGTTGTACCAAAATATTTCGTAAAGATTTATGCTGAGTGCCTGATCCACTTGTTTGAAGCTGGGCCATTCTCGATGCAATACAGATACATACATTTCCTTCTAAAGTGGGAACAATGGAGCCAGTACTATAACCCCAGACAGTGGTGGAAATGTAAAAAGTCCATTCTTGACAAGTAAAGCTTTTGTACACCAAAGCATGAATGCATGCACAATATATCTTAGCAGCTTGAACTGTTTGCTACATCCAGAGGTATTGTCACCTTGAGTCAAGGTTGCAACTTTAACGGACACAACACCAAAAGAGCCACGGGCATTTCCGTTGATCTTTCAAGTAAGCTAATAAACTTATAACCTGCAATGTGTTCCCAAAACCATTGTGACTGCAAGTTCCCTTGACTGGCGCGGTCTTATTTCTTGCGTACATGCGATAGATGTCCTCCACTTCTCATGTTTCAACTAGTACTGCTCTTATCCTTCTTATCGGTGTGGTGATGACATTTATGAGTATATCACCTGTGGGATCGACCTGTATGGAACATTATCACATCACAGTTACTTGTTTTGAGAATGATGTCCCTAGATAAACATATAAGACTTACGAGCTTACGAGAAGTATTCAACAGCATGCTTAACGACCCACAGAGAGCGGGCCTTTAATCGTCAATACACAAAAGGGTTTCCATTCAAATGTATGCATGGCAATCTCATTACACATGGCGCGATTGCGGTAAGAGTGTTTGGGCGTATGCTGGATGATCCATCCCACATATGGCATGATTGCAGCAACAACATCTGATCATGAAGGTGAGAAAGCTCATGAGGGGTTGGGGATAGGTCGGTGGGACGTCACTAACTACAGGTCGGGTGGAAGACTTTAACGCCTAAGCGAGCAGAGGGGGACCCCGAAATTTTAAATATACCCAGAATTTTGGGTGGTGTTGTAGCGGCTACAACAGATTCCTAAATGAATAATTTCTACTATTTCAACCATAATAGTTATCTATTTTGTTGCACGAGGTACATTCGGTCATTTTTCTTGAGGACAGACCAAGTGTCGATTTCCCTCCATTTTTGTGCTTAAAATATTCTACATATTATCAACCTTGTATTCCATTAAGCTAACCAAATATTCCCTTTCCATCTACTTCACTTCCGAGGACCACATCTGAGTTTTAATGACCTTACCTATTTTTCTCAAATACCAAATTTGGCCCGCCATCTCTACCTTGTGTCTTGTATATTCTTGTTCTTTAGATTGTAGGTTGTTCTCCCACATTTCATGCTAGCTACTCCAATAAAGGGTCATTATGGTTACCTCCCATTAGTGTTATGCAAGACTCTTGTCATATTATCACCTATATGTGCTATATAATCTCTACCCCCTTATACACTACACAATGTTGATTTCCACATCTATCCATGGAAAAATCCTAATACAAGTTCAACCTTGCATTCTTGATCAAATTAAAGCCACTCTTTGATGTCTAGGACCCAAACATGAACCAATGTGATGGTGTAAAAACTGTAAAGAGAAACGAAAGGGACAATAAATACCAAATCATCTCTAAGTAAATTTTGATTCCTCATATCCAATTCCTAAATAAGTCCTCCATCATCATCTTGACATTTGAAAATTAGAATGAATAGCCTAAAAAATTTAAGGGTGTATTCTAATAGATGCTTTCGCCCCTTTATAGGAATTTTTATGGTTAATTTTTTCAGTGCCTCGTCAATTATTTACGGAATTAAATTCATTTGTGCATTTAAAAATGAAATTTAAACAACATGAAATCAGAATCATATCCAAAAGTTTAATTTTTTTTTTTTTGTGAAATGGGCCAAAATGCTTATGATCTAGTAGATTTAGGTCCCTATTTTTCCTCCCATGGGCATAAAGCCACTTGTCAATTATAATAGGGGCACAGTAATTACTCATTAATCTGAAGGGAGGGGGAGTGGCATGAGGATAGGTTCCTCCCCTATTTATTTTTATCAAATTTTCCTTCATATGTCCTCCTAGGTTGGAAAAGTAATCCACCAACAACTTATGTGTCCTTAAGACATGAAAAAAGAGAGTGTCATCCAATTTGGGCTACCAAATACATGAATCTTTTAATTAGTATTTTTGAATTTCAATTTGGGTGGAGTTTAAAAAGAGATATCAAATAATGATGAGCGTTTTCTCACAACTAGTTTTTGATGTACTAGTATAAAATTTCCTCAAATATGACCTTTTTTGGCTATTCAAAGTAATAGTAAGGGAAACAAAAAAAAATCTTGAAATGTAGGAAAAATCATTTGCAATTCACGGGATTACATACATCAAATGTTACAATAGAACAATTTGGTTGTAGTGTTGGTATTCTTAGAAGCTAGATTTATTTTTAGAGTAAAAACAATAGTTTCATCCACTCAAATTTAGATTCTTGGTGGAAATCATTTTACCAATGGAAAAATAAAATTATTCAATTCCTTGCAATGTTTCACAACGTCTTTATATGTTTGATCTTTATTTCTATTGTAGATACCATCATATAAAACTCACATTTAAAAAGTATTATATATAATGGTTTCTAACCAATGCATAATATTTATTGAAGTCTTCTTCAAAATTTAACTAGGTCCTCCATACATTTGCTACCATTTACTTCTTATTCTTTTATTATATGTATCAAAATAAATTTAATACTTCCATTTATATCCTACTTAATTATAAATATATTTTAAATATTGTTTATTAAATTTTCATATTCAATTCATAAAAATTATTATTCACACTAATAAACATGTTTGATTATTAGACAATAAACATTAATTATAAAAATCTTATTTACTATAAGAATGGAAAATTCAAATTACAAACTTTTTTAAAGGACACAAAAACACCATACTTGCTGCTTAAATGTTTTATACACTACATTTATCCTTAACCATTAAATATGATTATGTTATATATATATATATATTAATTAAAAAATTGTTTTTAATTATTTTTATAATTATAAATAATTTTAATAACTAAGTTAAAATATTTTGCAAATAACTATAATTTAACCATTAAATCTTTTATCACATAGCTGAATTTATCGATTCTATATAATTTTTTAATATTAAAAGTAAATTCTTCTCAGAATATTAATTAATCTAAATTATGTTTATTTTAATAATATTATTAAATATATTAACAATATAAATTATTTTAGAAATAATTATTATAAAATAATAATTAAAGTATTGTTTTTTTTATTTTGTTGAAGGTTTTTCTATTTTTTTCAAGAAAAACATTGTTTTTCTTAATGGAGGATGGGTTTGTTTTCCTCTTGAAATATCAATTTCATAAGGATTCCAAAAACTATGAGTCGTGGGTAAATTCTGTCAGAAACCCACTTATACCAACTTAGGATTTCAAACATTGTAAGTCATGAGTGAATTATGGGAGAAATCGAGTTGTACCTACTTTAATGGATGTCAATTATTTATTTATTTCTTCTTTTCTTGGAGCTTCTTTAACAAGAGCATTTTTTTTCAAGATCTGAATGTTAAGCCACTATTTTGATATTTCTCAAGGGTGGATGGGTTTGCTCGAGAAAACCTCGATATTTGATAAGGGTCCAAAACATTATGAGTCATTGGTAAATTATATCAGAAACCAACATATGTGAGGAAGTGGTAGATGTTTTGGTTTTGATTTTATTTTCTTCTTTGAGGCTTGTCGAAGTTAAAAACCAGAATGACGTTAAAATGGAAGATGTTTTAGGTCAAAGTCGTTTTGGATTTGATTTGATTTTTTTCTTTGATGTTTACCAAAGTTTGAAACCAAAATTATCTGATTCGGTGACAAAATATTTAAGAGGATCGAAGTAAAAACAAGGAATTTTGGATAAGGATTGATGATTGTTCAGGATTTTCTTGTACAAGGATTCCAAAAACTATGAATCATGGAACATTTACTCACATGATGTTGAGGGGGATTTGAGGAATTTTTTGCTAGATTTTCTTCTATATTAAACTAAAGGTATGAAAATTCTTTCCAGTTGCCTTATCATTCTTATTTCCTTGATCCTGATTCGAAGCACATATTTAGAATTATTGCTCTCCAATTGTGCTCTTTTGATATTTTTCTATTAAAATATTTTGTTAACTATAAATTCATTGCCTACCATATCAAATTTTAAATAATGACATGTAATTTAGATAAATATTGCTAGAGTAATACAAATTTTTTGACTACTGAAATTGAGGTTCAGTTGGGGAATTATTTTTGCAAATTTTTGAGACATTGGCATTTGGGGAACTGCTCCAAGATTTGTCTTGCTTTCATTCCAAGTAATATGTATGTATGTATGTATGTATGTATGTATGTATATCCATTTAACTATATAAATTAAAATAATTATTCATATTAGTGATCATCATATTTTATATCTATGTCTTTTTTTGTGTAAATTTAAAAACTTTGCATTACCCAAAAAACTCAGAGATTACATAGTTATTTTGACATGACCACTAAGGTGATATCTATTAACTTCTAGGAATGATCGATAATTAATACTTATCTACTAATCCCATTATTCAATAAATTCCAACCAACTGAAGCCAAAATAATTTAGGCCAAACATACTAGGAAACCAATATAAAACATAACAAAATAATGCCTATAGCTAGCAAACGTAAACACCATTATGATTCGACGAAAGAGATGGGAGTAGAGTGCTTATCATTCGATCCAAGAGTAGTAGCATTGTCTAAATTTCAAATCAGGTTTCCCTCCAGGTGAGGCAGTCTTTAGTCAATCATTTCCATAGTAAAACACATGTTCCAGAACATCCACTGGAAGTCTTCTAAAGAAGAAAATACTTTGTAGCCTTCTACCTATCTTTCATTCAATACTATACGAAGCCAAGTCTTCATTGGTAAATGAAGAGTGACAGAATTGAGATATTATTTTTCCATCCCCTAGTATTACCACGATCGGAACCCATTAAGAGACCTCATCCAAAATCTAAGAAGTAGAGTGGGATTGTCTTTCCACTCTCGCCCAAGTCTCAAAAAATTTCTCAATTTTTTGCCATGTATCTACGGGTACTGTGTTAAAATATCTAACAGTTGGGTCCTGTTGAAGCCCCGAAAATCGGGTCTTACAACAAGGGGGATACCCATCCGGTTCGGACCTTGGTTAGCAGTTCCTTTTCCGTTTGGTGTAGTGGGTCCGACTAGGGATAATGGGACCAGTTTCCCAATATGTGTGTGTGTTTTTTGAGAATTGATATTTCTTTCCTAAAATTCCTAAGTGAAATTCTTTTATCCTATTTCTAATCTAATAACATGCAAATTGTATTCTAATTTAAACAGAAATATCTAATTCTAAACTAACCCGGGATGTAATATTTCTATTTATGCGATCTAAAATGATTTCGAATAACAATTGGTAATAAAGATCATTCAACTGTTATAAGAAAATAATTCAATAAAGATAAACAATTTCATATAAAAAGTTAGATGAAACAGTTGTGAAAAACATATCGCATAGTAAGCTATTCATATATTAAGCATAAATAAATAGTTATCACCGTACAAAAGTGCCAAATGATAACTCAAGCATTCAAACATAAATATATAAATAACTAAACATGAATATCACTTTAACACAGGGGTAGAAATAGTTAAGAGATAAAAGTATCATTTATAACTAGTTCTACTCATGAGCTAGAAGCAATAATGACTTATCTCTTCTTAATCCAACATCCACTAAGAGTACAGAAGTGCAACATCAGTAGCAGATATTAAACGCAGATATCAATAAATCATGTTCCATTCATTCATCAAAACCTCCTCGGAGGGTGCAAAAGTGCATGTTCTGAGGACAAGTTTTTGACAAATTTCAGGACCCTTCTCTAAATGCATGAGAAGGGTTTAAATACTACTAACTAAATCTAAAAAAATAACTTATTACAAAATTTTAGGATAAGGTTTAAATGACCGTCCTTTTTCTAGGCAAAAATAAAGTAAAACTGATACTAAATCTAAAATTTAAAACTATCAACTAACTACTTATGAATCTGATCTTTGAATTTGCAAGCATTCAGCATCGATTTGAGAAGAACAGGCTGGCCGACTTCAGATTTTAATTGTCCTGAGAAAACGGAATCAGCGAGTGCTGGCGCCATTTTCTTGGCAGAATTGATGATGCAATTGAGAGCGTTGCATTGACTGTGTGGTTTTACCAGAAATGTCCAGTAAGAATCTCAATTTAATTTTGTCAAATCTTTAATTGATTCTACTTTTTCTTCAGCTTTTTGTTTCTATTCTGTCTGCAGTTTTTGTGCTTGTGGTAGGTATCCTGGAATATTTTCTAAAATCAAATTAGCCTTGTGCAAATTTTCATTTACACAATCAGTAATATTGCTTGCTGTTGTAGCTGCTTCTTCCGCTGCTTGTTCTGCAATTTTAATCTGTGCATCCCAATTATTGAAGAGAATTTCTTTATGATTGTCATTGATGATTGGTGCTCCTACCATTTTTCCTTCCTCTGTCTTTTACCAAGCCAAATATTCATTAACTCTTTCATTAGTTAAATCATAATCATGTCGTAATTCTACGACATGATTAGTGATTTTATCACTTTCTTCACAAAAAGAGTTCCATTGTGAGATTTTATGGCATAATATATCTTGTTGTTGTAGTAGTTGTTTATTCAAGGAAACAGACTCTGTAATAAATTCTGTGATCTTGGGTTCATCTTTGTGCATCTCTTGCATAATCTGTATTTGTTTCTCTTTCTCAGCCAAATTATTCTGATATCCAACTTTCATTTGTTGAAACTCTTGCTGTAATTTTTCAAGTTGTATCTGTGCTTCACTGTTAGCATTGGCCTGTTGTAATTGTTGTTGCAGAACCTGTATTTGATCTTCTTTTTCATTTAATAATTGTCTTACCTCAGATGCTTTGTCGATGGCTGCATAGGCATATTCTCCTGTAATCTGAGATAATTTAGTAAGATTTTCAGTTGGATTAGTAGTAGGATCTTTCCATAAAACATCCAATTGTTCTGCATCAGTAGAGATTACACTTTCTAGTTTCCTCTTCTTCCTTTGTTTTCTTACTACTGCTTTATGTTGTGGACTATAGAATATATCCAGAGGAGGAATTTCCTCTATTTTAAGCATCAGCTCAGAGAATGGAGTAATGGGGATATGTTCTGTTTCTGTGACATTGGCACTTATTCCTGTAACTAAACCTTTTACTGTTTGTACATTACTTACAGGAGTCTATGTGTTCTATCCTTCAACGTTAATCAATTCATTAAATGTTTCCCATTCCTTATCCAATTCAGTTATGATGGATGGTTGTTGTACAATGAGAGGGGGAAGATTTAACTGCGAAGTGGTTGAAATCTGTTGTTGAGAGAGTTCTTTTGATTGGGCAGTATCCTTTACTGACCCTTCACTTTTATCCTAGTCATTATCAGACTTTTTAGAAGATTCAGAAGTTTCTTTTCCGGATTTTGACTTAGATTTGTCTGAAGTTGAACTCCCACTTAGACTAACACTAGGAGTTGGTTCCCTTAAGGGTTCCAAACGCTAATTATCCAAAGGGATAGTGGTCAACCTTCTTTCTCTGTACATTTTAAACTCTTGGAATTCTTCTGGAGAAAACTATGTTTGAGTTGAATGTAGAATCTCTTTAAATGTGCATTTTCCTTGAAACATATCATCAAACAAATCATTTTCTTTAGCAAATATTTTCACCTTGACTGTAGTGGTGAAATCCTTAACAACATTATACAGGTCGAATAGCCTTCTTGAAAACTTCAATAATTGTAAACATGTAATATTGTTTACTTCCTTAAATGCATGACCAACATCAAATAATGAAAATGCTCCGCAGGCCACAGGAAATTGTGGCCAGATGGCCTTCTTTTTATCTTTTAAATCTTTGGTCAAACCTCCCTCTCCACAGGTTTGATATGCAATTTCCCGGACGAGGAGTTTATTCGGAACATACAAAGGTAACACATGAGGAGAAGCAGAACTTCCAAAAACCCTAACATAGGTAAACAATTATTCTCCAAACCATCTTGCGACAAGGAGCATGTCTACTTCTGCTTCAGGAGAAAATCTTGGAGCATCCTTATTATACAACATTCTGTACAGTGGTAACATAATGCCATGGAAAATATTGTAAAAATGGGGAATGAACTTTGAATCCCATAATTCCTTATGATAAACATGAATGGGTAGGGGATCTTGAATTGTCCATTGCCAATCCATTAAAGGAAACTTAGAAACAAAGTAGATTGAATCCATTACATAAGCAACTAAGTAAAAAGGAGGATAAATCCTCTGAGAGACAGCCCGTTTAGACCGATAATTGAAAATAGTCGTGGCTAAGTTATCAGACAAAATCTTAGCCCAATCCACAATGGTAGCATTAACAGCAGCATTTAACAACGGTAGCCATTCAGGTGATAACTTATTAATGTCAGGATTTCCAAAAAGCCTACATAGCATAGCAGAAGCGAAACAATACGGAGAAGTGAGAGAACCAGTACTGTACATACCATGTTTATCTTTCTTCAGTGGTTCGTCTCTTCTGGACCATTACTTGGTGCATTCTGCTAGGTTTTCATTTTCCTTGGCAAACTTCTCCATAAACTGTTTGTTGTATGTTACCTGTGGCTCCGGAAAATGATACATAAGCCTTAAATCTTCTGGATTAAATGAGCCAATGAGCTCTTGCCCCTGAGTCTTGAACTGTCTGTCTGTAATATCAGTGCTATCTAGCACCCATTTCACCATGTCTCTATATGGGAGAATTTTCGTTCTTGCTGCTATCCGGCGCAAAAATGAACAAGCTAACTCTGTAAGAGATGCTTCAGAAGAATCAGCTGATCCCGCAGTAGTCGAAACATTCATTACTCTGGGGTTCTCCTCTTTAAGAAAATTGTGCATGTCATCCCAAGTGGTGATACCAACGTCTTTGTTACAGGCGGTGTTTGTGTACAAGGACGTCATCTCTTTACTTTCAGAACTCGAATCTTTGTCTTTCTTTCCCATAATAATCTGAATATCACTTTTTATAGTCCTCTGTTCTTCGCGCCTGCAGTTTATGAATTAAGTGAGAGTAATGATATGAAAAGGTGATGGGAAAGTTTTAAATGCTGAAGGCGCATAAAATATATCATCTTACGTGAAATAACTCTTTAATCAAAACGAAACCATTTTTCATTAATAAATGACAATCAATTCATTGATTAATCATTAAAGCGCATAACGGAGTCTTGATTTATGGAGAAGATTTTCTTCGTACAACGAGCTTCAAAATTCTGCGATAAGGTGATATGCGATTTGCTTCGCAATATCGCAAAATCGCAATATCTCAAATCACAATTTCGCAAATTGCAATTGTAATATCATAATAGCGCCACATCGTATCATCGTGAAATCACCATATCGCAATATCGCAGATCGTAATCTCTAAAAATTTCCATAGCGCAGTATCGTATCATTGAGAGATCGCCATGTCGCAAAATCGCAATATCACAAAATCGCAGAATAGAACATATGACAAACATCCGTTAGTGTATTTTCTGCAAAATGCGATTTGCGATATATGTTATCGCACATCGGTGTTTTGAGGTTTCTCAGCATAAAATATGATATCTGAAACTTGCGATGCGATGAATTTTCTTTTAGCGCATAGTTTCTCATCGTACTTTTAAAATTCCGCTCGTAAAGAGGCATTCATTATCCTATTGTGATTTGCTATTCTTCAAAGAATGATTTTATTCAATACTATCATAAAACTTAAGTCTTTTTAAATATTTTCTAAGGAATTTCCCTAAGTTTATGATAGTAAGTTTTTTGAAAAAGGAAAACAAGCACTAATTAACTTTTTTGGATTTTTTGACTAAGGGTCCCCACTTATTTAGTATTATCACTAATACTAAATAAGAGGGGGGTTGTTGTTGGCCACAACAATTGGCGATTCACTTGGAAGAACCAGTTATCTCTGTTTTTCTTTTGAATTTTCTAGACTTCCAAAACAGAAAATTTCCCAAACAATCAAACTTTATTATAAAAAGACAAAGTACATTATGCTTTTATCTATTAATGATATTTCATTTCTTCTATATTCAATTTTGACTATTCATTTCCTCAAGCCAATATTTGTATCTACATCAGTCATTGCTTGGTTTATAAAGATAAAAACAAAGACTTCTCTGTAAATCAGTTATATATATGCTCATTTGTCGTAGGTAGAGCCACTACTGCCAGCAGGCGTCTATAGCCTCGACAGGGTTACCTGTTACCCAACAATGATCCTGTGTCCTACTTAGAGAAATATACAATTTTCAAAGAGAAATCCATATTCACACTTATTGATTTTATTTTTCTTTTTTATTCTTAAAGAACAATGTCTTGGTTTGGTAGCCAATTTATGACAATGCCATTCACTTGATTTATAACTTTGCTAAACAAGCTAGCTCATGATGAGACCCCTTGTCTTTTGATTCCAATAATCTTGAGTTATTGCCTTGTTATGGTATGCAGTATTGGCAAAGTCAGCAAGCTATAATATCTATGATCATGATAAGTCGGCTCGTGATGAGACCTCTTACTCTTTAAGTTAAAGTGTATCATTGGATTATTCCCTGAATGTTGTAATTTCCTAGGTGGGGAGGAAGTCATTATTTCCTTAAGGTAGCTCTGGACGACAATGGTAGAGTTTTTTGGAAAGAACTTTTCTACAGAGAATCTTCATTTTGTTATTGATACCTTTCATTAGACTGATATAAAACATTTTCCTGCTAGAGTTCGTTTTTTATCAAAATTTACAAAGTTGAAATTAGTATCACTTCTAGGCTAAAGCTTTTAACTGTATCTTTGAATAACAATGATCAATATTCTAAAAGAATTCTATTTATACCAGTGAAAAAACAAAATCTAAAAGAGAATTTGTATCTTTTTCGTGAATTCCAAATGTAACCATTAACAACTGGTTTTATTATGAAAGTAAAGAAAACTAATATACAAAATAGAAGAATAATCTCCTATGGAAAATATTTTTTGAGGATCTGTCCATTAACAGGTAAAGACTCACTTTTTCCTGTTAAATCTTGTAACACAAAAGTAGATGGACCTATGATTTCTACAATTTGGAAAGGACCAAGCCACATTCGTTGAAATTTCGTATGTTTCCCTTTTTCCTCATGGGCCTTGTCCCATTTTAAAACTAAATCTCCGACCTAAAAGTCCTTTTTGGATATCATGTTTGAATCAAAAGAAGCTTTGACTAATGCTTGGTGATGAGCATGAGTTATTTTAGCCTGTTCTCTTTGTTCTTCTAGCTTAATTATTTCTAGCTGTCTTAGTTGCAAGGAAGAAGTTGGTGCTTCATCAATGTATTGAACTAAGGCCAAAGAAGGAATTGCTAGATGAGTTGGAAGAACCACTTCTTTCACATAAACCAAATTAAAGGGAGAAGTGCCAATTGAAGCTTTCTGTGTTATTCGATCTGCCCATAAAGCATATATTAAAGACTTATGCCAATTTTTATGATTTTGATCAATGGTTCGCATAATGATTCTGATTAAGTTTTTATTTGTGGATTCAGCTAACCCATTTCCCTATGGATAATAATTGGCAGAGTATTTAAGTTTGAAACCTCTCTTGAGTGAAAATTCATTCATAGCATTACCAGAAAAATATGATGCATTATCAAACATTAAAGCAGAAGGTAAACCAAACTTGGTGATTATGAACTGATCTATGAATTCGATGATATTTTCAGCATTAGCAGTCCTGAGAGGTACTGCTTCTACCCATTTAGTGAAATAATCAGTTGCTATAATGATATACCTATGTTTCTTAAAAGAGTGAGGAACGATCTCACCTATTATGTCCAATCCCCATTCATCAAAAGACTATTCAATGTTGACTGGTTGTAATGACAATGATGGTTTCTTTTATCTTCCAGCAGCGGTTTGACAAACTTGAAATTTCCTGACGTAGTTATGTGAATCTTTGAACAGTGTGGGCCAGTAATAGCCTGCACGAAGGATTTTATGTGCAGTAGTATCTCCAGCATAATGTCCACCTACTGGCCCATTGTGAAGTTCCTGCAAGACTTTTTCAGCTTCAGATTTCTCCAGACATCTAAGGAGAACAGAATCATAATTCATTCTAAAAAGAACATCATTCACAAGCTGATATTGCTTAGCCTTCAACCTTAGAGCTCTTTTCTTGGTATAATCGATATTTGGAGGAGCATATCCATTCTTCAGATAAAATATGATATCAGCATATAATGATTCAACATCGTTTAGGTTTACCTTAGACATTTGTATCTCTTCAGCTAGTTTTTCAGAAATAAGCGATGCTCCAGCTAATATTTTGCAAAAGCCTTGACCTCTTACGATATTTGTTGGTTTGATTTCTACATCATATTCTTGTAAGGCAGTAATCCAATTAGCTCTTTTCTCACCCACATCTTTCTGTACTAAAAGATTTCTTACCGCTGGAAACGGTACTATGATTTTTGTATGGGTTTAAAGTAGAAAGGGTCTGAAATATTTAATTGCTTTGAAAATAGCATAAGCTTGCTTCTTTACATCTGAATAATTCAACTCAGCTCCACGTAAATTTGAACTGAAAAAAGTAATTGGAGCTTCTGCCTTGTCTTGATTTGCTTGAGTGAGTATCGCAGCATAAGATTTATCAGAGGCAAATGTATACAAAATAAAAGGATCAGAAAAATTTGGAGTTGCTAAAGATGGAGCATTAACAATTGCTTGTTTGATCAGATTGAATGCATCATATTCATTTTGGCCCCATTTGAAGTTTGAATTCTTTTTAATCATGGCTTGTAATGGAGATACAATTCTTGAAAAATCTGGGACAAATCTCTTTACAAAATTAATCTGGCCAAGGAAAGATTGCATAGCTTTCTTATTGTGAGGTAAAGATATTTCAGAAATCTCCTTGATTCTATCAGGATCAATATGAATTCCAGATTTTGACACTATGAATCCAAGAAGTTTTCCTTCACTTAATGCAAAAAAGGATTTTTTCGGGTTAAGTGAAATTCCATACTTTTGACAACGTTGGAAGATCTGCTTCAAATCTCTAAGATGATTACTTCGTTTTTTGGAATATACAGCTATATCATCCAAATATATTACCACTAATTTGTTAACTAATCCCTTAAAAGCAATGTCCATGGCTCTCTGAAATGTGGCACCAACATTGATCAGACCAAAAGGCATCTTTTGATATGCATAAGTGCCCCATTTGGTTCTAAATGTAGTTTTCAATTGATCATCAGGATGGAAAAATACTTGGTTGTAACCAGAGAAACCATCTAGGAAAGACATTAATTCTGATCCTGCGACCGCCTGTAATATTTGCTCCATAGGAGGCAAAGGAAAATTATATTTTTTGCAGGATTTGTTAAGGTTTTGAAAGTCAATGCAAATTCTAATGTATCCATTCTTCTTTCTAACAGGAACCATATTGGAAACCCATTTAGAATGTCGAACAGGAAAAATAATCTTGGCTTTCAATAACTTATTGAGTTCAGACTTAATCTGATTTTCTAGATTGGGATGGATCTTTCTCAACTTTTGTTGAACAAGTTTTTCATCATTTATCATTGGAATAGTATGTTGGATGATAGAAGTGTCATAAGTTTTGAGTTCATCGTAATTCCAAGCAAAGACACTTTTATATTGTTTCAAAAGACGAACATATGTTAATTTTTCTTCAAGAGCTAGACCAAGGCCTAGGTTGATATTCTGTGGTTTGGTATCAGTTCCTAGATTTACTAATTCATAATTCAAAGTTGAACTTTGTAATTTTGAATTAGTAGATCTTTTCAATCAATCTTTCAAATCATAAAGGTCTTCTAACTTGACTACTGACTTTGGCATAGCATTATTAGTGCTATCTTGTTGCAATTGTTTGTCATGTTGATTTTCATCAAATATTTGATTAGTGTAAGATCCTTCAGATGTGAGGAAGCTTACAATATCAGGATCATCATTAAAAATCCTCCAATTGGTAATGTTATCAGGAATCGAGGGTCTAAAGATTAATTCGATTGAAAATCGATCAGGACTAAAGTCTTCTAAAGGAATGAGCTTGGAAGCTACGTTAGCTAGGAGGTCTACACTAGCATTCTGGATTCTGGGAATTGATGAAATATTAAATGCTATAAAATGTTCAGTCAGATCTTGAACTAAAGATTGATAATGCTTTAAATGACCTGATAAACAATGTATAGTATTGCGTACCTGTCTGATTACAATTTCAGAATCTTCAAAAACTTGTAGATATTTGATGTCTAATCCGATTGCTTTGTATTATCCTTGGACTAAAGCCTCGTATTCTACGGTGTTATTAGTGCAATCGAATTCAAGTCTGCAAGTTAACATAATTTTGTTTCCCTCTAGACTAACCAACACGCACCCTACTCCTGCTCCTTCACTAGACTTAGAACCATCAAAAAATAACTTCCAAAATAAAGATTTATTTACAGGAGTATCTACAAAATTAATACATTTAGAATTATCTGTTTGAGAAAAGTTTTCTATTTGAGATGAAACATAATGTTCTAAATAAGGGGAAGTATGAGCATTGAAATTTCCTAGGAAAGAATCAACTGAATAATTGCCAATTATATTATTGTTGTATGCAACTGGTTCATTCTCTCCTTCCAGTTCTGTTACTATGTATTTCTGATGTTTTTCCCGCTCAACCTTTATCTGATTTGGTTTACCATTGTAAGGAAGCCACATATGCGACCAATCAGTTGCAAAGTATCCATGAAGCTTTTCTGACCAATCTCTGCTGAGAATTAAGCCATAAAATTCGGGAATATCCGCAACTAAAATATCAATAACTTGACATACCTTTGGATTTAATGACAGCCTTATGGTAATCTGATTTAATTCGCCAATTACTTCAACTTGCGATCGATCTAACTGGACTATGCGTACAGCAGGCTTTTGTGGTTGAATGTTAAATTTTTCACATACTGATTTTGGTAGAATATTAGATGAAGCTTCAGAATCCACTAAACAATTATTCAATTTTTTATTGAAAACTTCATAAGTAAGAAGAAATGGAGGAGTATGAGATCTCGAACTTCCTCCAATTAAAGCGATATTTTCTAGATCAACTTTGCTAATCGCATTAGTTGGAGGTCTTCCCATCTCATTGGAAGCTTGAGATATTACAGGATCGGGCAAAGGTTTTTCTGGTACAGCATGTAATTCTTTAAAAAGTACCTTTTGCTGGTGTTTTAATTTGCTCAATTCATAAAAAGTGATGTTAGCCCTAGTCTTCTTCATATCTTCTATGATATTATACTCCATTTCATCCGAAACAATCAGTGTTTTTGATGGAGTTGATGAATCTGTTTGGACTGGGCTGGTTTGAATTTCTTTTGATGTTGTTTTCTTGGGTGCAACTTTCTCCTTAGTCATGGAGCTTGCACTCTTTGGCTTAGGAGTAGGTTGAGGAGGATCAAGTTGATTTCTACTTCGAGTGCTAACCAGAGATGCTTCTTGATCTTCCTCATCTGGGAGGATGAAATCCCACATACCTTGTACTTCTACAACTTCTTCTTCATCAGTAGTTTCTTTAGTAGCAGTTCCCTCTTCTTCTTCTTTTGATTCAGCATTAGTAATAGCATTTGGTGGCTTTGGATTAGTTGAAGGATTTCTTCTAAAAGGCTTGAAATACTTTTTAGAAGATTTTTTTTCCACTTGTTTCTTAATGTCAACCATTTCGTTAGACATGGTTTTCAAAACTTTCTGCAATCCTTCGAAATCAAATGGATCTTTCGATTGTTTTTTCTTGGGATCTTCCTTAAAAGTAACTTTCTTGGATTTTCGTTCCTCTATCGCATTTTTCTTTTCTAGGGCTATGATACGTTTCTCTACCGCTATTGCTTCCTTCATATTTTCTGCTAAAGTTATTTTGTTAGCCCTATCAACGAAGATTGCTATGTTTGATGGTAAAGCAGAAATGTACCATTCACTTCGCACTTCTTCACTAAGCTTGGAAGCAGTAGGAATTTTGCTTAACAGTTTATTGAAACGTGAGTTAAAATCCTTGATAGGTTCTTTTGACTCAGCTCTAAGATTAGACAAATCATTGATCAACGTTGCTGTAGACCTGTCATCACCAAATTTAGTCAAAAAATTTTCTGGAAAGATATCCCAACTAGTGATGGATCCATATGGTAATGAGAAATACCATGATCCAGCTGCTTCTTGTAGGGTATAGGGAAAAATTCGGACAACAGCATCTTCATTAATAACTCCATTGAGATTTATGGACAGCATAAAGTTGTTTATATGTTCTTCTGCTAGCATGTCTGCTTCAGGATTAGAGTTAGGCAGCCATTTTTCAGGATGGGTTGGTAATTGACTCAGGGGCGCAGGCATTAAGACTGCCCCTAGATTATTCCATGGCATTTGGGCCATCGCTGAACTACTAACGGAGGAAAGTACAGGAGGTGATATTTGTGATTAGGAAGATGAGGATATTACGATTCCAGATGTTTGAGAATGAGATGTGGAAGTTTGAGTGGACTGATGGACAATGGTCTGAAGTGGAGGGGTGGATGGTTGACTTCGCGGTGAAGAGGTTGAGATGGATGATGATGATGAAAGAGTCTCACTATCATACCCTTTAGGAGATTTCCTTGCTCTCTTCATTATAGGTAGAGGTAACTCAGTTGGTTGAATGCCAAGATTTTCGCTCTGTAATCTGGTAAGAGGATGAGCAGGATTATATTGCGAAGTCACACTGCCTTGAGATTTATCAGATCTTTGAGGTGATATTGAAAATCGCTGAAGTTTATGAATCAAGGATTCAACTTCAGGAGGTTCAATAGCAGATTCTTCTGAAAAGTCAGGGTTTGTGGCAGTGGCTGTTGTTCTTTTCCATTTGGTGTAGTGGGTCCGACTGGGGATAATGGGACCAATTTCCCAATATGTGTGTGTGTTTTTTGAGAATTGATATTTCTTTCCTAAAATTCCTAAGTGAAATGCTTTTATCATATTTCTAATCTAATAACATGCAAATTGTATTCTAATTTAAACAGAAATATCTAATTCTAAACTAACCCGAGATGTAATATTTCTATTTATGTGATCTAAAATGATTTCGAATAACAATTGGTAATAAATATCATTCAACTGTTATAAGAAAATAATTCAACAAAGATAAACCATTTCATATAAAAAGTTAGATGAAACAGTTGTGAAAAACATATCGCATAGTAAGCTATTCATACATTAAGCATAAATAAATAGTTATCACCGTACAAAAGTGCCAAATGATAACTCAAGCATCCAAACATCAATATATAAATAACTGAACATGAATATCACTTTAACACAGGGGCAGAAATAGTTAAGAGATAAAAGTACCATTTATAACTAGTTCTACTCATGAGCTAGAAGTAATAATGACTTATCTCTTCTTAATCCAACATCCACTAAGAGTACAGAAGTGCAACATCAGTAGCAGATATTAAACGTAGATATCAATAAATCCTGTTCCATTCATTTATCAAAACCTCCTCTGAGGGTGCAAAAGTGCATGTTCTAAGGACAAGTTTTTGACAAATTTCAGGACCCTTCTCTAAATGCATGAGAAGGGTTTAAATACTACTAACTAAATCTAAAAAAATAACTTATTACAAAATTTTAGGATTAGGTTTAAATGACTGTCCTTTTTCTAGGAAAAAATAATGTAAAACTAATACTAAATCTAAAATTTAAAACTATCAACTAACTACTTATGAATCTGATCTTTGAATTTGCAAGCATTCAGCATCAATTTGAGAAGAACGGGCTGGCCGACTTCAGATTTTAATTGTTCTGAGAAAACGGAATTGGCGAGTGTTGGTGCCATTTTCTCGACAGAATTGATGATGCAATTGAGAGCACTGCATTGACTATGTGGTTTTACCATAAATGTCCAGTAATAATCCCAATTTAACTTTGTCAAATCTTTAATTGATTCTACTTTTTCTTCAGCTTTATGTTTTCATTCTGTCTGCAGTTGCTGTGCTTGTGGTAGGTATCCTGGAATAGTTTCTGAAATCAAATTAGCCTTGTGCAAATTTTCATTTACACAATCAGTAATATTGCTTGCTGTTGTAGTTGCTTCTTCCGTTGCTTGTTCTGCAATTTTAATCTGTGCATCCCAATTATTGAAGATCATTTCTTTATGACTGTCATTGATGATTGGTGCTCCTACCCTTTTTCCTTCCTCTGTCTTTTCCCAAGCCAAATAGTCAGTAACTATTTCATTAGTTAAATCATAATCATGTCGTAATTCTACGACATGATTAGTGATTTTATCACTTTCTTCACAAAAAGAGTTCCATTGTGAGATTTTCTGGCATAATATATCTTGTTGTTGCAGTAGTTATTTATTCAAGGAAACAGACTCTGTAATAAATTCTGTGATCTTGGGTTCATCTTTGTGCATGTCTTGCATAATCTGTATTTGTTTCTCTTTCTCAGCCAAATTATTCTGATATCCAACTTTCATTTGTTGAAACTCTTGCTGTAATTTTTCAAGTTGTATCTGTGCTTCATTGTTAGCATTGGCCTGTTGTAATTGTTGTTGCAGAACCTGTATTTGATCTTCTTTTTCATTTAATAATTGCCTTACCTCAGATGCTTTGTCGATGGCTGCAGAGGCATATGCTCCTGTAATCTGAGATAATTTAGTAAGATTTTCAGTTGGATTAGTAGTAGGATCTTTCCATAAAACATCCAATTGTTCTGCATCAGTAGAGATTACACTTTCTAGTTTCCTCTTCTTCCTTTGTTTTCTTACTACTGCTTTATGTTGTGGACTATAGAATATATCTAGAGGAGGAATTTCCTCTATTTTGAGCATCAGCTCAGAGGATGGAGTAATGGAGATATGTTCTGTTTCTGTGACATTGGCACTTATTCCTGTAACTAAACCTTTTATTGTCTGTACATTACTTACACGAGTCTGTTTGTTCTGTCCTTCAATGTTAATCAATTCATTAAATGTTTCCCATTCCTTATCCAATTCAGTTCTGATGGATGGTTGCTGTACAATGAGAGTGGGGAGATTTAACTGCGGAGTGATTGAAATCTGTTGCTGAAAGAGTTTTTTTGATTGGGAAGTATTCTTTACTGACCCTTCACTTTTATCTTGGTCATTATCAAACTTTTTAGAACGTTCAGAAGTTTCTTTTTCGGATTTTGACTTAGATTTGTCTGAAGCTGAACTCCCACTTAGACTAACACTAGGAGTTGGTTCCCTTAAGGGTTCCAAACGCTAATTATCCAAAGGGATAGTGGTCAACCTTCTTTCTATGTACATTTTAAACTCTTGGAATTCTTCTGGAGAAAACTGTGTTTGATCTGAATGTAGAATCTCTTTAAATGTGCATTTTCCTTGAAACATATCATCAAACAAATCATCTTCTTTAGCAAATATTCTCACCTTAACTGTAGTGGTGAAATCCTTAACAACATTATACGGGTCGAATAGCCTTCTTGAAAACTTGAATAATTGTAAACATGTAATATTGTTTACTTCCTTAAATGCATGACCAACATCAAATAATGAAAATGCTCCGTAGGCCACAGGAAATTGTGGCCAGATGGCCTTCTTTTTATCTTTTAAATCTTTGTTCAAACCTCCCTCTCCACAGGTTTGATATGCAATTTCCCGGACCAGGAGTTTATCCGGAACATACAAAGGTAAAACATGAGGAGAAGTAGAACTTCCAAAAACCCTAACATAGGTAAACAATTCTTCTCCAAACCATCTTGCGGCAGGGAGCATGTCTACTTCTGCTTCAGGAGAAAATCTTGGAGCATCCTTATTATACAACATTCTGTACAGTGGTAACATAATGCCATGGCAAATCTTGTAAAAATGGGGAATGAACTTTGAATCCCATAATTCCTTATGATAAACATGAATGGGTAGGGGATCTTGAATTGTCCATTGCCAACCCATTAAAGGAAACTTAGAAACAAAGCAGATTGAATCCATTACATAAGCAGCTAAGTAAAAAGGAGGATAAATCCTCTAAGAGACAGTCCGTTTAGACTGATAATTGAAAATAGTCGTGGCTAAGTTATCAGACAAAATCTTATCCCAATCCACAATGGTAGCATTAACAGCAGCATTTAACAACGGTAGCCATTCAGGTGAAAACTTATTAATGTCAGGCTTTCCAAAAAGCCTACATAGCATAGCAGCAGCGAAACAATACGGAGAAGTGAGAGAACCAGTACTGTACATACCATGTTTATCTTTCTTCAGTGGTTCGTCTCTTCTGGACCATTCCTTGGTGCATTCTGCTAGGTTTGCATTTTCCTTGGCAAACTTCTCTATAAACTGTTTGTTGTATGTTACATGTGGCTACGGCAAATGATACATAAGCCTTAAATCTTCTGGAGTAAATGAGCCAATGATCTCTTGCCCCTGAGTCTTGAACTATCTGTCTGTAATATCAGTGCTATCCAGCACCCATTTCACCATGTCTCTATATGGGAGAATTTGCGGTCTTGCTGCTATCCAGTGCAAAAATGAACAAGCTAACTCTGTAAGAGATGCTTCAGAAGAATCAACTGATCCCGTAGTAGACGAAACATTCATTACTCTGGGGTTCTCCTCTTCAAGCAAATTTTGCATGCCATCCCAAGTGGTGATACCAGCGTCTTTGTTACAGACAGTGTCTGTGTACAAGGACGCCATCTCTTTACTTTCAGAACTCAGAGCTTTGTCTTTCTTTCCCATAATACTCTGAATATCACTTTGTATAGTCCTCTGTTCTTCGCACCTGCAGTTTATGAATTAAGTGAGAGTAATGATATGAAAAGGTGATGGGAAAGTTTTAAATGCTGAAGGCACATAAAATATATCATCTTACATGAAATAAATCTTTAATCAAAACAAAACCATTTTTCATTAATAAATGACAATCAATTCATTGATTAATCATTAAAGCGCATAATGGAGTCTTGATTTATGGAGAATATTTTCTTTGTACAACGAGCCTCAAAAGTCTGCGATAAGGCGATCTGCGATTTGCTTCGCAATATCGCAAAATCGCAATTTCGCAAATCGCAATTGTAATATCATAATAGCGCCACATCGTATCATCGCGAAATCACCATATCGCAATATCGCAGATCGTAATCTCTAAAAATTGCCATAGCGCAGTATCGTATCATTGAGAGATCGCCATGTCGCAAAATCGCAATATCGCAAAATCGCAGAATAGAACATATGACAAACATCCGTTAGTGTATTTTCTGCAAAATGCGATTTGCGATATATGTTATCGCACATCGGTGTTTTGAGGTTTCTCAACATAAAATATTATATTTGAAACTTGTGATGCGATGAATTTTCTTTTAGCGCGTAGTTTCTCATCATACTTTTAAAATTCTGGTCGTAAAGAGGCATTCATTATCCTATTGCGATTTGATATTCTTCAAAGAATGATTTTATTCAATACTATTATAAAACTTAAGTCTTTTTAAATATTTTCTAAGGAATTTCCCTAAGTTTATGATAGTAAGTTTTTTGAAAAAGGAAAACAAGCACTAATTAACTTTTTTGGATTTTTTGACTAAGGGTCCCCACTTATTTAGTATTATCACTAATACTAAATAAGAGGAGGGTTGCTGCTGGCCACAACAGGTCCTAACAAAAGATTTTATCCCCCCGTTTACATGGTGTACTACTGCCACCACCACCTCTTCTACAACGGATCTTTTATCTCGGTCGCATTGTAGAGAGGAGCGGATCACACTAATAGAAAGAACTAAGAAACCAAAAACCAAGAAAGTGACAAGAGTAAGACCCAGAAAAAACACAACTAGGATACGATCCCACTAAGATACCAGTACCATCATAGTTAACCATAACGTAGACTATACCACACATTGGAAACCTATATGAAAATATCACAAGATTCTCACCCCTCTCTACGGAGCTTGCTGCAAGCTGAAATATTTGATAGAAAACAAGCAACACAGGAAATAAAGTACCAGACATTCGGCAATTACACCTACTTAAATAAAACCAAATGGGCACAAGAATGTTGACCCTTGGAAACACACTCATCATCAGACACCCATTACCCTGGATACATATATTTATTGATTTATTTACCAAAATGAGACTAGATCCAAGACCCAAAATGTACATAGACAATGTGACAACAATTTCATAGACTAGGGATGAGCTAACACAAATAGGAGTAATATAAAAAATTGAAAAATTAATTCAATGGGATCTGTACCATCATTCCATGGTCTACAAGCACAGTTGGAGGGTATCATCAACCTCCATAACCAAGCTCCACAACGAACATCCAATTCTTCTCTTACCAACTGAATTTATTCAACCCCTTGAACTTTTCTTAAATCCATTGCAAAATATGCACCATAAACTTGTTCCCACGTAGCTATACTTGTACTTCTCCCACCACACCAGGACACATTCTACCCAAAACCAAATTCAAAAACTAACTCCCCTTCATACATATTGAACAAACCACTCCCATCCACTTCTTCACCTCTAAGCAAGATGAAATCCTCCTATAATGTGAACTAGGTACATAATTGAGACAAAATACAACAATATATGAGCCAATCAAATGGATAGATAGAAGGGAGGCTATCTCCTCGAAATCAGGCTAGTATATACCCTCAACCTTCACTAAAAAAATTAATATGCCATTCATCATCTTTGCACCTTTATTTAATACCAACTGCGTGGCTACATGCGGCTACATACCCAAGATAAGCCACACCATTTACATTTAATGTTCACCAGGTGGGTGGGGTGTTGAGTGCATCCCCCCTAGCCACCTATTGGATATTTTGCACACACTCGTCAGGGAACATATAAATTTAATTAATAATATCAATCAATTAAGATTCCTAAACTAATACTTTCTACTATCTCAACCATAATAGTTCTATATGTTGCTTCGCTAGGTACATTTGGTCATTTTTCTTGAGGAGATACCAAGTGTCTATTTCCCTCCATTTTTTGCTCAAAAACTTCTATATATTGTCAACTTTGTCTTACGTTAAACTAACCTAGACTTCCATTGCCATGTACTTTACCTCCTAGGAGCACATATGAATTTTCATGCCCTTTCCTCTTTTTCCCAAATATCAAATTTGGACCTCCATCTCTACCTTGTGTCTTGTCTCTTATTTATTTTTCAATTGTAGGTTCTTCTCCAACATTTCTTGCTAGTTATTCCAATGTAGGGTCACTATGGTCCCCTCTTATTAGTTTTTTGTAAGCCTCTTCTCATACTATCACCTACATGTGCTATATAATCTCTACCCACTTGTACACTACAAAATCATGTTAAATTCCACATCTATCCATGGAAAACTCCTAATACAAGTTCACCCTTGCATTCTTGATTGGATTCAAGCCACTCTTTGATGTCTAGGTTCAATCAAACTTGAACCATTATGAAGGTGTTAAAACTTGAAAAAAAAAAGGAAGCATCTCATGCTAAATTTGGATACCTCATATCCAATTCCTATATAAGTCTTCCATAATCATTTTGAGGTATCAAAAATTAGAAGGAATAACCCAAAAAAATTAAAGGTTTAGTCTAATATATGTTTTGGCCAATTTCTAGGAAATTTGCATGGTCAATTTTTCTATAAATGGAGTAGATACTTTTTAGAATTGTAATTTTGAGTTGTGTAATCTATACAATTTGAGTGCCCCATCGACTCTTTAGGGTATTAAATTCATGTATGAATTTAAAAATGCATTTTAAACAACAAAGAATCGTGATCGTACCCAAAAGTTTAATATGAAATTTTGGTGAAATAGGCCAAAATGCTTATCCTATAGAAGATTGAAGTCCTTATCTTTCCTCCCATGAGCATAGATCTAGTTGTCAATTATTATAAGGGCACACTAACTACTCATTAATTTGAAGGGAGGGGCATTGGGATAGGTGCCTCCCCCATTTCATATTTATCAAATTATCCTTCATGTGTCCTCTTAGGTTGGAAAAAAATATCCACGAAAAACTTACTTGTCTTTAAGACATGAAAAAGGGGAGTTGCATTCAATTTGGGATACCAAATCCATCAATTTTTTAACTAGTACTTTTGAATTTTAATTTGGGTGGGGTGTAAAAAGAGATATCAAATAATGATGGACATTCTTTGACAACTAGTATTTGATGTACTAGTATAAAATTTCAACAAATATGATATTTTTTTGGCTATTCAAAATAATAGAAAGGGAAACCAAAATTTTGCTTGAAATGTAGGAAGAATAACTTGCACTTCATGGAATTGCAGACATCAAATGTTGCAATAGAACAATTTAGTAGTAGAGAAGGCATTCCTAGAAGCTATATTTATTTTTACAATTAAAATGAATGACAAGTCAAATTTAGATTCTCTGTGGAAACCATTTGACCAATTCTTTAGAATTTTTAACCATGCTTTGTATGTGTAGGTTTTAACCCTGAACAGAAATTATCTACACACGAATCTTATAACATAAAATAAACAATAGCGAGAGCATAAAACATAAAACAAATAAACACAGAGATTTTCCCCTGGATCCCAAATCTGGACGACCAGCTTGATTTTTCATTATGTTCCTTTTAGTGTTACAACACATATATATACATGCCGAAGCATACATAAACCCCAATCCATTAACCCTGGATTAGAACATAACTGTGGTTCCCTTGACCGGATCTAAAAAATACCAGGGGCCAAAAACCATCGTACCCCAAAACCATGTGCAAACTCATTCACAAAACATGGGTGGGTCCACCTATGAGTGGGTCCGCACACCAAAACAATTTTCGTCGGGGCGCTGCCCTGGACCCCAACAGTGGGGGCTGCCTCCCCCCTTGTGACCCCCCTACTGCGCCCGTCGCAACATAAAGCGCGTGGGGCTAGTCGTGGAAAGAATATAACACATACCCAACATTCTCCCACTTGTTGTTTTCTTTCCACAGGGGGCCACAGGAGAGCTTAGTCAATGGGCCAATTCTTCAACACCCATTGTTTCTCTACACCAAGAGAAATTCTGAGTGCTCACAGACTTCGTTAATGCATCTGCAACATTCTTCAAAGTGTCCACCTTTACCAGCAACACCCTTTTAGCCTCAACCATAACTCTAACAAAGTGATATTGAACATCAATGTGCTTTTTCTTTGAATGGTAAGCAGGGTTCTTAGCCAAGAAAATTGCACTTTGGCTATCACAGTCTATCCTTATAGCTTGTTATACCAACCCCATACTTGAACACAGTCTATGCAACCAAATTTCTTCCTTACTTGCATGAGTGGCTGCTATGTATTCTGCCTCTGTAGTTGAAAGAGCCACTACAGACTGTCTTTTACTCATCCAACTGACTGCGCCTCCAAATAGGCTAAACACATACCCACTTGTAGATCTTCTTTGGTCCAGATCTCCAGCCCAGTCTGCATCAACAAAACCACGAATGTCCAACATTCTTTCCAATCCTAGTCTTCCTTGGTAGCACAAGCCATAATCACTAGTGCCACGTAAATATCTGAAAATCCGCTTCACTGATGTCCAATGCTCCTTCCCTGGGTTTGACATAAACCTGCTCAATACTCCCACTGCATGTGCAATGTCTGGTCTAGTACAAACCATTGCATACATCAGGCTACCCATTGCACTTGCATATGGAACACGGGACATATCCTCCTCTTCTTCTTGTGTCTTGGGACATTGTTCGGCAGATAGCTTTACACCTACATGAATAGGAACATTCATCGGTTTACTATCTTGCATATTGAACCTCTGCAATATAGTCTCGACATACTTCCTTTGGTTTAACCAAAGCTTCCTCTTTTCCCGATCTCTCTTAATTTCCATGCCCAAAATATAGTTTGCAGCACCAAGATCCTTCATGTCGAATTTGGAGAACAGTTGGGTCTTCAAATCTTGGATAATTTCTTTGTCATTTCCAATCAACAACATATCATCCACATACAAGACCAAATAAATAACACGGTCACCAAATAATTTAAAATAAACACAGTGATCCTCCTTGCTTCTGGTGAAGCCAAGTCCCCGTATATAGGTATCAAATTTCTGATACCACATCCTTGGTGACTGTTTTAACCCATACAGAGACTTCTTCAACCTGCATACCAGTCCTTTCTTACCCTTCACCATAAAGCCTTCAGGTTGCTTCATGTAGATCTCCTCTTCTAGATCCCCATGAAAAAATGATGTCTTCACATCCATCTGTTCTATCTCAAAATCAAATGTAGCAGCAACAGATAAAAGTAATCTAATAGAAGTAACCTTGGCAACAGAATAAAAAATATCACCAAAATCAATTCCCGGCACCTGGGAATAACCTTTTGCTACCAACCGAGCTTTGTATTTCTCCACCTTGCCTTCTACATTCATATTCTTCTTAAACACCCATTTTATCTCGATGGGCTTCCTTCCAACTGGCAACTCCACCAGATCCCATGCCTCATTTTTGTGCAAGGATGCCATTTCATCAACCATGGCCTCCTTCCAGAGTTTTCCATCCTCTGAATCTACTACCTCCCTGACAGTTCTAGGATCATCATCAATTATAGTTAAGGCAAAACCTGAACAGAAAGCAGATGGACTATACCTTTCTGGTTGCCTTCTTTCTCGAACTGATCTTCTCAAAGCTGGAGTTTGTGGCTCTTCCTCTTCTGAATCTTCTTCTGCTGTAGAGTCTGATTCATACTCCTTTAGCTCAAACTCTATCTTCTCAAGTTCCTTTGGTATGATTTCATGTTTAACAACATCTTTCACCTCTCTAAACACCACATCTCGGCTGTACACAACCTTCCTTGTTTCTGGGTTCCAAAGCTTGTAACCTTTTAAACCATCCTTGTACCCAATAAAGATGCACCTTTCAGATTTATTATCCAACTTGGTCCTTTTCTCCTTTGGAACATGTACATATGCATCACATCCAAATACCCTTAGATGTGAAAGAGAGGGTTTCTTACCACTCCATACCTCATGTGGGGTCTTATCCTCCAACGCTGATGAAGGTGATCTGTTAACTAAGTAACATGCAGTCTCCACTGCCTCTGCCCAGAATTCTTGTCCTAACCCGGTACCACTGAGCATGCTTCTTGCCTTTTCCATCAGTGTTCTATTCATTCTTTCTGCAACTCCATTTTGCCGAGGTGTGTATGGAGTAGTCTTCTGCCGTGCTATACCACACTTCTTACAGAACTCTTCAAATTCCTTCTTGCAGAACTCCCCACCATTATCCGTCCTCAGCGCCTTTATCTTCTTCTCTGTATGGTTTTCCACCAGAGCCTTAAATTCTTTAAATTTGTCAAAGACTTCAGATCTATTCCTCAAGAAATATATCCATGTATTCCTTGAGAAGTCATCTATGAATGAAACATAGTACACAGACTTTCCCAGTGATGGAACTGACACAGGTCCAAACACATCACTGTGCACAAGTTCTAATATCGTGTTCGCCCTCTTAGCACCAGAAGGAAAACTCACCCGATTCTGCTTCCCATATACACAATGTTCACAGAAATCGAAATCCAGAGAGCAATTAGACATACCTTCTACCATACCATTTCTATGCAATATCCGAAGGCCCTTCTCTCCAATATGTCCAAGCCTTTGATGCCATAGCATGGTCTTTTCTCCAGAGACAACTAGGCTTTCCGCTCCACTTTCAGGAACCACATAACTATTACACCCATCAATAACAGTGCTACCTTGTAGCTTGTACAGAGTTCCAGTCCGAACTCCCCGCATTAATACCAGTGCTCCCCCAACCATCTTGCAGGCATCTTTCTCGAACACTATTTTTTACACCTGCATCATCCATCTTGCTTACAGAAATCATATTTCTAGCCAATTCAGGAATATGCAGAACACCAGGAAGTGTTCTAATCCTTCCACCTTGCAGCTTCAGCTTGACCTTTCCACATCCGATGATTTTGGCCTTCCTATCATCCCCTAGGAAGACATCACCATCATATTTCTCATACTCGCAGAACCACTCCCTATGGGGAGTGAAGTGAAAGGATGCACCTGAGTCAATCAACCATGACTCATGATCTACATGTGTATTTGAAGAAGAAGCCATATACACATCTCCACCTTCATCCGAGGTGGTTTTTGCCTCTGCAGAAGGAGCATCATCAGATCCCTTTCCTTTCTCAGGAGCTTTAGATCTGCGCTCCTTTTTGTAGTGCCCTTCCTTTCTGCATTTCCAGCATACCTTTACAAACTTTCCAGGAGATTTAGATCTCCCTCTAGATTTGGATCTCCCACTCGAAACCTTATTCTTGTTTCTATTTTGGGACCTTCCTCGTACAGATAAGGCATCTCCATTCTGGCCCTCCATATTTCTCTGTCTCATTTCCTCCGATAACAAGGCTGAGACAATGTCATCAAAATTCGAGGTAGTTGTATTGCTACCTATTGCAATAACCAGACTATCCCACGAGTCTGGTAGAGAACACAACAAACTGATGCACTTATCTTCATCTAAGATTTTAATATCAACATATGACAGCTGACTTACCACAGTGTTTAAGGCATTCAGATGCTCTGTCACTGAGTCTCCATCCTTCATCCTCAGGGTATACAGCTTTTTCCGCAGGAACAACTTATTCACCAGAGACTTAGATTGGTACAAAGTCCCAAGTTTTTCCCACAAATTCTTCGTCGTAGCTTCCCCAGATACATTCAACAATACTGAATCTGAGACACACAACCGTATTGTGCTCTTAGCCTTTCGATCCAGTTTCTTCCAGTCTTCATCTGACATTGCCGTTGGTTTAGTACCTGGATCTACCATGATCCACTGATCTTTATCCACCAGCAGATCCTCCATCTTGAGCTTCCACAACTCAAAACTCTGACCATTAAATTTCTCGATCTCTATCTTTCCGCCGCTCGCCATATTCTTTCACCGCAAGAATTGATCCCGCAGATCTCCCACTGCACAGGGTCTACCACATGCCCGAGCAAAAAACCCTCAACAAAAAAGGCGTCCCCTTGAAGCCGAAACAGCTCCGATACCAAATGTAGGTTTTAACCCTGAACAGAAATTATCTACACACGAATCTTATAACAGAAAATAAACAATAGCGAGAGCATAAAACATAAAACAGATAAACACAGAGATTTTCCCCTCGATCCCAAATCGGGACGACCAGCTTGATTTTTCATTATATTCCTTTTAGTGTTACAACACATATATATACATGCCGGAGCATACATAAACCCCAATCCATTAACCCTGGATTAGAACATAACCGTAGTTCCCTTGACCGTATCTACAAAATACCAGGGGCCGAAAACCATCGTGCCCCAAAACCATGTGAAAAATCATGCACAAAACATGGGTGGGTCCGCCTATGAGTGGGTCCGCACACCAAAAAAAATTTTGCCGGGGCGCTGCCTCCCCCTTGTTGCGCCCGTCGCAACGTACAGCGCGTGGGGCTAGTCGTGGAAAGAATATAACACATACCCAACAGTATGTTTGATATTTATTTCTACTTTAGATACCATCATATACCACTCATATTTCATAATTATTAGTGGCAATGGTTGCCAACCAATGCATAATATTTATCAAAATTATCTTTGAAATTTAACTAGATCCTCTAAACATTTGCTACCTTTCGCTTTATTATTTTTTTTTTATAAGTATCAAAATAAATTTAATACTTCCATTTATAATTATAAATATATTTTAAATAGTGTTTTGTATTTTGTCATATTTTATTTCTAAAATTTATTATTTTCAATCTAACATATTTAATTATTTGGAAAGTAAACATTAATTATAACAATCTTATTTACAATTAAAAAAAAATAACAAATTCTAATTAAAAATTTCTTTAAACCACTAATAAGAAATTTTCACTCATCCTTTATACCCCACATTTAGCTTTATATATATCTATAAACATATTTTAAAAAGTGAAATATTACTTAAAAAAAACTAAATATTTAATATTAAACAATGTTTATTTTTTATTTTATTTTTATAATTATAAATAATTCTAATAACTATTTTTTTTTTGAAATAATTAAATATAATGATTATTTTTTACCTTATAACTAAAATACATAATTTTAATTTTTTATCTTATAACTAAAATACATAATTTAGGAATTTTAAAAATAAATTATTTTAAAAATATTAACTAAGCTAAAATATATTTATCCAAATAACATAACTAAATATGATAAAAATATCAAAAAATTTTAAGAACAATTATTATAACATCATATTTAAACCATTGAGTTTTTTTAAAATTTTACTCGAGGTTTTTCTAGTTTTCCACAAAAACATCTCTTCTGAGAAACCAGTTGTAACCACTTTGATGGAAACTGTCAGATGTTTTATTGCTGGAAAAGTAAAAACTAATTACTACTTTCTTATTTTTTTGAGTTTTTTTCAACAAAAAAGCACTGCTTGTCAAGATCCTTTTGCTAAATCTGGCCGTTATGCTCCTTTGTTAAATCTGGTCGTTCTGTTATTTTACTATTTCTCAAGGATGGAAGAACTGGATATTTGATAAGGTTCCAAATTATTGTGAGTTAGGGGTGAATTATGGATAGCCTGCAGATGTTTGAAATGGAAAGTTATTGTTATTTAAGTCGAAGTTGGTTTGGTGTTGATTTTATTTTGTTGGAAACAAGAATCACCCAATTCACTGACAGAAGATTTATTAACGACCAATAAATTTAGATAAGGATTGATGATGGTTTAGGATTTGCTCGATATTTGATCCATAAGAGATTGATATTTGAACCATAGAGCTTGATGTGAGTCATGACTCACTGACTCACATGACATTGAAGGAGCTTTGATGGATATTCTGTTAGATTTTCTTCATTATGAAACTAAAGGTATGAAAATTCTTTCCAATGGCCCTATTATCGTTATTTCTTCTTCGATCCCTATTTCAAGTACCTCTGTTGATATTTTTCTATTAAGATATTGTGTTAGTTGGGGAAGCATTACCTACCATCTTTAATTTTGAACAATGAGATGTAATTGAGATAGATGCTGCTAGAGTAACATAAAACATTTGACAGATTACATTTAGGTTCATTTGGGGAATTACTTTGGCAAATAATTTGAGACATTGGCATTTGGGGAAATATTTTGGTTTAATTACTTTAGCATTCTTTTCTTCCATACAAATTGTAGCATACACCGATAACCTCACATGGAAATGCAAGGACTTAAAGGAGTTAAAAAAGTTTATACAAGTTACCCACAAGTAACTTATCCAAATCACTATTAAATATTCTGTACTACTCATTAGATAGAATGTTCACCAGTTCATAGTGTAACCTTAGTATAAGAATAATAAGTTGCTTAACCATTAACAACCTCTATTGTTGTACATTAACATAAAACTGTATGATGTAACCTTGCATTCATTTCATTATTCATGTAGTCATCATGTACTTTACATTATGAACATCACAACAAGAAAGTAATTGACATCATCAACTTGACACAATAATCAATCACATCATTGAACACCAATATACCCTGGAAATCCCGTAGGGTGAAAAACAACAAACGTTTAATTTTATTATTAAACGCTCATGAGGGTGTTTAGCCCTCACTCAATGGCTTATAAGGGAGACCATCCCTTAACCATCGTTATAAATTTTACAAGGAAATATACAAATATCTGGCTTAAAGCCATTACAATAATTACGATAGCATTTACCCACTAATATTCATATCTTCATATCTTGGTGGCATGGATGTACCTACAATGGACCATTGTACACTGAATCATCCTACAGCTCACATTGATCTGCAAGAACCATAATCATTTACTTTCCACCATGTTAAGCATAATATTCCCTTTGTACAAGTCACCATCATTTTCTGTCATGGACATCATCAACAAACTTTTATAGCATGATTAGATAAACCCTTAATCAATCAATAATCAATCTTTAAGTGATCCTTTAACACTTATTCATGTGCATAGATGAAATGTGAATACAATGTCACAACATGATTTCTTCTAACATCACTACCTTAGTGTAAAAAAGTAATTAAAAAATCATATCAAAATAATCCCCACATTATTATGACACTTCTCACACACGCTCACATTCGTACAAGACAAATCACCACAATTGTCTACGAATTCCTTCAATGGAAAATGACACAATGTGCATTTGAGTTACTTAAACTTTAACAAAATAACCAGCGCTTCCAATATTGTTTTTGGAGCATGCAAATATAATAAAGCTAACACGTTGAATCTTGTTCCTATGCATGAAATGCATATAGTTTCCAAAAGAGTCTTCCCAAAGGAATTCTCAACACAAGAGAGCATGTAAACGCATGTTTTCTTTTTGGTAAAACTAATGCAATTAAAGCATACAAATACATGTCTTATTTTTCAAATACTATACTAACAATCTTTTCCAATGTAGTCTAACACAACATGCTATCTTTTCCCACATACAAATATGTATAGTCTTTCCAACGAAAGGTAATACAAATATTGCATGCATATGCAGAAACTAACATAATAGTTAATATAGCATAAAGTACTCACATATAATTTTTCCTAAGAAACATTATAACTCACTATTTCTTCTATCCATGCAAAGAACATATCTCTATAACAAAATGGCTATCATTTGGTGCATGCAAGAGCTTATCACAATATCTCTTCTTTAATGTATGTAACACAAATTCCCTTCTTGGAATTACACATCATTAACTATTCTTTTCATGTAAAGATATACATAATTATTTCTCAAAAGGAATTTAATATAACTTTGTTTTTTTGCCTTTATACTTGTAGTTTCAAATGCTTCCCTTTCAAGAATTGACCATAGATGACCATATTTATACATAAAACCTAAGAAACATTCAGAAGGTTAACTTAAACTTTTATGCATTCTTGTTCTTGTATGAACAAGATTCATATGCATATTTTATAAAAATAATCTTTATTTTTCATTAATTAATGCACAAAAATCCTATCCAATTTTTGTGCACTCATGCAGACTTTAAATGAAAACATAGGTAACATTTGCACCCAAATTCATGGAAACCCTTCCAAGAAAATTCATCTAACTAAATTTGTATCTTCTTTATTTCACCACCCATGAAAATATATCACTAAGTACCCTCTTTATTCGACATTCATAAGAAACTAACTTGGATTTATTATCATTTCATTTCCAAGAAAATAATATTGGATTTCTTATCATTTCTGTTTCAAGAAAACAATCTTGGATTTATTATCATTTCATAAAATAAATGTGTACAAATCCCTTTTTAACTAAAGAGCATGCATCTTATCTTTTCTTGCGTATGCAATGTTTATAAATATTTATATATTTCTTTCCATATATTTAACATAATCAACTATTCTTTGTGCATGGACAAAGTAGTTTCTTTTCCAATAAATATAGCATAGTAGATATTAAGTAAAATCTAGTTTGTGCACGAGGTATATTTACCTCTCAAAGAATCGAGCTCCTCTCTACATTCATATATAACATAGTAGATATTAAGTAAAATCTAGTTTTTTCATGAGGTATATAAAACCTCTCAAAGAATGGAGCTCCTCTTATCTTTTACCGACATTTACCGCATAAACACTTAAATATGGAAAATATTTTGAAGGAAATAATCAAACATGAGAACCATTCAATATTTCACGGAAATTAAAAAAAAACAGTACTTATCTTTTTACTCATAAAGCTCCATCTCCGTATTCTAGCCTCGAGGCCTCAACTTGTGTCCCATTTTTTTATATATGTTTGATAGTAACATCAAAATAGTGCAGGTCGTCATTGTGGTTTGAGATTGCATCAAAATAGTAAAGGTCATTGTGATATGGAGCATATATGGTTTCTCCCATTTGCAACTAGCAGTGCTGCTGTAATTGAGTGGACTCGCATTGAAATCTCGCTCTCGTTTGTTCAATGAGGTTACTTTCTTTCAAATTGATGTTATAAACCTACCCTCTTTGAGGTCTGCTATCATAATGAAAATTGAAGTATGCCCCCTGTCCTTCCTCATTTTGATGGAAATGTAAGAAGCCCAGCCAGAAATTAAGAACAGCACAGCAGGAAAAACAAGAACACCCTTCCCAACCTCTCTAGAGCTCTTCGGTAAATAACGAATACCCAAGGGTTGTTATCAAGAATTCATTTTCAACCGATTCTTGAAAAAACAATTAAAAAATTCATTAACGTAAGATTTATTTACCATGTGTAAATACATAGGGTTGAGTAGGTATGTTACATACTCCCCCTCCCCCCTCCCTCCCTCCCTTGAAGAGAACACCATCCTCGGTATGCTTCTCTCACTGAAACTTAAACTTATACTCATGACATAATAATATAACAACCCAAAGGGGGTCCTTCCCCTTCACAATGAAATACTTTCTTTTCCTTAAATTCCATTAATTGAAACAATCATGTTTTTATCCATAATCATAAGCATGTATAGCTTAAAAATATATATATTCCATTTCCATTTTTAACCACTTATCCATTATTCAAATTCATAAAAATATAGAAAAATACTATACCAACTTACCATTACTTACCAATTAATATTGGGAGTAATGATGGCTTTTACACAAGCTCTCTGAGAATGGTTGAACAACCCATCAACACTCCATGGAAAGAGCCTGTAATGTATGACTAACAAATTCAATCACAATAGTCACAAATTTTCAATCAAATGAAATACTTGCAACTATCAAACATTCATGCAATATCAAGAGATGTTTTAATCAGAGCACTTCCACAAGTACTCAGAGAGAACCAACCCTCTAATCAATGCATGACATGCACACTGTCTTAGCTCCTACTAAAGACACCCACATAGTACTTCAAAAAGTACTCAGAGAGCACCTAGCTCTCTAATCGTACCAATGATCAATCAATGCACCATGGGCATATCCTAGCCTCTTCTAAGACATTCAAACAAATTAGTAATAAAATAATTGAACTTATACATTCAGTAATTCATTTTCCGAGCACTAAGCTCCTTTCCTCTTAATATCTACATAAGATATTTACACAATCATATAAAAATTCATTTTAATATAACACATAACTTATTACTTAACTTGTTCCACTATGAGAACCACAATTTTAAAAACAATTCTCCTCCCAGGTCCACTATGGAATTCCACTGGTAAAGCAGCTCAAGAATTCCAATGACCACTCAAGGTTCAGTATAGGATTTCTATTGGCAACATCATGCCTATTCCTCTGACAGCGTCTCGTCTATGAGGAATTTTGGACCTCCTCCAACAAGCTCCAAAATCAATAGAGTTTCCTCAAGGTTTCCCCTCTTCACCATCTTGGCCAACTCTCTTTCCTTACTGAGATCATCTATCTCTAGGTTGAGGAAATCCGGGCAGGTAAGTACCATCAACCCCTTCGGGCAGGCAACCACATCAACCCAAGGCCTTCTAGCCTTTAACAATTGTTCACAACTATCTCGCATGTTAAATTTCTCTTTTAGCATTGTTTCCCATAGTAAATTACATAATGAACTACGTGCACATTATACATAGAGAAAAAGAAACTTTATGTACATCATACATCATACTTGCCCTTAACATGGGTCCAATGATATCTAGATTAACAAGAAACATGACTAACATACATGTGTTGTACATTATTATTTCCCAAATAACAAAATCATGCACTTTATAACATGATTCCATGTGTTTATACATTATTATTCCCAAATAACACAATCATGCACATTATAACATGATACTTTAACATTTGGTGTTGCAATTTGCATTGTAATGTTTGCGATGTTTTACTTTCACAGGTTTTCTACTGCCATTAAGCTAACCATGATTAATCTCTTTCTTGTTTCCATTAAGCTAACCATGCTTAATCTCATCAACAACACTAATCATAAATATTCATTGTTAAAAAAATATTCACTTTCAAAATAATTTTAGTGTCATGCATACAATGTTGTCATACATACGATTATATACAAATATTCATTAATGTGTATATATCAATAATGATTAGGGTAACAGTCCCACGAGTAACAATCCAACATTTTCTAATTCCACTAGTGTACTATTACCAACAGTCTGACATATGAAGTAACTACTTATTCACAACTTGTAATAATCTTTAATCAAAACCAATTCATGCATATAGGTTTTATTAGTTAGTCATTCATAACTAGTCAATGCTATTTATAATCTTAATGCAGCCATGACATGACTCATTCAAAAACTTAGTCATTCAACACTAGTCATTATAGTAAAGTCTCACTGCCTAACCCATTGTGTATTTTTAACATCTGAAAGGGTTCATTCAATTTCATTTTAAAACACTCTCATCCTCTTCAAGGACTTTCCCTGTCTTTTACATTCATGCATTAGTTTCACACACCATCAGTATACATATTCATTAGTAGTGCATGGTAGCTTTAATTATTCTTATTAAATGTATGAGTAATATGTCATTTACCCAAATGTTAATAGTCAACTCTCACTTTCACTAGTGAGTACTCAAGTTATTCATAAGCACAACAAAGGTTTTATTGTCTTTTATCCTCAACAAAATTCCAATATTATGAAAATTGTTTTGCAACAACATTTATTACTTTTTACTCTTCACTGTAGTTATAAACATGAATCACACATCTCATGTCAAGAGTAGACTACTGCATATATCATTCAATATGTAGATTGCTAGAATCATATATCAATCAATATGTAGATTTCTAGAATCATACCCTAACTGATGTCCATTAGTAGCATACCTCAATTTATTTTCGCTTAACAAATCCCAAAGGCGCCAGTGCTGCAGCCTTTAGCTCTTATACCACTTGTAACATACACTGATAACCTCACATGGAAATGCGAGGAGTTAAAGGAGTTCAAAAAAATTTATACAAGTTACCCATGAGTAACTTATCCAAATCACTATTAAATATTCCTTACTACTCATTAGATAGAATTTTCACCGGTTCATAGTGTAACCTTAGTATAAGAATAATAAGTTGCTTAACCATTAACAACCTCTATTCTTGTACATTAACATCAAACTATATGATGTAACCTTGCATTTATTTCATTATTCATGTAGTCATCACTTACTTGACATTATGAACATCACAACAATAAAGGAATCGCCATCATCAACTTGACACAATAATCAATCACATCATTGAACACCAATATACCCTGGAAACCCCGTAGGGTGAAAACCAACAAACGTTTAATTTTATTATTAAACGCTCGTGAGGGTATTCAACCCTCACTCAATGGATTATAAGGGAGACCATCCCTTAACCATCATTATAAATTTTACAAGGAAATATAAAAATATATAGCTTAAAGCCATTACAATAATTACGATATAATTTACCCACTAATCTTCATATCTTGGTGGCATGGATGTACCGACAATGGACCATCGTACATTGGATCATCTTGCAGCTCACACTCATCTGCATGAACCATAATCATTTACCTGCCACCATGTTAAGCATAATATTCCCTTTGTACAAGTCACCATCATTTCCTGTCATGGACGTCATCAACAAGATTTTATAGCATGACTAGATAAAGCCTTAATCAATCAATAATCAATCTTTAAGCGATCCTTGAACACTTATTCATGTGCATACATGAAATGTGAATACAATGTCACAACATGATTTCTTCTAACATCACTAGCTTAGTGTAAGAAATTAATTATCAATTCATGTCAAAATAGACCCCACATTATTATGACACTTCTCGCACACGCTCACATTCGTACATGACAAATCACCACAATTGTCTAGGAATTCCTTCAATGGAAAATGACACAATGTGCATTTGAGTTACTTAAACTTTTACAAAATAACCAGCCCTTCCGACATTGCTTTTGGAGCATGCAAATATAATAAAGCTAACACGTTGAATGTTGTTCCTATGCATGCAATGCATGTAGTTTCCAAAAGAGTCTTCCCAAAGGAATTCTCAATACAAGAGAGGATGTAAACACATGTTTTCTTTTCTGTAAAACTAATGCAGTTAAAGCATACAAATACATGTCTTATTTTTCAAATATTATACTAACAATCTTTTCCAATGTAGTCTAACACAACATGCTATCTTTTCCCACATACAAATATGTATATTATTTCCAACGAAGGTAATACAAATATTGCATGCATATGCAGAAACTAACATAATAGTTAGGATAGCTTAAAGTACTAACATATAATTTTTCCTAAGAAACATTATAAATCACTATTTCTTCTATCCATGCAAAGAAAATATCTCTATAACAAAATGAATATTATTTGGCGCATGCAAGCGCTTATTGCAATAGCTCTTCTTTAATGTATGTAACACAAATTCCCTTCTTGGAATTACACATCATTAACTATTATTTTCATGTAAAGATATACATAATTATTTATCAAAAGGAAGTTAATATAACTTAGTTTTGTTGCCTTTATACTTGTAGTTTCACATGCTACCCTTTCAGGAATTGACCATAGATGACCATATTTATGCATATACCTAAGAAACATTCACAAGGTTAACTTAAAATTTTATGAATTGTTGTTCTTGTATGAACAAGATTCATATGCATCTTTTATAAAAATAATCTTTATTTTTCATTAATTCATGCACAAAACTCCTATCCAATCTTTTTTCACTTATGCAGACTTTAAATGAAAACATAGGTAACATTTTCACCCAAATTCATGGAAACCCTTCCAAGAAAATTCATCTAACTAAATTTTATCTTCTTCTTTTTTCACCACCCATGAAAATATATCACTAATTACCCACTTTATTCTACATTCATTATCAAGAAACTAACTTGGATTTCTTATCATTTCATTTTCAAGAAAATAATCTTGGATTTCTTATCATTTCTATTTCAAGAAAATAATCTTGGATTTATTATCATTTCATAAAATAAATGTGTACAAATCCCTTTTTAACTAAAGAGCATGCATCTTATCTTTTCTTGCATATGCAATGTTTATAAATATTTATATATTTCTTTCCATATACACAATTTATTCTTGCCTTATGTTTATCATTACCCTGCGTTTACTATTCCACATTTCTCTTAACGTATTTTACCTATCAAGAAAATATCAGTCCCATTCTGGCTTTTGAATATTGGTTTTTTTTAAATTTATTACAGGAGTTGCGTTCCATGAAACTCTTGTTAAAATAATCATCGTTTTTAGAGTATTATTCACAGCTAGTGAACGAGGTAATTATTGCCCTCCTTTTGAGCTTTCCCAAATATTTAATTTTTGTTATATATTCTACAGGGTTTCAACCCTATGATTATATTTCAGTTTTCGTTTGTCTTACATGGTTTACTACATTTCTTTTCTATTACTATATCTTAACTGTATTTAGTTTCATAATACATATGCTAAAATTATTCAATAAAAAATCAGATATTTAGATGGGCTTAACAACAGATTTAGACCCTTACTCAGGGTTTAGAGATTACGTTTTTTTATCCCTAAACTAAATTAAGTCTATCTAACATCACAGAAAGATTAAATGTATTAATCATGGTTAATCTCTATCAAATACATATGACACCAATTTTATCAAAATTAAAAATTGTACAATACGCATAGTTTTATAACTTAATTTACAGAAATTTAAATTAGAACTCATAAAATTCTAATTTATTTTGATTTCCATATTTTCATTTAATAACTAATAACATCAGTATAAAACATAAAACTTCATATAATGGGCATACCAATGTTATAAATAGTATTTTTCTACCAACCTTAAGAATTTTCCATTGCTATCCCCCGAGCAGAGAACAATTTTTCCTTAGTATAGACAACCCCTCTGTCATCCTAGGATAGATTATTTAAGCTTTATTTACATCAACATGTTTCCATAACCGTGTCCAATTATTTTGGGATGTTTGTTACCTTAGCCTAGGCTTTGATTTCATTTTTTCCACAGAACCTTTTTTTAAAACTAGCTGTCTCCACTTTCTAGTTTTATTCTCGCCTATTCTCATTAACTTTCCACTTTACCGAGGCTTTTATTAGATATTTTTCTCCCATATAATAAAATTTATTTTATTTTATTTTTCTCCAAGGATTTCTGGAGAATTTTGGGAAAGTCTTAGGAATCTAGTCCATCATCATGGATTTTATTTCCTCGTATCAATTTACTTTGTCTTTATTCAATGATATAATCTCCACATTCATATATTAATTTACACAATTAATATATAATTACATAATTTATTTCTTAGGTGCCCCTAACCTTTATGTCTATTATCCATTTATAGAACGTCAAAAATAGGGATATTATAGTATGGTGCTATTTGTCAACAAGGAGACAAGGTGCATTATATTAATACTGGAGCACCATCTAACATAAACATAAATTAAAAAAAAAAAACAGTTTTTATCAAAGAACTTTTTTTGTCAATACACACCCGGTACACTATACTATAATCATGCACTAGTGTGCTATTTCAAACATTGTGCACCAATTAATAAAATTTATTATTTAAAATATCGTGTAAGGGCCGACAGGGATTGGGATCTGACTCTAGAAGTGGTCTTGCGAGTTAGATGTCATACACCTCTATATATAGTAATACAAACCTTATAAATCTAAAATGAAAATCCATAATTGTGAAGTCACATAAACAAGAAGAAGAAATGGTTTAACCTAAGAATGGATTTTTTTGTTTTCTATGTGTTGGTTAAATGATGTGTAGTGTTGTCCTTGATGGCAACCCACTGAATGAAGATGAATACATGAGATTGTTGACATGTGTTGTCCTTGATGGCAATCCACCTGATGAAGTTATTCTTGACCTGATGGACTTGGTAAATGATGTAAATCTGATATGAAATGATGTTTGCTAGCAATATGATGCTGAGTGTTGTCCTTGAATGGCAACTCACTTGATGAAGATGATGGCAACTTACTTGATGAAGTTGTGCTTGATAGAATATGTCTTGATGAACTAAATCTGATGTATCTACAGTGAGTACAGAAGGCAATGAAGAAAGGAATTCAGCATGTGCTAAATCTATGATGAAAAGAGTATGTCTCAAGGCATACGCGGATATGTCTAGGAGAAGTCGCGTATGCACGCGGGAAACAACGTGCCAAGTCGCGTATGGGCAAAAGCGCTCATAAAGTGCAAAACCAGGGGTAACCACCATGGTATTGACCCATTGTATTGGGTAATGATTCATCTAAATGACCCCATCCAGGAATACCATCGGAAGTAATGTAGTTTTGGCTCATGGTATTGAAAAAGGAAAACCTATATAAAGAGAATAAATTCATCAGGCAAATTGCCTATACAAGGAAACCGAGCTGAATGAATATCACATATCCACAGTGGCTACAATGGACGATAGATTCGAATGTATGATGCACCAATGATGAAGAAGTAATTTAATATCTAGATCCTGAATGTATTTGTATCTCGATAGACCTGTTTATGGAAGGCTTAGATTCGAGATGAGGTGAACATCTATCTCATGCAAAGGGTAAATCTAAACGAATATTCTGATTCGAAGAAGTATGTCACGATACGTCGAAGAACCATACGCTAGTTCGTCGAAGAGGAAGGGCGTATATACGCGGCTTCGCTGAAGAGAAAGCGCGTATGCGCAGTGAAATTAACTCTGTAATATGTACTGAAGTATACGCGGGTTTGTATGGTAGAAGGAGCGTATATACGCTGGATCAGTGAAAGGAAAGCGTGTATGCAAATTAGGGTTTGCTAAACGGGAAGAAATTTCGATCTCGTTCGTTGGTTTACCGACATTCCGTCAATGAGTTAAAGTATCCGTTGCAAAAGTTGAATGTGCTTAAAAGTGGAAGGGTCCAACTTGAAAATATGAGTGAAACGTGCCTACAAGTTATGTCTCAAAGGAAGCTTTGGATTCAGTGTGAAATTCGATGAAATGTGGTCCATAGAGGTGCCGAGGTTGTAGCCTTTAGTCGGGGTCGTAGCCTCCCTTCCGTGAGGCGGGGCCCGGACCGGGGGTCGTAGCCCTTCCGCAGAGAGGCGCGCCGGGGCCGGGTAAAATTCAGCCGGGGAAGGAGCCCTTCAGAGAGGTCAGAACAGCGCAGTGGGTGCTCGCGTGCCGGTAAGTTCCATCAAGACATATGTTGTAAGATGTTTTCTCTATAATAAAATATTGAAGGCTGAGCAACTGCAGCGGTGGTTTTCCCCCGACTTGGGTTTCCACCTAAAAATCCTGGTGTTCATGTGTGATGCTTTGTGTGATGGTTTATTCTGTTCTTACTGCACATGTTTACTGTTTATAGAACATCTAATGAATGAATGATGGAATGATATAAGTGAAGAACTAATGGCATAATTAGATCTCTGTGTATACGCGAGTTTTATGAAGGATATCCGTGTATACTTAGCCACGAAAGGAAAGTATATTTAGAGAGGAAAAAGTAAAATTTTTAATGAACATCGTATTCTACCCCCCCCCCCCCCCTCTCAGTATTTTTCCCAACAATTGGTATCAGAGCAGGTTCTTCCGCAGAAGCTTGATCGCTTGAAGGAGATCCGTCGCAATGGGAAGTCAAGAAGGAGTGATGTCTATAAAGCCACCTCTAATTCAATGGAAGCAATCTGATATTTGGGATGGTACGAACAAAACCTTATCTCGCAAAATCTTGGTGCAAAGGTATGGGCAATCATGAAAGAATGTGAACTAGAATCTAGAGAAGAAAAGGATACTTTTGTGGATACGCTAGAAGACAATAATTTTCTTGAAGAAAACACTCATCTCAAAGTAAGCCTAGAAGAAAAGAATATAATCATAGAGACTCTTAAAAATCAGCGTGAAGCAAGAGAAAAACGCATTGAGGAATTGGAGTGTGAAGTAGTAATTCTAAGGAAAGATAATAAGAAAGTGGAATCTCTCAATCTTAGATTTGCTAAAGGTTCGAAACCTTAGATGAGATTATCAAGGTACAAATATCTCCTCTTATAAAAACAGGTCTTGGATATATCGGGGAATCTTCCCGGACTTTCAAAGACCAAATTTTCTAAAAGCGACCACAAGCTGGTTCACTACATTCAGCCATTCAACAAGGGAACAAAGGATATTTACGAGTAAAGCATGATCATCTTAATTCACGGAACACTAACGAGGGAGATCTTTCAAAGAAGCTACAACCAACAGGTAAATTGAAATAGAATATTTCATGATCACGTAAATTTCTACTTCAATGGCCAATGTTTCTCATGTCACAATTTTGGTCATAAAGTTGTTCAATGTGTTGCATATAAAACCATCATGACAAGAGAAGCAAGAGAGAAAAGGATGAATATTGAACCAAATAATAACACCTATAACAACTTTTCTCCTCTTCAAAACGAAGTTGAATGTACTTATTGCAATAACTTTGGCCATGAAGAATCTGAATGCGAGGAGCAAGGTCCGACCCAAAAGAACATGTTCCCTCAAGCTCTAAAGTGTGGAAAAAAGAAAGAAATAGCAAGTTAAAAAATTGTGGGATAGCGTTATTTGCAGAAGGTGAAGAAAATCAATGGTACATTGATAGTGGGTGCTCAAGACACATGACAGGTGACAAAAGCAAACTTTTTTGCATATAATGCTCTAGAAAAGGAAAATAAAGTTACATTTGGAAATGATACTCCTGCTCGTAATTAAAGGAAAAGGGTCGGTGTTTCTAAAAGAAAAGGTGAAAGCTAAAGATGTCATGTATGTGGATGGATTAAGGCATAACTTGTTAAGTGTAATTCAAATGTGTGATCAAGGAACAGAAGTTGTTTTTAGTTCAAAAGAATGTGTAGTTCGTGATCTTGATACGGGTAAAATTATCATAAAAGGGAAAAAGAAATCTAGGCAACTCCGTATGCACTCGAAAAAATACAAAGATCGGTGTTACTTGAGGAAATCTTCGGAAAATTGGCTATGGCATAGAAGGTCAGGGGCATCCGAGCTTCTCTCAAATCAACAAAGCAAACGAGACTTCAAGTTGTTCGTGATCTTCCCAATATTAATCCACCGAGAAAATATCATATGTGAATCTTGTCAAATCGGTAAAGCGGACCGCAGTACGATTTAATGTCAAAGAAGGATCATCAAGTAAGCCTCTTGAACTCATTCATACTGACTTATGTGGACCTATGAGGAAAAAAGTCACTACGAGGGGAAGAATACTATATCTTATTTATTGATGATTACTCTAGAATGTGTTGGATCGGGTTCATGAAACACAAAGATGAAGCATTTGAAAAATTTTCAGAGCTTCAAAGCACCGGTTGAAAATGAATTGGATCTAAAAAATCAAGTGTCTTAGATCCGATCGAGGTGGAGAATATACATCAAATGAATTCCTTGAATTTTGTGAACAACATGGCATAAAAAAGACAGTTCTACGTAGTCGGGCACTCCACAACAAAATGGCGTAGCAGAAAGAATGAATAGAACAATTCAACAAATGGCTAGAGCTATGCTTAATGACACCTGGAACACTCGACACTTTTCAGGGCGTAAGCAACTCATACAACACCAAACATTCACAACAAAGCAGATGTTCGGGTAAACAGTGATAAAACTCCATATGAACTCTGGTATGGTAAATCTCCCACTGTAAAGCATTTTAGAGTTTTTGGAAGCAAATGCTTTATCAAAAATAATGATGAAAAGCTTGGCAAGTTTGAACCTAGATCAGATGAAGGAATATTTCTTGGTTATCCATCTTCAAGCAAAGCATACATATGTTATAATGAAAGGCTTCAAAATATTGTTGAATGTATTGATGTTGTTATTGATGAGTCTCCTGCAGCCCCTAAAGAAGAAAAGCAAACAACAAAAGAAGATGATGGTGACTTATTTCCTCCTACATTAAATGGAAATGATATAAACAGTGAACCCAATGAAGAATCTGAAAATGATCTATCTGAAAAAAGCTCCATCCAGATATGTTCAAAAGAATCATCCCGAATCTCAAATTTTGGGAGACAAGGAATCGGGTGTACGAACAAGGAGTACTCTTGTGGGATCTTCTAGTCATCCGGCACTCCTATCTACAATTGAACCACTTAATGTCAATCAAGCCAACAAAGATGAAAGTTGGAACCAAGCCATGAATGAATAACTTGATCAAATTGAAAAGAATGACACTTGGGATTTGGTACCAAGACCACATGATAAAAAATGTCATTGGAACTAAATGGATTTTCAAGAACAAGTTAAATGAGAATGGGGATGTTGTAAGAAACAAAGCTAGGCGGTTTGCAAAGGGTATACTCAACAAGAAGGTATAGACTTTGAAGAAACTTTTGCTCCCGTAGCTAGACTTGAAGCTATAAGAATGTTTCTTTCTTTTTTCAAGTTATCAACAAATCAAAGTTTATCAAATGGATGTTAAATCCGCTTTTCTTAATGGTGATCTAGAAGAAGAAGTATATATAGAACAACCGGAAGGATTCATTTTGGGAAATGATGAAAATCTTGTTTGTAGACTTGAAAAGGCTCTATATGGTCTCAAACAAGCTCCAAGGGCATGGTATTACCGTCTTGACAAATATCTTCATCAACAAGGATTTTCAAAGGGGTCTGCATTGATAGCAACTTATACACAAAAAATTGAAAATGATAAACTATTGATTGTGGTTGTATATGTTGATGATATCATTTTTGGGAGTAACGAAGAATCTAGAGTTAAAAAATGTGCTTACGTCATGCGAAAGCAAGAATTTGAAATGTCTTTACTTGGGGAACTAACATTCTTTCTTGGCTTACAAGTGCATCAAACTACAAATGGTATATTCCTATCACAAGAAAAATATCTTAATCAAATTCCGAAGAAATATGGCATGGAATAATGCAAACATGTAAGTACACCAATGATAACCGGATGCAATCTCGGTTCTCGGGATGATTCTCCCACGGTGAATTAACCAGTACTGAGATCAATGTTAGGAAGTCTACTTTATCTTATCGGGACTAGACCGGACATTATGCATGCAGTTGGGATTGTTGGACGATTCCAAGCTAATCCAAAAGAGTCTCACCTTCAGAGCTATTAAAAGAATTTTCAAATATCTACAAGGAACTCAAGACTTTGGTCTATGGTATCCAAAGAATGTTGATCTTACTCTTCATGCTTATACCGATGCGGATTGAAATTTGGAAGTGTTGATGATCGGAAAAGCACTAGTGGTGGTGCATTCTATATGGGACCCCGGTTAGTATCTTGGTTCAGCAAGAAGCAAAATTCTATTTCCTTATCTACAATAGAAGCGAGAATATGTGGTTGCCACATCTTGTTGCACTCAACTCCTTTGGATGATTCAAACCTTACAAGATTTTCAAGTCAAATGTACACCTCTCTGTCCCCATTAAGTGTGACAATACAAGTGCCATCGGTATTTCAAAGAATCTCGTTATGCATTCAAAGACCAAGCACATTCCCATCAAGTATCACTTCTTACGTGAACACGTGCTTGAGCAAAAGGTGAAGTTGGAGTATGTTCCCTCCAAAGAACAAGTTGTCGATATCTTTACCAAACCTCCGCCCGAGGGAAGCGTTCGAGTATATAAGACAGTAAAGTCGGGAGTGTTCTCAGCCATTCAAAATAACAAATCCGCATAAATTCGAGAAGATTAAATAGGATACGCGGTTTTTTCTCGATGTACGAGTCACGTATATACGCGAGTATATGAACATAAAGTCGCGTATGAACGAGCTATCGACTAATTTTTGGTTGGTGTCGACATTCGCAAGATCTGGGTTGGTTTTTTCCGGTTATGTTTCCGCCCGACAAAGCATCCGATATGAAGAAGACAAGTACAAGAAGGACAAGTTCGGGGGGAGATGAAGGAATGTAAAAATTTCTATGCTTCACTTTCCATACGCGGGTTCGGTGAACAAAAGTCGCGTATACACGCGAGTTCCGAGTAGACACGATCGCGTATGCATTAATGATAAAAGAATTTATATGATAACCCGAAGATCCGGAACAGGAGGTTCGGGGGGGAGCATCAATCTACTTCCGAACAGATCATGTAGAGTTTGTTGCCGATGACTTGCTCGTTGAAGGTGTTTCAGAGTTGCACAAGTTAAGGAGGAGCCTTAGTCATATGGAAAGGTTGCTTCGATGCACGGATTCGGGGGAGCATCAACTCTGCTGAGTATAATGCATTGTTAGCATTATGATGGTTCGAAATATGTTCTCTTTCTTGAGGACTTTCCGGTGTTGGTCTTGAAGTTATATTTGTAGTTTGATGAAAAGGCCATGTAGAGATCCATGATGTAAATTGTAATATTCAGTCATGTAAAGGACTTCTCAAATTTGTAAACCCACTTGGTTGGGTAGCTGAGTCAAATTTTGTAAACCCACTTGGTTGGGTAGGTCGAGTCGAAATGTGTAAACCCACTTGGTTGGGTAGTTGAGTCTCATATGTAAATCCACTTGGTTGGATATTTGATGTAAGTATGAGTCATTGATGATAGGAATTTCATAGAGTCATGTACTTCATTGAAAAATATGTTTGAAGATTCAGCAGGGAACTCGGGGGGGGAGCTTGGTCACTTCGGTATATATCGGATCTACAGAACGCTTCTTCCACATGCGTAGAAAAGGGGGAGAGTATGTTGGCTTTGATCCCTGCCCTTTTTCCCTTGATGTCAAAGGGGGGAGAGTGACATGGTGTTTGAATGAAGAGAAAGAATGGGGAAAGTGACATGGTGTCATTGTATTCTTAATGTACCTATCTCGTTGAGGTGATCAAACACCATCGTGGTTGCCATCAAGTCCAAAGGGGGAGATTGATGGCAAAATGATGGACAGTGTTGTCCTTGATGGCAACCCTATTGAATGAAGATGAAGACATGAGATTGTTGAAATGTGTTGTCCTTGATGGCAAACCACATCGATGAAGTTATTCTTGACTCGATGGACTTGGTAAATGATGTAAATCTGATATGAAATGATGTTTGTTAGCAATATGATGCTAAGTGTTTTCCTTGAATGGCAACCCACTTGATGAAGTTGATGACAACTTACTTGATGAAGTTGTGCTTGATAGAATATGTCTTGATGAACTAAATCTGATGTATCTACAGTGAGTACAGAAGGTAATGAAGAAAGGAATTCAGCATGTGCTAAATCTATGATGAAAAGAGTATGTTTCAAGGCATACGCAGATTTGTCTAGGGGAAGTCGCGTATGCACGCGGAAAAGAACGTTCCAAGTTGCGTATGGGCAAAAGCGCTCAAGAAGTGAAAAACTAGGGGTAACCACCATGGTATTGACCCATTGTATTGGGCAATGATTCGTCTAAATGACCTCATCCGGGGAATACCATCGGAAGTAATGTAGTTTTGGCTCATGGTATTGAAAAAAGGGGCTCATGGTATTGAAAAAGGGAAAACCTATATAAAGAGAAGAAATTCATTGTGAAAATCATGAGTATGGGAGCAAGATGTCCGAGCTTGAATGAATACTTCTCTCTTAAGTATATCTGAATGGAAAGGGTTACGGTTGATTGATAGATCTGAATTTATGATGCACCAATGATGAAGAAGCGAGATATCTAGATGCTGGAATGTATTTGTATCCGATAGATTTGTTTATGGAAGGCTTAGATGCGAGATGAGGCGAACATATGTCCGAAGTAAAGGGTAAATCTGAACCGAATATCCGATCGACGAAGTATGCTACTTTATAATGGTTGAAGATATATACGCTAGTTTGCCGAAGAGGAAGCGCGTATATACGCGGCTCGTTGAAGAGAAAGCGCATATGCGCAATGAAATTAGATACGTAATGTGTGCGAAGTATGCGATGGTTTATGTGAACGGAAGCACTTATATACGCGACATCGGTGAAATGAAAGCGAGTATGCAAACTAGGGTTTGGTGAAGTCCGTGGTAAGAAATGTCGGATCCGTTTCTGTCTGGTTTACCGATATCCGTCGGTGAGTTATATATATCTGTTTTATGGTTGAATGTGCTTAAAAGTGTGGAAGGGTCCAGTTTGAAAATATGATGAAACGTGGCCTACAAGTTATGTCCCTAAAGGAAGCTTTGGACCCAATGTGAAAATTGATGAAACGTGGTCCATAGAGGTGTCGAGGGTTGTAGCCTTCGGCCGGGGGTCGTAGATCCCTTCCGAGTGAGAGTCAGTAAACGAGATCGGGGGGTCGTAGCTCCCTTCCGGGGAGAGGTCGGTAAACGAGTCGGGGGGGGTTGGAGCTCCCTTCCGGGGAGAGGCGGTAAACGAGCGCAGTGGGTGCCTCGCGTCTTTGGTAGAGTCCCTGCACCAGCACATATGTTGTAAGATGTTTTCTCTATAATAAAATATTGAAGGTCGAGCAACCCTGCAGCGGTGGTTTTCTCCCGACTTGGGTTTCCACCTAAAAAATCCTCGGTGTTCATGTGTGATGGTTTGTGTTATGGTTTATTCTGTTGTTACTACACATGTTTCTCGCTAACTTAACATCGGATGAATGAATATTGCAAAGGACTAAGTTAATAAATATCTCGCATATTTAGATCTCTCGCTAATATGCTAGTTGTATGAAGGATATCCGCGTGTATACGCGAGTTTACTAAAGGAAAGTAGCGTATGGGTTTTAGAGAGTGAAAAAAGTAAAAAGTTTTGAATATGCGGTAAATATTGATTCACCGCCCCCCCCTCTCGGTATTTTTTCCCAACACTATGAATTTGAATTAAATGTAAATATGAATAGAGATTGTAAATGATTTTATTACTAAAATTCACGAGTAAAATTTAAATTTTTTTATATGCATGTATTAAATACAGAATAAATTGTAAAAAAACAATTATTGCGGTAAAATTTAATAATTTTATTATACTACGAGGTTTTTGTGTGAATCACTAGATGTTTCAAATTCTAATTCCCCTGAATAGTGATGTTGTTTGAAAGTATTTTGTTGCTCCACGAGTGCTCTTGTGGTATATACCTCAATTTATGTCTCTCATGCAAATCCCTCCCTCGAAACATTTTGCAAAAATAATGAAATAGTAAATATATTTTACTATTTAAAAAACATTTTTCTGAAATTATATTTCGAAAGTAATTTTCACCTCATTTTTTTAATTTATCGCTTTTTTTTCACTTGGAAAAAATAAATTTGATTTTTTTTCTCGATATTTTATGTGTTTGTTAACTAACAACACTCGTGCGTTTGGTAATAATACTACATCTGGTGCGGTTAACAATACATTAAAACCGATAACAATAACTCCTTTTTTAACAAACCATAATTACTTTTAGGTATGTACACCAAAATTTATTGTTGATATTGCTCAAATGTAGGGAGAAAATCTCATAATTGTATGAAATGAAGAATTATTCAAAATCCAAACTTTGTTCCATAATATTTCTCAAAGTCTATCATGAATCTCTCCCTATCCATGTGCGAGTGTAATTACTTAATATTTTATCTATATTTTCATTATCTAATTCAATTTATTTATTTTATCCTTGTCAATCAGCTAAATAAAATTAATATATACAAATTTCCGGGTTCATGCGGATTCAGAATCGAGTTCAAATTGACAAAATATTCAAACATTTCCAAAATGTGGGAAGCTCTTATCACAAGTAGCATATCGCAAGGCGTGGTTGGTAGATGAAAATGGACAAGCTGCTTTACTCTACCAATTGTAACATGCCATCTTCTAGCCATGATCTTGGGACAATGATGGTAGTAATTTTTCGGTATAATGTAATTATTTCCACGTCAAACCAATTAATCATGCATTAACGTGCTTACTAATTGATATCATGGATTTTGTACTAATGATGTTCAATTTTTTTTTGAAATTATTAGGATTCTATTGATGATGACTAACCTACATACCATCTTCTCTTTCAACCCATGAAAATGTAAAATAGAGAGAATGATGAATTAAGAGAAAAAAAATGGAGAGGAACGATGCCAAGGATGGTTGGATCAACCATCTAATCAATCCCCACTACGTCTAGATTCATCAATTAGGAATGAATACAACAATAGTAGTTCTTCACAAGCTAGAAATGGAGGCAATCAAATAGAGGTTGGTATGGATGATTACTTATGGGATACAACTTCCATGGACACATTGTTGTTAGATGCATTCTAGAACAATGATAAGCTAGGCGATGATGCTCATATGCCTAATACCTTTTTCAAAAGCCTCAAATTTGCTTCCACCACCCCTATCTTTGGACTCGGTGGTCGATCAAACTCTACCTAGTTGTGGACAACGATGTTATTGTACAACTTGAAAGAAACATTTGGTTTGTCGAATGCATGTTTCTCAAAAATTTTGAAGTAATTGACCATTGAGTCCCATATATTTTGAGAAATATTGTCACACAATCAACATTAAAAATGGTATATTTTATAAATGTTACTAGTTATTGCCATCATACATTTAATATTGTCCATCACGAAGTACAAGTTATTTAATGATAATTTTCTTCGAGTGATAATGTCTTGGCCGATAACTGCTGAAGAGGCAAAAAAAGTGTTGAAAATATTAGATCTTGAGTAAATATAATATCATGCATGTCCAAATGATTGTATTTTATATAGAGGATAATTTGCAGATAAAGAGATATGTATGAAATGTGGACATGATAGGTATGATAAATAAAAAAAGAAGCGTAAATCACATGGTCATCCTTTTAAGATATTGAGGCACATGCCTATAATGCCAAGGATTCAAAGGCTCTTTCGTTGCGAAGAATTAGCTATGTTGAAGGTATGGCATGGTTCACACAGAAGTGAGTTAGGAGTTATGTGAATCCCAGCACATTCAATAGCCATGAATCATATAGAGGATACATGGCCCGAAAAATTTAAGGATGAAGAACAAAGTCTACGACTTGGCATATCCATGGATGGCATCAAGCCATATTCCCTCCATAACACCAACTATTTTTTTTTGCTCGTAGTAGTGATCAATAAAAATATTCCCTCGTGGTTGTCCGTGAAGAATGAACAACTTATGTTAGCTCTCATAGTCCCTAGTACAAGACAAGTGAATAGTATGGATGTCTACTTACAACTAGTGGTAGATGAATTGAAGGAATTATGGGATGGGATAAATGTATACGATGTATCAAGATCGATCACAACAAAGAGGATTTTTACATTGTATGGCATATTTTATTACATGACATATGGTTATTTAGGTTTAGGATTTTTCTCTAGTAAACTACATGTTTATTTATTTTTCTATATACATAAAATATTCTTTCACATATTGATTATTTAATTAGTTGTAATTGTTCGAACTTCATGATATTCTTTAATGTGACGTGCATATTTTATACAATAATTTCAAAGTTCTTATAAGAAAAGAGTATTATGGATGTAAATTTTGCAGAGATTCTCTGAAAGCTAGATGGTCCAATGACCTAGGAAAGCCAATGTATGGCTCGCTTATGTTCGATGATCCAAAATTCATTGACATCAAGGTAGAGAAATTTCCACTAGGATGAAAAGGAAATCTATCTTTTATAACCTCCCATATTGGGAGCATCTTAAGAGTTACCCACTTATTAGATCCCATGCATATATTTAAAAATGTTTCATCTTCTTTATCGAGGCACATATCATCGAAACAAAGTCACACATTGGATGTTGGAAAAGATCTTATTACTTCAAAAAAATAAAAAGAAACATTTCAGAGACAATCGAAAGTATATGATACTCCCTATAATTGGTATTTTGAATAAGGTGATGTCACATCGATTTAAAAAAAATATGATCTTTCTTTTGCAAAGGAAGTTATAATGGGCATGAGGTGCCATATTCAAATAGGTCTTCACTAGGACGCTCCTTTGTTGTGGAAGCCCATTTGTCGAGGGTTGAAATTGCGTGATGATTTGAATCTTTGAAGCGTACGTATAATTTCAAAAGTATGATTTTATTATTTGTTATATTAATAAATTTTATCCCATGGGATGATAAAACAGAAATAATTTTGTATATTATTGCATTTGTTTATAGCTATGTAGTGTCATTATCCTTTATTTGTGTGTATTTGTGTGAAACATGACTTCCCCCCAAGACCTAGGATGTGCCATATATAAATTATCTGCATTTTTTACATTGGATCATGTCAAAGGAGATTCATGTGGCTAGAATTCCATGGTGGCATCATGAGATAGTTGATATTTTTTGTTTGTTTGAGATGGAACTTCAGCGAGTTTCATGGACTTGCGGGTTCATATTATAATCCACCTAGTAGATGAGGTTGAATTAGTTGGGGTGGTTTCTTATCATTGGATGTTCTTCTTAGAGAGGTTCATGAATAAATTGAAAGGTTTTTTTCGATAAAGAGAAAATCCCGAGGGGTCTATGGCGAGAGGGTACATATCATATGAGTCTTTCTAAAATGCTAGTCATTACATCAAGAAGATCAAAAACGAGAGAAGGTGCAATGGTTTGGGACAAATAAAGGGACAAACACAAAAGGTAAGGGAACCTTCTCTAAATGAATGGAAAAGGGCGCTTGATAAAGAGTAAGCGACTTATAATTTTTCAAATTTACAAAATGTAAATATTCACGTTGAACTTCGATATAATGTATATTTTGATCTCATATGTACTATATGTCATTCTGATTTCATTGGAGAATGAAGAAATTGATGCAATCAATAAATTCTCTCTTTACAAATCTGAAGTGACACAACCATGGGTCACATTGTATGAACCAAATAGGATGAAATGTGATAGTGACAGGAAATAAGTCGATTCTTAATTGGTAGAAACGTTCCTTACCCAAAATTTAAAAGATAATATGCCAATTATATGCACCAACAGTTTGGTTTCTCACGAAGTTAGAGAGAAATACACAGGAACCTTTCATCACCCGCGTGCTAAAGAGGATGCACAAAATGTAGGGATTAGGTGCAAAAAATCTATAATAATATATTTATGTACATTTTAAAAATTAATAATCCACCTTTGAAATGTAACATATATATTTTATATTTTAAAAGTTGCGTTATTAGACACATGACACTATTATTTTTTAACTTTTTTATAGGTGCATTTGTTCTCATATATGTGGGCATATGGACACCATTTTCTCACGTGAAAATGTCGATGATGGACTCATGACACAACACTCTGTGAGTGGAATTTGATTTCTATCAATCTAGTCGAGGCTAGCCACCGTGATCAATGCCTAGTACGAGGGATGTTAGGTTACGTCGAAAAGATACAAGAGACCATTTAAGTTGAATTCTCTTGTTAACAATGTTTTATTTTTAGGTTCAAGTGGTGAGACACCTTTCATTGGAATAATTTAAAGGAAGATCGTGATAGTAGGCTGATATGTATCAACTCTAGAAATATTTAGGATGAGGATAAGGAGTCTTATGTTTTCCCCAAACACCGCAACCGGGTGTTTTTTAACCCGAGATGTGTTGGATAGGCATTGGTGGTTCGTATTGAGACATGGCCCTAGGTGAAAACATCTTTTTGAGAACAATTGTGTTATCATGCCAAGCGTAGCTGGAAGATAATGAGGTTGATCATGAGAACATAGAGTAATATGGTATATGTGTTATTTCATCATTTATACTATTTAATATGGGTGTTATAAATAATAGGACTTAACCATATAACTAAGACTTTTTTTTTCAAAAAAATTATAATATGTGTTATGAATTAAAGCTGGTTTGCATTGTGTTAATGTTAAAATCATTTCACATGATAATTTTCAATTATGTTGATCTCAAAAACAATGCAACTGTATCACGTTCTTTTTTTTTATGTCAATTCCTAAAATAATACTACTTGATTTCTTTAAATGGCTTTTTCATTATATCATTACTTAAATAAATGCACCATATATATATGTGTTTGTGTGTGAATGATGTCTTAAAAATAAAAAAAATATATTAATGTATACTATTATTTTTTCGTATGTAAGATCATAATAAAATAATGACAATTTTAAACATAAATTTATTTTCATTATTTTTGTAAAATTTATTATGGTACAAAAATTCATATTATTCTAGATTTATTATTTTACAATTATTTATATTCATACAAATTTTGAAACTTACAATTTTACAATTATGGTAACTTAACAATATGTATGGTCTACATTCTACTTACGGTAGTTATGATTCAAAATTTACAATCAATTTACAATTTTACAAATTTTAAAATTTTAATAAAATTGAATCATGGAAATACATTCGATTACAATTACAATTACAATTTTACAATTTCACAATACTATTACAATTAAAATTTTACAAATATTTTACATACAATTACAATATTACAAGTTTTACAATTTTGGATACAATTAAAATTACAATCATGATACATACAATTACAATTACAATTTTACAAATATTTTACATAGAATTACAAAGTTACAATTATATTTTTACAATTTTTACATACAATTACAATTACAATCATGATACATACAATTATAGTTACAATTACACAATTTTACAATTACCAATACATAATATTTATAAATATCATAATTTAATATTAAAAAATAAACATCACGATCATGATAACCATCGTACAAACATCGTATTCGAAAATACACATTCAAATTTTCTAATATTTTCTAATCATCGTGACCATAATCATCTAACATAAAACAAGCATTGTATAACATCATCGGAGAACAACCATCAAATATTCATCTCATGTGAAATAATTGTTATCACATACACATGTATCTGCAAGCACATTAAACGAACATATATAAAATGACCTAGCAATATACACATCATGATGAACTCCAACATGTAAATTAAGTACATCAACATGAACATAAAATACATACACCATATATATATATAACCGTATAACTTCAAAAATATACAATTGTAACATAACTTCATATAAATGCCAAATATCCGGTGGTACTATATCAATACTATAACTAGCACTCCAAGCTCCCGCCGAGTCGATGGTGCGCTCTCATGCTCGTATGGATGACGTGCCTACTAATTAGATGGCGTTTACTAAGGAGGTACCTATCGATGAGTTGATGGTGCAACTTGCTCGGTGGATGGTGCCTTCTTAGATGGACGTGCTTGCTTAGGATCATGTGCCTACTCGCCGATGGTCATGTCTTCTTAGGACTAGGTTCCTACTAATATGGTGCCTACTCAAAAAAGTGTCTCGCTGATCAAGAATTGATGTTGTTTACTCATCCATGGTGCCAAGTGAAGGAGGAGGAGGTAGAGTACTAGAATTATGATCACTCTCCTTTTCATCATGATCATTTCATGAGATGCTTTTTCATGCATCTCCATGATGCCTATCATCCCTATCGACTCAGTAGCTTGGAAGATCCAACCATATGACATATAAGGGTAATCATATCGTGGGGCATATCCCTTTAGAGTGTTGTGAGCCTACAATCAACCTAGATCTCTCTTATCATAGCAAGGTCGAATCCCTCATCAACCAAGTGTCGACAATGTGAGTCACCCAACCGCATCGTGAATTGAATGTCCGCCCTATGTCACATTCCTACGAGTATCTACAGCTTCAAGTATCGTGGTCTTTCACCTTGATCTTCGGCCTTCTCCATCTCCTCATAATGATCTATAGGATCATCCGGTGGGGTGGAGTCATATCCCCAATGAATGTGACAATAGCTACAAAATATATAGTACACAACAATAATTAGACAATTTCATTAAAAAATTTAATAAAACAAGTTAAAGAACTTGCTTGAATAAATTTTATTCTAATTAATTAATAAATACAATAAAATGAAATTATATTAATTTAAAGAAAACACTAATATTACCTCCAACATCCGGTGGCTCATCTTGTGTGAAGAGGATGTTGGTACATCTTCACCAATCCAAACCCGCATACATACATGACACCATCACGAACATGTGATCATCAACACCGGCTAGTAGCTCCAATGCATCACTAGATATCTTGACAAGATAGTCATACATGCCCCTCATCTCCTGGAAACCTCTTAAAAAAATAAGAAAATAACTCTAAAGAAAAAAGGGGATATAAACCTTCAATGTGCCTAAGAACGACATCTATCTAATGATATACAAAAGCTGTCGCAAAAAATATGTCATACCATCTCACAAGTCATGGAATCTAGAATAAAGAATCAACATAAAATAAAAAGTGGGAAGCTAATGCACTACCTATCACTCGTATAGAGTCCAATGGTCATCGTAGTAGTGAGAGGAACCTCACCTCCTATGGATGAAATGAAGAAATGCATAACTCACCACCGGACACCCTAAAAATATTGTAGGAGAATGTATATCGTCCCTAATGTATCTCTTGGAGTATGCCAACTATATCATTGTTGCATAACCGACGGTGTCATCTCGGGGAAGTAGGGAAAATCTTGCCCTCTCCTAGATAGTTCAAGTAATAAAATAAATTTCCTCCTCATTGGGCTCGTACCACTTGTTAGGACCAACCTCGGAAAGCCCGTTTGTGGGCATCCCACCTATATATAAACTTTCCCAATAACCCACTATTCCACTTCGGGTATGTAGCCTCCTCATAGAACATAAGGAGGCCTACCTCCCTTTAAAATCAACTAGGTGTGTGTCATATTATGGCGAGGGTTTAAAATTCTCTCCCTCTCACGGGTGCCTCTCACTACTAAATCATGTTATAATGGTCCACCATATGCTATTGTTGCTACCTTACCTCTCTCAATTGACATCGTTGAATCATTCACATATTAAATACATTTTTTTTATTAAATGAAAAATGTATTTACATACACACACACACACACACACACACATATATATACGTATAATTTTTATTGAAAAAAAAACATTCTGGTGCACCCAAAATAACACTCACGCACCACTACCAATGTGTACGTATTTATCATGCACCACTACTTGTGCGTGTGTACCTATTTATCATGCACTAGCCAGGGTGCACATAAAAAAAATTCACGCACTATGAAAACATAAAATATTTTTTGTGTGGTGCATTGACCATGTTATTTTCCCCCCGGGCCTATTAGTTTGGTCAATGAACCGCACGAAAACCGTACATAATTCCCAATGCATTTCGGTAAACGACCGCACTAACATACAATATTATATAGTGTGTTATTTAAAAAAAATTATACAGTCGATGTGGTATGACAAATCGACGAGCACCACACTATTTTGGTGTTAAAGTCGTGTGCGTTTTCCCGGTACTACCGAAACCTAGTGTGGTTTCTATTAACGTGGGTCATGGTGCGCGTGTAAATTTATATGGCAAAGACCGCGATCTATGTGAGCCGAACGTCTCGAATGCACCACACACAAATATATATATATATATATATATATATATATATATATATATATATATATATATATATATATATATATATATATATATGGTAAATTTTATGTCAATTTGAGGAATTGATTCTATTGGAAGGTTAATTTATTAAGAAATAAGTAGATTACGTTCACATTTGTGCGTCAAGGAGAAAGTTTTTCTTAAGAATACTAAAAATCAAATTTTCCCATATTTTTCGAAAAATCGAACTCCACATAGTGAGCAATGGATGAAAGCAATGCGGGAAATGGGAGCACCAATGGTAGGTACCTCGTGAGAATAAAACATCGCACCAAATAGCTTGAGATATTTTAAGCACTAAACAAGTAAAAATGATTTTTTTTTACGACTCAGTAATTTTTTTTAAATTGACCCTTTTTTTTAGTGTGCTCGATTATGAGACGCACGGGGAAGTTTTATCAATGACGCACCACACCTCATTATGGAGCGCTGGATTACCGAGATGCATTGGTTCAGTTTGTATAGAGAGCATAGTGTCTTAGTGTGCCATTTAATTGTATGCATCGGTGCTGCTGGATTATCGAGACGCACCAAGCCAATTTTTATGGATAGCATAGTGTCTTTTTTGTTCCCTTTGATAGTACGCGACGGTGCGTTTTATATAAAACACACTCGTTCATGTTATGATAAAAAATTCACCACAAAAAAATCCACAAAAACCTCCACCCATCAAAATTCTCTAGATACCTCCGCTACAAACGGATATATTGGTTATTTTTATAAGGGCTTCCAAAAAAAATCAACTAGAGGGTCTTGTTCTATATAGTATGATAGCGTTGATTTGCCATTCAACACCCTTCTTCTGGCACATAATTGTTGATCTCAGAAATTTCTTTAGAGAAATTTGATTTTCCCTTATTATTTTAGATTTTGTCCTTGCCCCTCGAAGAAGTCTCGTGAGATCCCAATGACCTCGCTTTTACCGTGTGTTTCACTTACCTATCTTCTTTGAGAAAGTATTTTTTTGTCTCTTTGATTTGTTTGTACATTTGGGAATTCTTCGCCATTTAAAACACCCTATGTCGCTTTTTTTTGGTCTTGTTTCGAAGTGAATTGGTGTATGATTTGGTCGTCTCTACATCTATGATTTATTCCCTTTGGTTTATTCTCAATCACAGGATTACAATTTTTTTATCGCAAAAAGTCTAGAAGAGTGTGTTTTATCTAAATCAAAAAAATATTAAAAGTGATTTTCATTTAGTTTTTTATTTAGATTATCTTTTTTCTTTTTAAGAAGGGTTAAAATCATTTCATTCATGAATTCATTAAATTGGTTCATTGGGTTTTTCTTTTGATTACATTTCAAGTGAAATAAAAGAAATATTTTCATTCATCTTAGTGAAAGGAAAATAATTTTCATTTTTCAATAATTTCATTTGTTGGGAAAAGTGAACTCAATTGAAAAGAATTGCATTTCATAACTCAAGTATTTTTTGGGGGCCATCATTGTTGGTACATTGAGATCATTTTTTCTTCCTTCTATTCCCTAAATATCTTAGGATTCATTAAAATTGAAAGATTTCTTTCTTGCATTTAGTCTCCACCATAAGGATTCGATGACATTCATTTCGAGCCTTGAAACCGAAACTTTAATCATGATCAACTTAAAATGAACCCAATTCTCCTTAAGGAGGATTCGAAATAACCGTAATATATATAGTGGTCTAGGTTAGATATGTGTTTCGACTATTGTTAAACATAGGAGTTGTCGCTAACGATCTACGTTACAACCGGTGGTGATATCCCATCCCACGTATGGAAGTATATTAATGTATTATAAGTATATTTGGGGCACTCTCATGAAATAGTTAGGCATTAGACAACACTACTATGAGCTCGACTCCCACATATCGTTACATATATTTGGGGAGACACCACTAGGTTGCAAGCCTACCATAAGTAACCAAGTCGATCGTCCTATAGATTTGATATACCAAACACAACATTCGTGAGAGAATGGTTGTCGTACGTTAATTCCTTGGTCATTTTTGTACAATTTTATCCCCAAGGTGTATATTTCAATTCATGGATACTTGGTGGACCTTTATGCCTAGCACACCCTTTTTTATTTATTTTTTGTTAATTCTAAAAGAAACTAGCCATGAAAAACATCTCACTCGTGAAATTCTCCAAGCATTTAATTCCTTGGTAAATTGTGATTTTGTTCACCTCCTCCTTTTGATATTATTTTGAAAGGTCACCGTGGTCGAATCATCGAATTCACCCACTCCCACCTCCGACGTATAGAAATAACCATGATCCGGATTTATGCAAGAATGCAAATGTAATCAAAACATATAAAAATGTTAAATGCAAAGATGCAAAGGAAATAATACTTCATTTCATTAATATCAAAGAACTGAAATTTGCTTACTGCATAAATGGAAATAAAACTAGCTAGAGCACCGGTAGCTATCTCTCGAGAAGAGATGTGGTGGCTACAAGCCTCTCGAACTCGAGTTATAATGAGGCTCGAGGGACTATTTATTATTTAGAAACAATGGGATATCCTAAACAACCAAAAACCCCTAACCCTAGAAGATGAAGCGCCAAAAACTATGGGCCCCGTTTGGGTAAATTGGTGTTTCAACTTCCCTGTAGGACGTAACTTTGGCATACGATCTCCGTTTGACGTGTACCATACCTCGTTAGAAAGATCTATCCGAGGAATACAAATTTGGAATGAGAAACATTAGCCCATGGACCCATGTTGCTTCTTCGTTTTCCCCAAAAAACGTCGTTTAGGCCTCAAAACGGCTCCGGAAGTTTAGGACCCGAAAAACTCGCTAAAAAATAGTAAACTCGTGCCAAAAAATGAAAAAACTCGAAAGAGACAATGGTGGAGCCCCAAGTGGAATAGGCGGGTGACCACCAATATCCACCCTGGATCATTCCTCCCCCTTAAGAAGCAATGGTCCCCATTGCGTTAAGTTCCTCCATGAGATGAGGAATTTTCTCGCTAAACTTGGTCCCCGGTGAACCACTTTCCTTGGTGCAAGGAGTTGGCCAGCTTTTGAAAACCCGATATAATTGGATCTTCTCGTTGGCAAGTGTTCTTGATCTCGCATGTCCATGATACAATGCGGGTGGCCTCGTTCCATGCATTCTCGGGATTTAACTCGTTGGTGTGAGTTGTTCGCAATGTCCGAGGTGTCCAAGTAGAGGTGGGAAGTAAGGACGAAGGCGATCCACATTGAAGATCGGGTGCGTACCAAGGAATGGTGGAATACCGAGCTCGAAGGCATTGTTCCCTACAGCCTTGGTGATGGTGTATGGCCTCAGACGGAGCGGCGTGAAGCTTGTGGTGGGGTCTAGTGAGGCGCTCCTTCCGCAAATGTAGCCATACTTTGTCACCCACCCGGAAGTTGTGTGGCACCCGGTGTTGATCATGGCGCTGCTTGTACTTGGCATTAGCTCTCGTCCAATATATCATGAACCTATTGGCGGATGTGTTGAATGCGCTTGATGAAGCTACTTGCTTTGTCAACTTCGATCGGACATGATCCGAATTGGCTCGAGTACCGCAAATGGCATGGCTACGTCAATGGGACATAGTGGCTAGAATCCCAAGCCCACCCGAAAGGGGCTATGGCCGATTGAATTGTGGAGAGCCCGATTATAACTATGTTTTACATAGGGGAGGCTCTCGTCCCATGTGTGTGGATGCTTTGAATTGTACATGCGCGTAATGTGTACAATCATTCCCCGTTGACGACCTCCGTCCGGCCATCCTGTTTGGGGATGGAAAGCTATGGACTTGGTGAGCTTTGGTATCCAACATTGACCGCTAGGCTCGGACCAAAATGTGTTGAGGAACCCTACTATCTCGATCTCGATATGATAGACTCGTGGGATCCCAAAATGCACCCACACTCGTTCAAAGAAGAGTTTAGTAGTGGCTTCTACTATGATATTCTTCTTGTAGGCCGCCATAATGGCCATCTTCGAGAATCTATCGACGACCATGAAAACACGAGTCATTTCCCTCGCTTAGTAGAAGGCAGTCTCGACATGTAATCCATGGAGATGGATTCCCAAGGTCGACTAGGGGTAGGTAGAGGAGTATATAGGCCTTGCTTCTTGATGAACGGTTTGGAAATGGCACAAGCAATGCACGATCCGATGTGCTTCTCGACATCCTTTCGAAGGTTCGGCCAATAGAAATACTTCTCGGCAGATTGCTACTATTTTCTCAATCCCGAAATGCCCGAGCCGACTCGACCGTAGTGTGCTTCCCACATATCATCTTGGCACGCTCGCTTGAAGGAACACAAAGGTGTCCCATGTGACATAAAAGTGCATCTTGGAGGTGAAAATTTGGAACTTGCGTACCCCCCCAAGATTGCCTTGTAAGTGTGGATGAATTCCGGGTCACTCTCATAGAGAAGCGGCCAATCGGAAGTCTCATGCCCACGAGAGTTGAGCACAGTGGTGAGCGCCACAATCGGTGGCTCGGCCGAGAGCGCTCCGCAACATGATTGGTGCTACCCTTCTTGTACTTCATGTTCAAATGAAACTCGTTGCGTATATGTGGACCACTTCGATGGCGATCATTCCCGCAACTTCCTTGTGTCCGTATGAACCCTAGGGGCGGTGGTCCGTGTGGATGATTGTTTCCTTCCCCAAAATGTAATGCTTCCATTATCAAAAAGCTTGCACAATGGAGTACATTTCTTTGTCATAAGTGGGATACTTGCGAACCGTGTCGGACAATGTCTCACCGTGAAATGCCATTGGATGTCCCCCGTTGAGTAAGAACTACCCCAATAGCATAGTCGAGGCATCTCGTCTCGATCTCAAATGGTCAGTTGCAAGTCCGGTAAAGTGAGCACCGGGGTAGAACATAGGCAATTTTTCAATTCTTTGAACGCCTTTTTGTTGAGGTTCCGACCAAAAAGAATTTTGCTCTCGCTCCTCCCTTGGTGACTTGACTCAAAGGCCAAGTGATATGAGAGAATCCCAACATGAACCTCCGATAGAAATTAGCAAGACCCGCGAAAGCTACAAAGCTCGTTATAGAGGTTGGGGCCGGCCAATCTCGAATGACTTGGATCTTGGCCGATCCACATGCACCCCCTTTCATCAATAATGTATCCCAGATATTGAACTCGGGTCATGCCAAAAGTGCACTTCTCCAAATTGGCACACAACTTGTGTTGCCGCAGTTGTTTAGAGGACTTGTCGGATGTGGTGAAGGTTCTCTTCCCAAGTTCGTCGAAGATCAAAATTTAATCCAAGTACACCACTACAAATGAGTTGGTGAATGGCCGCAAGATGTTGTCCATCATCCTCATGAAGGTGGTGGGAGCATTCGTCAACCCAAAAGGCATGACCATCCATTCGAAAAGGCCTTCCTTGGTTTTGAAGGCGCCTTCCACACATCGGAGGGTTGAATTGGTACCCGGTGATACCCTGCACTTCATGTCGATCTTGCTGAAATATTTTGCACCTTTGAGTTGGTCCAGAAGGTCATCAATCCGTGGGATTGGGTACCTATTCTGGACAATGATCTTGTTCAGCGCCCGATAGTCAATACAAGTAGTCTCCACGTCCCATCCTTCTTCCGTACCAACACGATCGGGCTCCCACAGGGTGATGAACTTGGTCCGATGTGACCTTCTGCGCAATGACTCTTGAATCGCCTCTTGATTTCATCATTCTCTAGAACAAAGCGCCGATAGATCGGTCCATTAGGTAGCGGCGCACTCCGGGGGTCGGATAAATCGGGTGCTTGGCTTGACGATGCAGAGGAACCCCCCGTGGGATGAGGTGAATATGTCTACGTATTCCTCCACAACCTTATCCATCCGTTGCTTTTGTGAAAAGGAGCCTTGTATGGAGGTCGTGGCCATCGTCTCTTCTTTCCCCCGCGCATCATCGAAAAAAGAATTTTCCTGGTTTGGGAAATGAGCTTACCGGATTGTTTTGCGAAAGTAACCAAAGAGATAGCGTAGGAGGTGGTACTCGTTATCCTATACAACTTATTTCCCAAAGTAACAATAACAAGACGAGGTTGAGACTCATACACGGCATGACGCTTCCACAAGTATGGTTTTCCTAATAATACATCGAAACATCAATAGGAGCAACGTCACATAATACCTCATCTCGTGAAGAGCTTGATGCTATAGGGAAGGCGACACTCGCTTGGCCGACGCGGAGATCTCGTCCTTGGTGAAGCCATCCGATGGTGTATGGATGTGGGTGAGCTTTGGCTCAGGCAAGCCCAACCTCTTCACTGCGTCCACCGAAATGAGGTTCTTTTGGCTCCCATTGTCGACAATGAACTCGTACCGGGGAGCCCTTTACCCACATCTCGGGAGTGGAAGAGACGTTCCCCTCCTCCCGGATCTTCCCGTTCCCTCCTTCTCAAACCTTTTTAGTGGTAACAAAGTGGCGTTGGGCTCCGCGTCAATAATCCCGTTTCCCATTTTTCATTCCCCTTTTCAGAGCTTTGATTCGGAGTCGGAGCATGCATCCGACTCGAAGCCCTCATCTCGGCCACTAGCGACTACTTGGCCCGACACTCACTTGTGTTGTGAGTGGAGCTCTTATGGAACTCACACCACTTTCCCGTGTCCCTCTTTGGCTTTACGGTGTTGTTCTTTTCTTGTGGCTTCGATGAGTTGTCTTTAGCCGCCATGCCTTGGCTCTGTCCTTTGTTCGTAGTTTGGAAGCACCTTTCCCTCGCTTTTGATTTGCGGATCCAAAGTCTCGCTTCTTCGCTTGAATTTTTTGCTCAATCTTGCAAGCATACCGGTATGCAGCACCAAGCGAGGAGATGTCGAGGAACTCCATTTCCTCCTCGAATGTATCTCGTGCAGTACACCGCAATACATTTAGCACATATGTTTCTGCTGAAATCTTTGATACCCAACTTTGTGCGCAGTGGTATGGAATAGATTCGTCGCGCTCGTGCACATCTTCATCCCTTTGTTGTCGCAGCAGTGGTCCATTGTATGTACTTGTCCTCATAGCTCCCCATGGGATAGTACTATTCTTTGACTCGTGTCTCGAAAAGAATTCCAAGTTGGTACGGCCGAGAACAGAGAGGGTTCGTCTAGTCCTTGTTCTCACGATGAGGTTTCCCACCGATCCTTAACATGGGGGGTAGCTTTGAGGAGTGCAAAAATAATCTTCTCCCCGGTCCGAAAAGTCATGAACCAAGAAATATCCTTCTAATAGATTCAACCATCTATCTATGGCATCCGCATCTATTTGACCCTCAAATATGGGAATGTCAAAATTTACTTGTACCTTAAAAGGAGTCGCGCCTCCAGCAGTGGCCGCCGGATGCAAATGTACCGCCTAGTGGGTAGTCGTTGAAGGATCCGAGAAAAGCTATCCATCATCGACGTTCCTTTGTTTCTCGAGGGCCTCCTCGAGCAATATTTTGATAGGATCTCCTCGCTCCCTCATCTTTCTTTTCGTCCCCCACGGGCGTCCGTCAAGGTTTGCGAGGTCGATCTTGCAAAGGTTCCACCAGATCGAGCCCTAGCTCCTTATACCCCGACCTCGTTGGGGACATGCAAAGAAGGATCGAGAAAAAGAAAAGACACCCTCTCGATACCAATGATCCGGATTTATGCAAGAATGCAACAGAATAAACACATAAACATAAATATAGCGATGCAACGGAAATAATACTTCATTTCATTAATATCAAAGAACTGAAATTTCTCTTACAGACAATGGAAATAAAACTAGCTAGGCGCCGGTAGCTATTCTCCGAGAAGATATGTGGCGGCTACAAGCCTCTCGAACCGAGTTATAATGAGGCTCGAGGGCCCTATTTATTATTTGAAAAAGTAATGGGAAATCCTAAACATCACTCAAAAACCCTAACCCTAGGAGATGAAGCGCCAAAACTATGGGCCCCGTTTGGGTAAATTGGTGTTTCAACTTCCCGAGGACGTAAATTTGGCATACGATCTCCGCTTTGATGTGTACCATACCTCGTTAGAAAGCATCTATCCGAGGACTACAGACTCGGGAATGAGAAACATCGGTCCATGGACCCATGTTGCTCTCCTTTTTCCCCAAAAAACCTCGTTTAGGGCCTCAAAACGGCTCCGAAGTTTCAGGACCCGAAAAACTCGCAAAAAATAGTAAACTCGTAGCCGAAACCGAAAACCGAAAGAGACAATGGTGGGAGCCCCAAAGTGGAATAGGCGGGTGATCACCAATATCCACCCTGATCAAACCACCTCCTAAGGTCCCTCGATTTCCAGACTGGACCCCTCAAAGCCCAAGGTGAAGTGCATGGAATTTTCATCAGTGTTGCAACCCATATCGTCTCGAGCACCGCTTGAATATTTCCTTCTACCACATAAGAAGAATCGGGCCGAGAGCCCTCGAAACCATCCGCACATTTCTCGCCTTTCCCTGAAAAATCTTCTTTCATTTGATTTTAAGTTTTGCCTCACCAACCTTATAGCATTTTTGATAAACGCGGAATCCATTTTCGAGCTTCTTGAGTAGCATCTCACTGTACTATCCATAGGTTGTTTCTTAAAGAAATGGAATCTAATGTTGATGATTTTTTATCTCTGAGCACTCCTCAAAGCACTCTTTAGGAGAATTTTGGCTCTTATATCTCGGAAGCTTCCAAATCAAATTTTCCGTCCGAGGGAGATTTCTTTGGATCCACACCTCATAATTTAGGTAGTGGAACCGAAATACTATCTATTCATGTTGCGTCTATGTTGCCGCATAGTTATACCTCTTTAGGAAACCTCATTTATGTAGCTTCTGGTGGTACACCTTTATTCTCAATTTTTCTTGGTCAACGGGTATTCCTCCATCTTTCAACCCATTCTTTTCAAATGTGGTCATTATATCTGAACCTATTATTTGGCCTGCGGTCACCATTGGTCCCATCACCGTGTCAGTTGGATCCTATGTCCCCTATTTTCCATCAACGATCATTGTAGTCCCCCCATTAAGTGGGAGATCCATGGTTTCGTATGTGCCTAAGGAGCAGTTTATAGCCCTCTCTATGTACCTCCAATATTGGGTGGGAGGCAGTTGAGTTTTGGTTCTATTTTTGGGCATCACAGCCTCATGTTAAATATTTTGAGGTTCAACAACCCCTTCAACAGTAGAACTTATCAAATTTGTATGTTCAGTAACCTAAAATTCCTTATGTTCAAAGGCCGAACATATAATATCAATGTTTTCCTCAACCAAACATATCGTAGTAGTATGTCCAACAGTCACAGCCTTTAGTGGGTGTTTTTGTGACTAATCCTCAGTTTGGTTCCTACACTAAAGCTAGTTTGAATCTCCTTCTAGGTCAATCTCGTACTCAATACCAACCATTTCCTGAAGGTCATTACTAGTAACCCTAGTGTAGTCCTCAAACCAGTGCTTCATATTACCAAAATTATCAATACCAATAGGCTCAGCTAGCACCTCAGGCTGGACCCTATGTTTAGCAAGGACCAGAAGCTAGATCCTATGTTCAATAGGAACCTCAAGCTAGACACTATGTTTAGCAGGGACCGTAGGTTGGACCCTATCTTCAACACCAACCAAAAATTGGACCATATGTTTAGTAGGGACACTATATTGGAACGTATGTATAGCAAGGTCTGTAGGCTCGATTCCCATAGGGGTCATATCACCAACCGGAACAAGGTCCCTATCAACAATTTTTGCAGCAAGGTCCTTACTAGCCATGGGGGATGTATGCATATATGGGTTAGAATATACCCTATTGGGGGAATAATTCATATCAATCAGGTTAGAACCCCCTACCTTTCTCTCCTCATCATCCTCCCTTTCCATTCCTCGCTACGTTGTAATTTCTAGATGTGTCGAACCTTACAAATGACCCCATCTAACATCAGCTACATTGGCCACCAATTCCAACTAACATTCCGGAGGCTGTCCCAAGTTCGAAGGAAAATCATTGGAAGGCCCCCAAACCCATGTTAATAGATACCATTTGTGGTGTTCCTCTAATTCTTCAGTTGATTATTCTATTCATCTTCTTGTTTTCCAACGCTCTTTGATCGTTGTCATGGCCAAATGGTAGATTGAGATCCTTCAAGGAATTTTCTTGAATTTCAATTCCTTGGCTATTGCCTTCCTCACTCACTTCCAACTGCCTATCTGGTATAAAACAAACACCGATATTCTAACCTCACTGAAGCAATCAACTGCAAGACATAACTGTGATCACATTCATGAATGGTGGCATCATCATCGCCTCATAAAATTTGAGATCCCTAATTAGTTATTGACCGAATCGTTTATAAAATCATTCGTTCCCAAGATTGAAAAATATATTGCAATGGGTGGGTGTGTCACAGAAGATAATTTCATTACTAGAGCTCAATACCTGTATTTGGTTTATTTTTACTCTAGGCATCTATATGAGTTATTACCTGATGTGTCACATCCTTCGACTAATATCATATCATATCCGTATCTTGTTAAACCTCCGGTGGATGGCGTTATTGGGAAAATGGCTCATACTAATAGTAGTGCACCTAAGAATTCTTCAAACTCTAAATCAACTGTTGCCACTTTTCCCCCTACTCCTTCCCATAGCTAGAATAATCCTGGTAAAACATCAGCGGTAAATGTTGTTCAGTCAACTGCAGCAGAAAATTCCTCGAAGGGTAAGAAGAATAGTAAATGCAAGTCTAAATCTGAAAACCCTAAACAGGATTCAAAGAAGTCAACTGCTGATGATTCATCAACATGTAAGCCCAAATATCCTTGTCTTATATGTGATGATGATCATTACACCAAGGATTTTCCTTGGCCCGTCAAGGTTTCCCATCTTCTAAAGGGAATACCCGAGTCTCTAACCATTTTCAAGGAACCCTTCCCATCTTAGTAGATGCAAATGGTAGATCAATCTCAATCGTCTGGAAGCTCTTAGGTGCTCATGGCTAGAATGCAATCTTTTTCCATCACCACAAGAACGAAACATTATCCCAATCCATCCAAGGTAAGTGTGATATTAACTATAGATTAGCGCTAAGGGCGCATTTTAAGAGAATTCGAATTAGTGAAGGATCAATGCGTATTAAATAATGATTATGGGTTAATTAACTTGTTTTAGCACTTAACCTATGCAATTACTTGTCGCCTCCATAGTAGGTTATAGACAATGTTATTATTGTGAGGGGGTTCGCCCATGGCACTGGCCCCCTCCTCCACTGACCAACCAAAATGTGTTGAAAAAAATATATACTGACAGCATAGTCTTGTAAGAAACGTTAGTGTGACAGAATGGTATCACATGTGGTTTGTGTTGGGGAGGTGGATGGGTCGACCCTGACCTCTTCCCATCCTCTCACATTAATTTTGCAACACTATATAAATAAAATTCTACCATACTGATGGCCTTCGAGTTAGCCACATGTCCTCTTCCCATTAGCTCATTACCAACCAATGAAATTGAAACAAGTCACCAACTTAACCAACAACCACAAAGTGACACTTGTCATAGTGTCATTGGGTGAAATCATAGAATATTCACAAAATATTCATTTTTTCTGACTAGGCTGCCATGTCACAATTCTGTCCTTTCTGCAAAGTTATTAACTATTTAGGAGAATGAACAAAATTCTTTATCTTCCTCATACGGAGCCAGTTTTTTTTTAAATGAGTTGCGTGGGATGCCTCGCGATGAGAACTTCATAGTCGTTCATGTTCCCATCGATTCAAAGGACTTCCATTTTGAGCTTAACATTAAGAACATAATCATTCCCCCCCACTAGAAGGCTCTTGGTCCTAAAACACTCTTTGATTACTGAACATGTGAATGAGGGTAACTGAGTTTTTCACAAAAACTAATCTTTTTCCATGACCCTTGAGACCCTATCTTGCTATTGTAGACACCATCATGCAGTAAGTTCCATGAATTTTTAGAGAATCAAATTTTCGTTGTAGAAACAAACTTTTTCGCACCTCAGTCGTGAATCAAAGGAAACTTGAAAACTGTCTCACCTCAAACACTATCGTTGTGGTGATTCTTAATTGATCTTTCTCTGTACTTGCGTCGACTTTTAACCAAGTGTTTTCTTCCTTGCTATGGATCTTTTGGAAACCAAAAAAAACCACTTGTGGTACCTATGCCTTCTTTCTCAAATTTCTTTGGCGCTTCCTCTTTGATCTTTGCACTCTCTTGCATCAGCATCTTGTTTCCAACACTGCTCAACACTGATGTTGACCACTGAAAATATTTCATATTTATTTACCTCCTTTCAAAGGAAACCTATTATATTCTTGAAACGTCTGATTACAAGTATAATCAAATTCAATGAAAATAACTTGTTCATTCGATGCATATTTTTGAAAGGTCTCATTCAAAAAATCTCTATGCTTAATCATTAAAAAAGTAAAATTTTTACTTGCATTCACTATTCTCTTCATTTCTCCTGTATGTATAAGATTCAAAATTCTCTTCTTCTTATGCGCTCTAACTATATACTCAATTCCATCATTAAACAAGTGATACTTATTCTCATGGACAGGGAAAATTTTAAGGATGGAAATTTATCTGAAAGATTAGTATCCTTGGCGAATCTTACTAATCCATAATATGTAAACTATAAAATGCTTGGTGATATTTTAGCAAAAATATTCAAACTTATTATGATTTTATATAGTTCCTATAAATTTTTGGTGAATTTTAAGGTAAAATATTTTTTTCTTATAAAATTTGGGCAAATCATTTTTAAGAAAAAATGGGAATAGACAAATCTTTTTCTTGGAAAAATCATGGAAAATTAGCCCATCTGCGAATATTAGCCCCTAAAATTTTCCCTGCTCATGGTGCTAAAATACTGCATTCCTATCATCAAGATAAGGACTTCCCAAAAAAATACCTAAAATCTCAAGCGACACTACATCAAGTTCAACTTCGTCAAGAAAGTTTTAATTGATTGAAAACCTTAGAATGAACGTACATGTTATCTACAAGTTTTCATTCTTGCATATCCACCATGAAGGATAAGGTCTTTGATGTATAATAGTTTCAAGGTTTAGCTCCTTAAAGAAGTCTTTGGAAATCAAATTAGCTTGAGAACCACTACCAAATAGTGTGTCTATCTTGGTATATTTAGAAATGACTCTAATATGAAAGAGTTCAATTATTGTATTTTCATCTTGAGCTACATAGGAACAATTTGAAGAAATAGTGTTTCCTATGTTCTTACCTTTCAAACCCATTGTTGTACTCTTGGTTTCATCTCCTAAATCTAAACCTAAGTCATGTTCAAGGATTGCAGCAGTTTTCCCCTTCTCTTTGGTTTTAAGTTTGTTTGGCTTCAACTCTGGATGAGGTTTCCAACAATCATCTTCATCATGGCCATTCTTCGAACAATGTTTACATGTGAGTTTCTCTTTCTCTTTTTTGATAGAGCAATTTATATTTACTCTTCCATTAAAATTTCCCTTTTCTATACCCTCATACTCAAGGAAACTATGACTTTTCTCATCTGCACTATCTTTCCCTCTTGCATCTAGATGTGTGGATTGAACACAATCCTCATCTAAGTTTGTGGGGTTGGAGATTAGAATATTATGTCTAAGATAACTGTGAAAACCCCCAATATACTTTAACAAAGTTTCTTGAAAATACAAATTCACACCCAAAATAAGAGCTCTTCTCATAAATTCATGAGCATAATCTTGCTCACTTTACCCTTTCAATTGTCTAAAATTCTACCAGTCGATGATGGATTATTGCATGTAAGCTAGAGGATAGAATTTCCTTTTAATTGTAGGAATAAAATTGATGAATACGTTGAGATATTACCGTGGTTTTTAATCTCTTCTTGAGTCATTGCTTCCCACCATACAAGTGTTGATCCCTCCTTCCTCAAGGAATCCAATTCAATATTTGTGTCATCTTCTTGAAAGCTATGAATTCTACAATAAACCTTGAATTGACGAATCCAATTATCCAACTTCGCTGCATTCACTTCGCCATTATACATTCAAAGCTCAAATTTAACATCAAGTTTGAGTAAGAGAGTTTTTCCTTTTGGGGTTTTTGAGTGAGTGTGGGTGTTTTTTGTTTTGGAAATGGAAGATGATGCCGATGGTGATGATGATGATTATAAAGATGGTGGGATGGATGAGGCTTTCATCTACTACCCTTTCAATCCTTCTCTTCATCCTTTGTGTCTTCTGAGGTTCTCTTTCCATGTGCAAACTTAGAATTCTCTCCAACCATCCTCGTGGTTCTCTCTTCAAAGAGGATACTAACCCTTTCATTTAGGTCATAGAAATATTTCTTATATGCTTTCTCTTCTAAAATATCTTCTATCTCTCCTACTCGTGACATGATGGCTAGGGATTGAAACTCAATTTCTAGTGCAACTTGTACGTCCTCAATCTCATCTAGAGATAAAAATTGAGGTGCATCAAGTGTATTTGGGAGTGAATATTTTGGTGGAGATGGTGGCCTAGTGGCTATTCTTATTTTGGTCCTAAGCTCAAGACTAGCAACCAACAATTTCCGTTCTTGTCTTTGCAAATTTACCCTTGTAAGCATCACAAATTTGAAACCATTAAAACTGTACTTGCACAAAACTCAAGAAAATATCAAGCAAATAACCTTTCCTTTATAACACCTTGATCTGATCCTCAATCTTATTGTTGTTGTGCTAATTTCATAATTATAATTATAAATAATTTTACGATCATTTGTTTCATGTGCATAGGTTTCTTGAGGTGTTTTTGAGTGTTAAACATGTAAATGTATTGAGGTTTATGTTAAATTCATGAGCATATTACCATTAAAGAAAAATACTTAATAAAAGAAATAAAATGTACAACAAACCATCAAATGATTCATTAAAACAATGTTTTGATGAAAGAGTTCACTCCTCCTGAGCTACATCTCCTTGGTCAAACCGCCATGGCTTGGGCCTCTTTATTAGCTCAAAATGGAAAGAAGTGATGTTGAAAATCCTCTACTACTCTGAAAACCTACTCCAACCTACCCAGAATGTCCAAATAATCTGGGATAGACTCTTCTTTAGCACAATTTGGTATAATTTTACGAAAGTTATGGCGCAATCAATTTGTCCTAGGAAATCTTCTCCAAAACTGGAGCGAAATCTAGTTAGAGTCAAAAAATTTGGTGATCCTGCTAAAATTGGCGGACTTCGTAAAATTGGCTGCCCAAATAAACACTAGAAAATTATGGCAAGTGGGAGATTAACTGTATATTCTCTCTAATGATGTGTTTTAAGAAAATCTAAATTAATGTAGGATTATTGTGTATTAAATATTGATTATGAGTTAATTAACACGTTTTAGTGCTTAACCTCTGCAATTAGTCCTCGCCTCCACTGTAGGTTATACCCAAAGGTCTTATTTTCAGGGGGTTGGTCTGCGAGGTTGGCCCCTCCTTCGCCCTCAAGGCAAACTGTGTTGAAACAAATATATATCGACACCATAGTCTTGTAAGAAACATTAGTGTGACATAATGGTATCACATGTTGTTTGTGTGGGGAAGGTCACGGGGTCATCCCCGACCTTCGCCCATCCCCTCACATTAATTTTGTCACTATATAAATAAAATTTGACCATACTTAACCAAAATTTTCACCTTTGACGGGGGCGGGGGTACATGGCAGCCTTGGGGCTAGCCACATTTCCTCTTACCATTGGCTCATTCCCAACCAATAAGTCACGCACTCAGCCACCAACCATGAAGTGACATTTTTCATAGTTTCATTGGGAGAAATGAAGGAATATTCCCATAATATTGTTTTTTTGCTGACTTGGATGCCATGTTATGATTCTGTCCTTTCTGCAAAATTCTTAGTTGTTTAGCAAAAGGAACAAGAGGCTCTGACTTCCTCGTACAAAGTGGGTTTTCAATGAAATGAAGTGTGTCAGATTCTTGGCGACGAGAAGTTCAGGTCATTCAGGTTCTAATGAATTCTGAGCACTTCCATTTTTGAGCTGAGCACTTCCATTTTTGAGCTTAACACTAAGAACCTGATCATTGAGAGTGGTTATAATGGAACCATCCAATTGATTGTAAGATATCTTGAAATTTAATAACCTCAATTTCCCCAATTGAGATGGGATTAGGAAGTAAATTTTTTGACAAGTCCAGAATGCTTAAATTTAATATAGATACTTGTTAGCTTGTTGTAAGAAAGAGTGAACTGAGAGAGGTCGAAATAACATTATTCCGTTTGCAATTTCCGCTTACAAAGAAATGTGATCGACTTGGAAGATATTAGCTGAACTGAAGCCTCGTTGCTCATCAGGAAGAGGCCCAATTGGTTGGTTATGGCCTGCAGTGAGGTTAACTAGGTTATTCAACTATTCGATCTGTGAAAGAATGGTTCCACTAAACGGATTATTGGATATCTCCAAACAGATTATTGAACTCCTTTTCTACACCAATCTCCATGAGAATATGGAATTCAAACATATAATTATAATCATCGAATCTGTAATATATTGAGAGCAAAAACAACGAACACCATCCTTCATTATTAGCCGCATCACTATCCTCCAACCACTATTATCCAAGAATGCCAAACAGAAAAACCAAATATTCTCGATCTCAAAATGACATAGAACTTATATTTATGCAAAATACATATTTAATGTTATATAATTGCTAATCCAATATTTTCTTTGACGTGTAATCATATTATTCCCAAATATACAATTAAACAATAATTTTGAGAAAGTAACCATATTTTGGTTTATAACTCCGGAGATCCAATAATAAAAAAAAACAACAATCTTTTTTATACAATTTTTATTTTATACAAAAGCATAGGAAAATACATGTAATTTGATAATGAATTTCTAACTTTAATATTATAAATCATTTTTTTTATAATTTCGTAAATTTAAAAATTTCTGAAAAACTTTAAGTAATAATTTTATTAGATGCAGTATACTTCAAATATTATTATGTTCAAAGAAATGCAGAACACACAAAATTCCAGTTCAAGAGCCAGAAATTCGCCTTGTTTGATAAGGATTGCTCAAGAATGGTGGATCGTATTTACCTGGGCAGTGATGCAATCGCCAGGAGCAGAGAGATCCTTGAAGAGAATGAGAATTGTGTTGGATTTGTATGCCCGGAAAATTTTAGAAAGGATTCAATATATAAGATATTGTGGTTGCAAGATTCTCCATGTGAAGATATAACGACTGTACTGTATGATGTATTTGATTATTTTGAGGAGGTAACTGAGCAAGGTGGGAGAGTGTTTGTCCATTGTTACCATGGTGTATGCCACTCAACTTCATTGGTTATTTCTTATCTCATGTGTCGGAAAGGCCAGAGCTTCGAAGCTTCTTTTCCGTATGTAAAAGCTGACTAGGTATCACAAATCTAAAATATGGGTTTAGCATGCCATTTATTGTAGTGTCAAAAGAGGGTGCATGCTAATGAATACCGAGAACCGCTATCGCTACATACGTACGCAGCCTGGCTTCTGGTGTATCTACAGCTGAGCTGAGACAAAGACGACAGCTACTACATCTACAGCTGAGCTTAGACGAAGCTAGAGCAAGGTGCAGTTCTTATCAGATTTCCCAGGCGCGAAATATTGTTCACATAAGGAAGCACAGTGGTGACTAACAAATTCGTCAACCTGGAAGTAGCAGCATCTTCATTTCCAATTCCATAATTACCACCCATGTTTCCCATGCTTCTTGCTCATACGTTTGAAAAAACCCACACATTGAAGAAAATTGGGTGCCGGGAATCACAAAAGAAAATGGAAATAGAGATAATAGATCTCTATTCCTATAAGTGCATGCCATAGGAAGCTGCATATGGTCAAACACTCCACTGGAGGATTGCATTTAAATCCGCGTATACCCTTAATTTTGAAGATAAATTTTCTAATTGGTTTATATTAATGTATTATTAATTTCAAAATTTTTGATAATAAAGATTTGCTCCAGAGAAAAATCATGTCCACTATACAGGAGTAAAGCACAAGAAAAATCATGTTCACTATATAAGAGTAAAGAACCAGAGTAATGTATATAAGAGTAAAGAACCAGAGTAATGTTTCTAGTTAACATTTTTATCTTGATGTTTTGTTTTTCTTTTTTAGATATTACTCACAATTTGAGTAGTAATTTCCGAAAACTACTTTGTCAATAAAAAAAAGAATTTTCTTATGTAGTTTTGAAAATCATGAATGTCATTACAGAGTCATAGAAAAGGATTGCATATTGCTGAAAAATTATTAAAAAAAAAATGAAATTAAGCTTTTAAGATTAGTTGAATCTACCCAACAAAATTCATCACATGAATAGCTTCCCAGTAATTAATCTTCATAAAGAAAAATATATCATTATTATAGATTAGTTGTAGTCTTTTTAATTTATAAATTATTTATAAAAAAATAAAGTGTACAAACTAAAAATAAATAATTAATATTTAAACGGTATTAATGATACTATTAACGACTCTAAAGGATTATTTTTTTATAAATATAAGATTGAGTGAAACATTATTATTATTAAAATACATAAAGGTTTCTCAAACTGTATATATTAACAATCTACAACCTTCACTTATAATAAAAAATTATTATATGAGATAAGTATGAGTAAATAATCGAAACAATCCCATCATAATGATTACTCATATTAATAAATATCAATAAATATATTTTTATAAATATATTGTTAGTGTTAGTCATCATTTATGATTAGTTTGATGAAAAGTTGTGCAATGACTAATTAGAACTATTAATTACTAGTAATTTCTCTCAAAGGTTAAGGTTCTTATGATCTAAGTAAGAGGGAAATGGTCGCTAGGGTTTCCCCCGCGCAAACACCGAAACTCGATCTCTTACGCACTTTGCTCGCCACGCGACGCCGGGCCTCTTCTCGTCCTCACTCCATGCTCTCGCTATTTTCGAGGGGCGGGCATGGCCCCCCCTCCCCCGCCGCAGCCTCCATCGACAATTCTACAAGAACAGACAACTCTTCCAAAGCTTGGCAATATTCCCTAGCCGCAAAATGACCGTCCCCGTTAAGGTACCCACGGTCAGGACAAAGTTGGTAATTCGAATGATAGCACTATGGCAGCTACAGAAAAATTATACAATCCGGTTGACAGCACCACGGCCGACACTAACAAAGATACTGACCAAAACGCCTCAACGACCAGGCCAAAAGCATCATCTGCAACATGCATTCCAAAAACCTCTGAAAGAACCAAAATAGATCTGCCCAGCCACCGAATCAATGGCCAAATCCAATACATGATGGATCATGCCCTCATAGGAAATTTCTTAGGTCTCTGGCCAACTGAAAAAGCCTTGCAAGGGTGGATCATCTCAAAGTGGAAGCCTAAAGGACAAGTTACCCTGCAACTTGGTCCCAAAGGCTTCTTCACGGCTATCTTCAACTGTCTGGAAGACAGAACTTGAATCTTTGAAGGAGGCCCGTATTTCTTCAACTCTGTAGGCCTGTACCTTCGTGAATGGGTAGAAAGATTCAACCCAGACAAAGAATATTTCAACTGGGCTCCTGTATGGATCCGTATGTACTCTCTGCCTCTGGAGTACTGGGACGAGGAGACCTTGAAAGACATCGGCAATGGCCTGGGGGTCTTTATCAAAGTTGCAGAGGAAACCAAAAATCGACAATACACCTCCTATGCCAGAATTTGTGTACACATGCACTTGGCCAAAGCTCTAACGGACTCGGTAAGTCTATTTCATGACGATTTTGAATGGGTCCAAATAATAGACTACAAGCATGTCCCCTTTCGTTGCAGGAAATGCCATGAACATGGCCATTTATTTAGGGATTTCCCCCTAAATCAACAAGCTAAAGCCCCTGTCACGAATACCAGCAAAGATGAGGAAGGCTTCACTAAGGTCACAAGTCGCAGAAAGCACGCCAAGAAATCTCCAGTTGTGTCAAAAAATCTTAACAAACCGGAAACACGAAATAGCTTTGAAATTCTAACCTCTCAAAATACCCTGGAAAATTTACCCGTTAACCATTTGTCACACCTCCCGTTTCCAACAATTTTTTTTTTTTTATATCATGATGATCTAAAGTCTATTCCACATCTGAATAATTCAACATTTCTTACTTTCTGATTTACACATCAATTATAGGTATTCCCTTTAACACCTATGGTATTTAGGGTCAATACCCTTAACCTATTGTTTTAAATTCTATTTATTATACTAACCATTAATGTTTTTAACTCCATAACCCTTCCTTCATTTTATTAATATATATATATGCTTATTATACATATATATATAACCACGAATTTCCAACATATATATATATATCCCCGACTTTCCAACATATATATATATCCACGACTTTTCAACACACACACACACACACACACACACACACACATATATATATATATATATATATCGAATTTAAATCTTTTCCATGTCCTATGGTTACCACAACCCTAGCTTCACGATACCTTCTACATCCTATAGTTATATGATCCACCATTGTTAACATTGATATAATTTATTTGGTTGTTTATTGATACTATGAGTTGAGTTGGTCGTATTGCGTTATGAACGTAGTGTCCTCCATCAAATCCGAGTGTTGGATACGTTTTGTGGCTCTACTCTTTGATGACCCACTGGTTCTTACCTAGCTGTAGTCGCACGTTACTTTTTTATATGCATATGGATTTGATTTTATTAACCGCGTGTATACGGAAGATATATATAATTCAGACCTTGCGTATGAGATTTTTACTGCTCTTGCAACTCTCAGTTCAGTAAGACGTCGACATCAATTTAATTGTTATATGTACGCCAATCTTTGGAAATATACGATTCCAATTTGGTTTATGGCTTCTGGGTTACGAAACAGCCTATGTAGTTAATACAATTTAGGTCCTGGGTACGTTGAGCTTTTATTGAGCCCCGACCCCAATGCAACATTCAATTCAGGCGTTGATCCATGGTTAAACCGTCGGATTTGAGCCACCTGTATGGATTGATCGCGTTAGGGTTTTCGGTATGTTTATTATAAAGATAGAGCCGTAACCGAGTTTCGCTTTCCGGTCACTTTCTCCATTCTTCCAGCTAGCCATAGCAATGGTGGCTCTGCTGGGCTTTCAGGCATACAGGCTTTATCCCGCCGATGGCTATTCTCCTCTTGCCGATGCACAGAGGTAGCTCACGGTATCGTTTTTGATGGTCATTTCGTGGTTTATTATGCATGCTGTCATTTACACAGGGTGGTCTCGTTTTAATTCATGTTTTGCGTTCCCGACGATTTTCTATACTCTAATCCTTCTCCCCATGTTTCATTCCAGATCAACGTTGCTATGGTTAGGACTTTACGTCCTCGGTTATCATTTTTCCAGGACTTCTCCAGTAGTTTGATAAATGTTGCGTTTGACAGGATCTTAAGGAGTTCGGTGATCCTCGAGGACATTTTCCTTGCAAATGTGTGTTCAGGACGTCGAAATTTCTACCAGGTAAGACTGTCTCGACGTTGTGATCTCCGTTCCTCCTTTCTGATTTTTCATTTAAATTTTTGGGTTTAATTTATTCACCTGATCTGCACCTAACTCTTCCAGGCATCTCCGACGCAGGCGTCTCCTCTCGGATCTTCGCATTTCCCAGGTAAGGTTTTAAGTTCTTATTTAGAGTTACGTCTTATTCTATGTACATTTCTCAGGTCTGGGTTCGAATTTCATTTTGGACATTTTTGGTTTCTTCGGCTAATACACATAATGTGTTCTTTTACTCGTAGGTATGGTTGATATTCTTCGGCGTCAATATGAATTCAACCTCATCGTTCCTCTATTCACTAATGGTATCTGCTCTCCATATCTTTTTCAGGTCGGTACGCGTGAGCCTTTTGGCTATTGGCGAAGTAGTGGTTCAAGAGGAACATTTATATATCTTGTGTTGTTTATTTTTCATATATATATCTAGTCCTGGGTGAAAATTTTATCTCCCAAAGGGAGTTACCCTTTGTTTTGTAAATGACGCATACACAACAGCCTAGACTATCAGACGCTCGAACAGAGCGGGATTTAGCCCTGTGGGCGATAAGAATTTCCGGCTTACTTCTCGAAATTTCTTTTTAAAACTAGATCTGTGCTAGCGCTGGGTTTGTGGTTTTGTTTCTTTTGTTCTACAAACTCTATCATTACTATTCAGTCTTAATTATTGGATTCTTGGTTTTATCCATATATGCCTCTGTTACATGCCATCGTTCGCTCAAAGCGACCATACATAACTTTGGTTATTAAATTAACAAAAGGGCCAGTTATTACAATTCTTGATATGGTAGGCACATACCTCGTATAATCTAGATGAGTACTCTATCATGCGTAGAATTTTCATTTCTATCACTGATGTAAAATGTATTCCTGCAATGTATAACGGTTTTCGAATTGAAGATTTCTTACTGTGTTTGGTTGGCTACACCAGTCCGTATCTTTTAGTGTTTACTGCGAACATGACATATATAAAACTCTGGTTATTATCTCGTTACGATTTCTAGTCATATGACATTTTTACCAGTAGCAACTTTTATGTTAAATGTTGATTCTAATGTTTACTCTGTTCTATTAGTCAACATTATTAAATCCCTCGATGTTTCCCTTCAGGGTATGGATATAGATAAGTGTATCCTGACTTCAACATAAATCCGTGATGGATTTCTGTGTAAGTGAAATATGAAATACAGTTGCAGATCTATTTCAACATTTAATAATTTCTCAAACTATAGTTTCAGTCCTTGTCTCTCTGTTTTGTCACTTGGTCAACATGGAGATCTTGCATTTATATAGTTTCTTTTCCAGCACTCACACATAAATTTCTTCTATTATTTGGCTAGCAGAGTTCATTCTTATTGCATCCATTATGAACTATGATAATATGTTTGACTCTTGAAATTTTGATTTCAGAACCAAATACAATGTAATTTGTCTTATGTTCAGATTTTAATAAATGAGAGTCTGGTGCATCTAGTTTTAATGAACCTTCTTTTATTTTAAATTGCAGAAGCATATTAAAGTTAGAATATAGATCATCTTGGGAAAATATGTATTCTCAGGTTTGAACCAGTTATGGTTTAAAAATTCTGATAATTTCTTTCCCTAGATGTGATTCCCACAACCATACAGAGGTTGAAGATAATTCTGCTGAACTTCTGTTAAATGTGTGGAATATTACTACATAAAATCTGTACCTAGATTTCTCCTTTTGATGCAACATAAACTCTAATTCTACCTCTTATGGTCAAATATAAATAAATAGGTCTAAGGTAGCATTCATAAGTCTAGTATGCAATTTCATCAATTATATGTAGCCAATTCATACCTTAAGAAGTAAAAACATAGTTAAATTTAGAGACATACCACTATTGAGATTGACCAACCTCCCAACCTTAGAGTCCTTTTGTCTCCCAGAACTCACCCCCGAGCTGAGATCATCCCCCTTGAACAGATCAACCCCTAATATGTACAAGAGCAGCTTATTTAAGCTAATTTTCCCCAAAGCATGTTTCTAATTCTGCGTCCAGAATATCAGGATGCTTTTCTTCCTGTTTGCCTAGGCTTCCCATTTTTGGGATTCTTTAAAGCTGTTTTATGCTTTTCCTCAACTTTTCCAGCTTTTTACCTCTTCCCAACTACTTTCCTCATCATTGGGGAAATTTAGATTCTTCCTCAAAAATCTAAATTAGAAATAATTCCTTTCAAGGTTTTTTTGAAGGATTGTGGGGAATAGTTGCCTTATCCATCCTCATGGATTTAGCAAGTGATCTCATAATTCTCATTTTTGGTCAATATGCACACCAATATTTTATTCATTTCCTCAACTTAAATATTAAATTACATTCACAAAATATTTATCCTTTGGGGTCCACTCCCCTTAGGATTAAAGTTCAAATGTCTAACTTTGAAATTCCAGCACATAAATTGGGGGTGTTACATATTCCCCCTCTGAAAATAAACACTGTCCTCGGTGTTGTTATTTAACTACTAGAGTTCATTTTTCAAACAAAAATGGATATCTTTCCATCATTTCAGCTTCTCTTTCCCAGGTAGCTTCTTCAGCAGTAAAGTGCTTCCACTGCACTTTTACTCTGGCTACTGTTATGTTTCTCAATTCAATTTCTTCCCGCTCCAATACTTGAAGCGGTTCTGGCAGAAACTCCCCTTCTGGTTCCACCTGTACAACATTCCAATCAACTATGTGAGAAGCATCATGCACATATCTTTTTAATAACGAAACATGAAACACATCATGAACTCTAACATGGGGTGGTAAGGCCAGCTTATAAGCCACTGGTCCCACCCTTTCTAATACTTCAAAAGGACCGCAATATCTAGGGGCCAGTTTCGCACAACTTCCAGCATAAAGTGTGCTCTTTTTGGGTTTAATACGCAAATACACATGGTCCCCCACTTTGAATTCTCGGTGCACTCGTTTCTTATCAGCATAGCTTTTCTGGCAGTCTTGTGCTGTCTTGATGTTTCTTTGTATCTGTTTAACAATTCTTTCCATCTCTTGTAAGGCATCAGGTCCCAACATTAGTTTATCCTCTGGTTGACTCCAGCTCAAAGGAGTACGACACTTTCTTCCATACAGTGCCTCAAACGGACTCATTTTGATAGAGGATTGGTAGCTGTTATTATAGGCAAATTCGGCTAAATGAAAATACTCTTCCCACTTTGATGGTCTATCCATCACATACATTCTCAGCATATCCTCCAAAATTTGATTAGTCCTTTCTGTCTGCCCATCGGTCTGAGGGTGATAGGCAGTACTAAAATTCAACTTAGTACCCATCCCTCCGAATAGTCCTTTCCAAAAGGCTGCTGTAAAATTAGCATCTCTGTCAGATACAATCACCTTTGGAACCCCATGAAGCCTTACTACCTCCTTCAGGAACACATTCGCTACTTGAGCTGTCCCAAAAGTAGATTTCACTGGTATAAAGTGGGTAGCTTTTGTTAAAGTGTCTACTACTACCATTACCGAATCATGTTGATATTTGGTTTTGGGTAATCCTGTTATAAATTCCATGGAAACTGTGTCCCATTTCCATTCTGCAATTGGAAAAGGGTTTAAAAGACCTGCTGGATGTTGATGCTCAACTTTGACTAGTTGACATTCCATGCACCTGCTTAAATATTCTGCTACATCTCTCTTCATTCCGGGCCAGAACAACTTCTTTTTCAGGGCTGTTAACATTTTCTGATATCCTGGATGTCCTGCATATGGTTGTTTGTGATATTCCTCCAGAATTTCTCTTTTCAAGGACTCTACATTGGGAATATACAACCTGTTTTTATAACAGATCAGCCCTTTTTGATTTTGAGTGAAATCATTTTTCTCCTTTTTCTGTAGTTTCACCACGAGTGTTTCATAGTTTGGATCTTGATGTGCTACTTTGCTCACCAACTCTTCTATTTCAATCTGGACACTACTTCCAATACTGTTTATATTCTGACAAGCATTCCTGCTTAATGCATCAACAGCTTTATTTTCTTTTCCCTTGATATGTTTTACGTCCATATCAAATTCACTTAAAAAGGACAGCCATCTGGCTTTTCTTGCATTCAGATCAGTTTGGGAAAAGAAATATTTGAGACTAATATGATCAGTCATCAATGTAAACTTTTTCCCCAGAAGATAGTGCCGCCACATTTTCAAAGCATGGATAACAGCTGCTAATTCCAAATCATAGACACTATAATTATGTTCATGTATTTTCAGTTTCCTAGATTCATAGGCAATAACTGAATTTTCCTGCAAAAGAACTCCTCCCAACCCCTCTCTACAAGCATCTGTACATACAACAAATTCTTTATCAGGATCTGCAATTTTCAGTATAGGGGCTGTGGTGAGTTTTTTCTTTAATTGATCAAAACTGTTTTGGCATTTTTCAGTCCACACAAATTTGACACCTTTTCTTTGCAATGACGTAATGGGATATGCTATGGCAGAGAATCTTTCTACAAATATGCGATAATAGCCTGCAATCCCCATGAATGATCTTACTGCTGAAACATCAGTTGGTACAGACCATTCTTTTATAGCGTTTATCTTTTCAGGGTCAACTGCAAGGCCTTGTTCAGAAATAATATGACCCAAGTATTGAATCTTATCTTTATAAAATTCACATTTGCTGAACTTGGCATATAGCTGGTTTTCTTTTAGAGTTTGCAACACTATCCGCAAATGTTCTCTATGTTCCTCCTCGTTTTTGGAGTAGACCAAAATATCATCTATGAACACAAGAAAAAATTTATCCAAGTACTTATTTAACACACTGTTCATCAGACACATAAATGTGGCAGGGGAATTTGTCAATCCAAAAGGCAGGACTACAAATTCGTAGTGTCCATACCTGGTTCAAAAAGTTGTTTTGCTGATGTCTTCTTCCTTGATTCTGAGCTGGTGATATCCAGTTCTTAAGTCAATCTTCGAAAAGACTGAAGCTCCTCTCACTTGATCAAAAAGATCATCAATTCTAGGTAGAGGATATCTATTCTTAATGGTCAGCTTGTTCAGTTGGCGATAATCAATACACATCCTAAAAGTTCCATCTTTATTTTTCACAAATAAGACTGGTGCTCCCCAAGGAGACACACTTGGTCTGATATAACCTTTATCTAGCAATTCTTGCAATTGCATTTTCAGTTCCATAAGTTCAGGAGTACTCATTCGATAAGGGGCTCAGGAAACAGGGGTTGCTCCCGGCACCAGATCGATTGTAAAGTCAATTTCTCTTTTGGGGGGAAGATGAGGAATCTCATCTGGAAAGACTTCCTTAAACTCCCTTACCACCGGTAAATCATTCAATAGATTTTCTCCAGTTTTCTGTTCTACTTCCTCCACATGTACTGCATAAACTTGGTATCCTTTTCTAGCTGTTCGTTTTAATTGTAGTGCTGATATTTGTCTCACTGAAATGGATTTTGGTTTTCCTTTTAGAGTAAAAGGTTCCCCTTCTTCATCCACACAATGCAGGGTTTTATCCCAGTAGTTCATCAGGGCTTTCTTCTTTTCCAACCAATCCATTCCTATCAGCAAGTCATAAGATCCTAACGGCAGTATGTTCAGATTTACTTCTGTTTGAAAACCATTTAATTGGATTGCTTTTTTGGGCAATTTATGTGTTACCTTTCTCTTAGTTCCAGTGTTGTTTCCTCAGAAATTTATTATTATATGAAAGTGTTTTTGTTTATTGTTTGGCTCTCTCTCTATCTATATTTTCTATTGAATTGAAAGTGGTTTTTATGAAGATTTTAGTGAGTATTCCATGCTAAAGGAAACACACACTCTTCTATGCACTCTACTCTGATTTATGCAGAATTTCTGCATAATTTTTGGTATCAGAGCTTCGATGAAGGTTGTGCATAAGAGGATATATTCATAAGCCTGTGTGATTGTATAATATATGAGAGATGTGTTCGAGTATGAACGTGGTTAGCAACTTTGAAATTTTTTCGTGTTAAAGGCTTGGCAGTGTATGTACGCAAAGCTTGTGAAGACAACCTAAAACCAACCAGCATAGATCCTATGCAGACATCTCCATCTCTTGTGGGGATTTCTTGGAATGATTTCTCCCTCTCGATTCTGTAACTCCTGGAATTAATTAATATTGTTTTCTGTTGTAGAAGAGATGACACTAGTCAGGAGAGCACAATTACACACTATCTGAAATGTTCATAAGGAGCACAGATCTCAATCTTTTCTATTTTTTAGATCCAACATTGGCATAAAATAATACCAACACTCACATTAATATCTTTGTAGATCCTGCATTCAAATTTATAGGCAATTCATTTTCTCCTCTATGCGGTATTTAAGATATTGTCGAATTCTGTTCTGGAATTTCATTCTCTTGGTTTTGTGAATAATAATTTTTCCCCCGGGTTCAACGTTTGCGAAGGAAACATAATTATGAATTGTTGGGAGAAATGTTTAGAGAATCTGGCCAACTAGGAATCATTGGAGTAGCTCTTCCAAATCGGATTATCATGAATTGTTGGTGCCTAATGTGGTAACTGCATTCTAACCCCAGTGAAGTGTTGAATGCTCATTATGTCGATGGTCAATAGGGTTGTAGGTTCTGCTCACTAGCGAGCAGGTTCAAGTGACCCAAAGTTGTTTCTTCTGTATACAGATCTCCAGCACCAAGTAACTTGACATGGAATTAAGCTATCCCAATTATATGCTCATGTAATACATGGAGGGATGTCACTTCACATGTTTTTGGTGGTGGTGGAGACCCACCTGCCAGCGTACATTGTTACAAGCCAGATTTTCCAGAATTGAAGTCGTACACCCAACATTCAGTGAGATAAAGGTCGAATTGGTTGCTAAGTTATGAAAGAATTGTTGGAGCATTATCCAGAATTGAAGAGGTTATCCAGAATTGGAGAGCGTTTTTATCCAGCGTGGAAACTAGAGATGAAGACTAGTGGTTTTTATCGAACGTGGAAACCGCTGGAACCATCACTTTGAGTGAAGAAGGATCCACTATTTGATCCAATATCTGAGCCATTCTGTGGGTAACACAACAGAAGAAAGTTGTGTGGAAACGTGTATTAAAATTTCTTGCAACCAACACATAGCATTTGCTTGCTACTTTGATTCTTGATACATTCGTTATGGAGTGGACTTTCATCATGATCAAGTCTACAGGGTGCAACGGGGACTGATTGGAGAAATTATATCTAGGTATTTGAGAAGAAAGGCTTCATTTTGAAAGGTATGAAGATGGTTGATAGTTGAAGCTAAATAGAGCAGCAGTAAAAATGTTATGGGCACAGAAGTTAAATCATAATGTTTATTATTATTTCATGGGGGATAACACAATGTTGGTGTTAATGAAATTCCACTAAGGATTGTGTGAATTTTTATTAATGTGGGTATGTCAAATTCTATTATAAGAGTAAAATCTCAAAGGAAAATGCTATAGCGTAAATATAGAAGGATTAAATGTTTTGATTACGTAACATGAATTTTCACCATGCTAAAGTGTATTGAAATCTTGGGACATGCTAATATTAATGTGGGTATATGCAGCTAGGACTGCATCATCTATCAACATATGAGAACACATGATTTGGAGATCATGATTAATCATTGCTTGTAGTGCATGTGATAGTGTTGACATTGTTCTATTCAAAAGATAGTACAGTTTGTGTTTGTTTCTGCCGGAGAAATATGTTGACGCCACCATGTTAAAAGAATGTTTTGGAAAATTTCTATGAAGGAATTTTTTTTGTGCACTGAAGAGAGACGGTGTTGTACGAGAAATGTCACTGCAAAGAAGGAGCTGCATGGAAGTACAGGAAAACTATATGCGCTAAGATGTGATAATAACGACATAGAGGAATGAAGTCCGAAGAGTTTAAATTGAAAATAAAAGGTTTATTAAATAACCTTAAATAACAGTCCATCTTGAGTTATTGATGGAATTTTTGCAGATAAATACGAAGGAATAGAGACATGGCTATACCATGAGGAAGAAAGTGAAATGGCAGAGGCTACACAAAAAGAGGGATCAGTAAGTAAACATACAGTTAACAAAATAGTTTAAGAAGCTCAAGAAGATGATGAGTATATAATTGAGAAGTGAAGAACTCAGAGGAGCATAGTTAGAAATGGAAGTTTCCATTTGTGGCCCAGAACAAGGTGAAATTATGGGTGAAGAGATTAATGAGAAAGATCTCATGAACTATTGGAATAGTTCAGAATATTTGGAAGATATGTTGACAAGAGAAGAAGATGAGTCTATGAAGCCTTGCATTTTTAAATCTCATAGTTTTTGTATGTTTGCAAGATGTGCAGAATATGGTGGAAAGTCTGATGAAACTCTCACAGAGATAAATGAAGCCTTTGAGGTGAAGTTGAATGCTTTTTAGAGGAGGAAGGTACTAATTTATTACAACAGAAAGAATTCATAGATGAATTCCTGTTTGGTGTAAGAAAACCATTTGAAGTTGTTATGGAGCAGAGGCATAATGAAAATGCCATAGTGATATTCCAATGAGGTAAAGAAAAGAATTAGTTTAATGAAATTGATGACGGAATTTCAAAATGTGATGATACAGGAACCAGGATACCTCAGGAGGATTGCCAGAAGAAGAATGAAACTGAGAATGAAGGTTGTGATGAAATGCTAGAAAGATTTCACATGGAAATAGAGTTCTTGGAACGATGGCTCAAGGAACCTAAAGGAGAGATGAAACTTGCAGAACCTGATAAAGAAGATATTGCAGTTACCGTGCATGATAAGGATGAAATGCTTCTAACATTTATAGAGCTAAATGAATTTTTTAACTCTTAAAATAATAATGTAGCTATCGGTACAGAAGGAAACATTAATAAATATGATGTTGAAATCAGAGAAATTTAGAAGAAAGTATTTGGAGATGAGATGAAAGATTAGGAGAAACAAGAAAGTTATGTCCTTAGAGACATAAAGGAAACAACAATATTAATCCAACAGGACAAAGATGGAAGAAACCAACAATTCAAAACATGATCTATTGAAATCTAGAAAGTCTATGATGGGAGATTGGTTCTTGAAGCATCAAAAGAGGCTGGAAGGTCTTTTCTTTTGAAAATTAATAATTTTTTGACGAACACAGGTAAAAAAATGGATGGGAAAATTGTTACTATAGGGACAATCAATGACTATAGTTGTGATAAAGGAGAATTTCTTGATTATTCTTCATTTCAGAAAGTTGAGTATTTAGTGCAATTGGAAATTAAAGCATCAAAAAAAGAGGAATTACTCTGAGGAATTGGTGAAAGTAATTGTTATAGTGGTCGATGGAATCTGGTTGATAGAATAAGTGATGCTGATGTAAAGCCACTTCAAGATTCTTTCAAATTTTGGAGACCAGGAGAATGGGTATCACCGTTTCTACACGAGTCTGTAATTTTGAAAATAAGGATGATATGGTATGGAAAAGAAAGAGTTACATGAAATAGTATTTTGAAAATATTGTTTTGAGAATTTTGTGCAAAATTACAAAATGAAGTCGATACTTTAAAAGATCAGCGGGAAAATAGAGTTTGGAGTCCTGGAGGTAGCAAGTCATTGAGACTTGTGGCTGTCACATTATTACAGAAAAGGGACAGACCTCATAGACAAGAGTCTATGGAAACTTCTCTACATGGGGAGTCTGATGTAGGATCATCCTGCCTAAATTTCATTATTCCTTTGTGTGATTTAGGGGGTGATTTTATTTTTTATTTTTATAAATTATAAACATTTTAAATAAATTGAGAGGAAAATCTGAGTGTGAGGTTTATTGTAAATATTCTCTTAAATAAACTGAGGATATGAGTTGGAATTGAGTTGTATAAATATTTTAGGGGTTATGAACTGCTTAAATGGAACTTAGTTGAGTCAAAGGAGGGATAAAGCGATTTTACAATTTGGTTGAGTTATTTGTGGAGGAAATCATGGATTCAAATTAATCCACAATTATGCATAAATATTAGCTTTGTGTGAGGAATGAGGACAAATAGATATAGAGGGAAATGGTGTGAGAGTTTATGTAAGGGGCGAGAGCCGAGATGCCCACAAATGTAATATTCGGCCAACAAGGTTTGAATATAAGAATTTTCCATGAAAATCACATGTAAGAAAAAAAATTTAACGTTTTTGGAACCAGCTAGTGTGGTTCATCATCAGGACAAGACGAGAAATCTGATCAATAAACCTCTTTAAATAGATAAGGACATCTCCAACTAGCCATTGAAAAAATGGCTAGTTTGATTGGAAGCTGAAAATAGAATAAATTTTGTTATATTTTATTATTTTTAATTCTATTCTATTTTTTAATTAAGTTATATTTTAATTTTAATTTGACTATATTTGAAAATAATCTAATATTAATACTTTATCAATAATTTAATATTAATATTATTTTAACATAAATTTATATTTTTATTATTTTAAAACTTAAAATTATATGTATTAATAATAATAATAATAAGAATAATAAATAAATAAATGATGAAAAATAATAAATAATTAAAAATAACCAAAAACAGAAATAAAACATAAAATAAAAATAAAACATAAAAAAAATAAAAATGAAAAATAGAAATATAAATATAACTATAAATAAATAAATAATATTAATATTACTAAATAGGTAATTTTCAAAAAAAAAAAAAACATACTAATAACAATTAAGATAATAAAACAAAGTGAATAGATAGGGAGAGAGGAATGAGGAACGAGAGAAGTGGGAACAATCAGAGGGAGAAAAGGGAAAGGGGAAAAAAATAATTAAGTGTGAAGGGCAGGAATCCAGCATCTGATAACACTCCACCCATCATCCCTATTAAGGTTAACCGGCCTTTTTTCGATTTCCAAGGCTTCCCTCAACTTTCGATGGTGGAAATGGTCAAACCTCGCAATTACCTCATTATATTCAATAGGAATGTGAGTTGTCCTTATCTATTTAAATAGGTTTCTTGATCATATTTCTCGTCTTGTCATGATGATGAACCACACTGGTTGGTTCAAAACGCGTTCATAAAATTTTCCTACATGTGATTTTCACCGAAAATTCTTATACACAATTTATGGATCACAGAAGCCAAATTCCTAAAAAAGGGTTTGAAGCTGTAATTTTCTTGTTATTATTATATCAAAGTTTCTTTTATTTATTTCTTGGCTCTCTCTTTATCTATATTTTCAGTTGAATTTGAAGTCATTTTTATGAATATTTTAGTGAGGATTCCTTGCTAAAGGAAACACACACTCTTCTATGCGCTCTACTCTGATTTATGCGGAATTTTTGCATCATTTATTCCACATATTCCCAATAACTTCCTCTTTATGGTGGTATTTAGATATTTATCTCCAAATATAATTTTAGTATCTTACTTTATTCCTTCCAAGGATTTCTGGAAGTCTCGGGAAGTCTTAGAACCTTATCCATCCTCATGGATTGGGTTTCCAGATCTCAAATCTAAATCTAGACATTGCACATAATTTTCCATTTTATTTTAATAATTTGAAATAATAAAATAAATCCACATAAATGTTTTCCATTGGGGTCCACTCTACCCTTTTGGAATTTTTCAAATATCTTATAAAATCAAAACAAACTAGGGATATTACACCGATGAGTTTCATGGACCTGTGGATTCATCTTCTAATCCACCTAGTAAATGAGGTTGAATTAGTTGGGACAGTTTCTTATCATTGGATGTTCTTCTTGGAGAGGTTCATGAAGGACTTGAAATATTTTTTTTCACAAAGAGAAAAACCTGAGGGGTCTATGGCATAGGGGTAGATATCATATGAGTCTTTCTATAATGCTAGTGATTATATCAAGCATATCGACAACATAGAAGGTGTGATGATTTGGGATTATGAAAGGGATGAACGCAAAAGTTAAGGGGAGCTTCTCTAGACGAATGGGAAAAGGCACTTGATAAAGAGTAAGCGACTTATAATTTTCAAAATTCACATAAAGTAGATATTCATGTTGAACTTCGATATAATGTGTATTTTGATCTCATATGTACTATATGTCATTTTGATTCATCGGCGAATGAAGGAATTGAAGCAATCAATAAATTCACTCTTTACAATTCTGAAGTGACACAACCATGGGTCACATTGTATGAAAAAAAGAGGATGATATGTGACAGTGACAGGAAATAATTCAGATGCTTAATTGGTAAAAGCATGCCTTACCTCAAAATTTAAAAGAAAATATGCCAATTATATGCCCCAATAGTTTGGTTTCTCACCAAGTCAGAGAGAAATACAGTGCAACCGGTCATTACCCATGTGCTGAAGAGGATTTGCTAAACGTAGTGATTGGGTGAAAAAACTCAGTAATAATCTATTTATGTACATTCGAAACTTAATAATCCACCTTTGAAATGTAACATCCATATTTTATATTTTAAAGTTTGGTTAGTAGACACATGACACTATTATTTTTTAACTTTTTTATAGGTGCAGTTGTTCCCATATATGTGGGCATATGGACACCATTTTCTCATCGAAAATGTCGATGATGGAAACATGACACAAGGCTTTGGAGTGGAATTTGATTTTGATCAATCTGGTCAAGCTAGCCACCGTGATCAAAACCTAGTATGAGGCCCAATAGGTTACGTCGGAAAGATACAAGAAATCACTGAAGTTGAATTCTCTTCTTAACAATGTGTTATTTTTAGGTGCAAGTGGTGGGACATCTTTCATTGGAATAGTTTAAAGGAAGATCATGGTATTAGGTAGATATGTATCAACTCTAGAAAGATGTGGGATTAAGCCAAGGAGTCTTATGTTCTTCCCAAACACTGCAACCAGGTGTTTTTTTACCCAGATGTGTTGGATTGGGATTGGTGGTTAATATTGAGACATGGCCCTAGATCAAAACATATTTTGGGAACAATTTTGTTATCATGCCAAGCGAGATGGAAGATAATTACAGTGATCATGAGAACATAAAGTAATATGGTACATGTGTTATTTCATCATTTATACTATTTAAGATGGGTGTTATAAAGAATAGGACTTAACCTTATAAATAAGACTTTCTTTTTCGAAACATCATAATATGTGTTTTGAATTAATTGGTTTGCATTGTGTTAATGTTAAAATCATTTCACATGATAATTTTCAATTATGTTGATCTCAAAAACAATGCACTATATCGAGTTCTTTTTTTTTTAATGTCAATTCCTAAAATAACACTACTTGATTTCCTTAAATAGTTTTTCACTATATCACTACTTAAATAAAGACACCATATATATATATCTGTGTGTGTGTGTGTGTGTGTGATATCTTCAAAATTAAAAAAATGTGTTAATGTATACTATTATTCACAATACAATTACAATTACAATTTACAAATATTTTACACGAAATTACAATTACAATGCAATATTACAATTTTTTTACAACTTTACACACTATTAAAATTAATATTAAATTACAGAATTCATAATACATATTAATACAATGAGACTATAATTTTACAATTGTACATACAATTACAATTACAATCACGATACATACAATTACAATTTAAAATTATAAATTTTACATAATTTTAACAAAATTGATTCATGACAATACATACAATTAAAATTACAATTTCATAATTTCACAATACAATAACAATTACAATTACAATTTCATAAATATTTTACATACAATTACAATTACAATTTCAATTACAATTACAATTACAATTTTATATACTATGATGAAGGTAAAATTGTGAATTACAATCACGATACATACAATTATAATTAATAATTTTGCACTACTAACACATAATATTTATAAATATCATGATTTAATATTAAAAATAAGCATCACGATCATGATAACCATCATACAAACATCATATTCAAAAATAGACATTCAAATTTGCTAACATCATCTAATCATTGTATAACATCATGAGAGAACAAACATCAAATATTAATCTCATGTCAAATAATTGTTATCACATACACATGTATCTGCAAGAACATTAAATGAACATATATAACATAACCTCGCAATATACACATCATGATGAACACCAACATGTAAATTAAGTACATCAACATCAATATAAAATACATACACCATATATATATAACTGTATAGTTTCAAAAATATACAATTGTAATATAACTTCATATAAATGTCAAATATCTAGTGGTACTATATAAAAAATATAACTAGTACTGGAGGCCTACTCAGTCGATGGTGCAACCTCATGCTCAGATGGATGATGTGCCTGCTAATCAGATGGTGTCTACTAAGGATGTGCCTACTGTGAGTTGACGATGGAACCTTCTCAGTGGATGGTTCTTGCTCAGATTTACCTGCTTGCTCAGGATCTGGTGCCTATTTAGTTGATGGTCGTGTCTTCCCAGGACTAGGTGCCTATTGAGATGTTGCCTGCTCAGAAGGTGCCTGTTGATTAAGACTCGATATTGGCTACTCATCTACGGTGCCAAATGAAAGAGGAGGAGGTGGAGTACTAGAATTATGATCACCCCCCTTGTGATCATGATCATTCGATTAGCTACTTTGTTGTGTATCTCCACGACACCTATATGTCCTAGCCACTAGTAGCTTGGAAGCTCCAACAATATGACGTATAAGGGGTATCATATCATGGGGAATGTCTCTCTATAGCGCTATCAGTCTAAAATCATCCTTGATATCTCTTATCATAGCAAGGTGGAGTCCCTCAACAACTAGGAGTCAAGAAAGGCGATCGCCCAACTGCATCATGAATAGAATGTCTACCATACATCACATTCCTACAGGTATCTACACCTGAGGATCAGGTCTGTCACCCTGATATGCGGCCTCTGCCATCTCCTTATCATGATCTACAGGATCATCCAGTGGGGTTGGAATCATATCCCCAACAAATGTGCTAATATCTACAAAATATATAATACACAACAATAATTAGTCAATTTCATTAAACAGTTTAATAAAAAAGGTTAAAAAACTTGCTAGAGTAAATTTTATTCTAATTAATTAATCAAGACAATAAAATGAAACTATACTAGTTTAAGGAAAACACTAATATTAACTCCAGCATCTGGTGGCTCATTTTGTGTGAAGAGGATGTTGGTACACCCTCACCAACCCAAACCTACATACGGACATGACACCATCACGAATATGTGATCATCAACACTGGCTAGTAGCTCCAATGAATAGTCATACATGCCCCTCTTGTGTATCATCTGGCTGCATATCTACATTCGTACATCTAAGATTAACCGATGAGGTTGTCAGAAAAAATAGGCCTCGCCTCCGGAAACCTTTCAAAAAATAAAAATAAAAGCTCTAAAGAAAAAGGGAAGATCAACCTCCCATGTGCCTAAGAACGACATCTATCTAATGTTGTACAAAATTTTTGCAAAAACATGGCATACCATCTCACAAGTAATGGCATCTGGAATAAATAATCAACATAAAATAAAAGCAGGAAGCTAATGCACTACCTGTCACTAGTATAGAGTCGAATGGTCATCAGTAATAGTGAGAGGCACCTCACTTCCTTTGGATGAAATGAAGAAATGCATAACTGACCACCGGACACCTAAAAATATTGTAGGAGAAAGTATATCATCCCTAATGTATCTCTTGGAGTACGCTAATTGAATCACTGTTGCATAACCGACGGGGTCATCTGGGAACTAGGGAAAATATTTCCCTCTCGTATATGGGCTAGCAATAAAATAAATTTCCTCCTCATTGGGCTCATACCACTGGTTAGAACTGACCCAGAAAGCACGTCGGTGGGAATCCCACCTATAGATCAACTTTCCTAATAACCCATTGTGCCCCATCAGGGATGTATCATCCTCATAGAATGTAAGGAGGCCCACCTCCCTTAAGATAAATTGGGTGTGTGTCGTAGTATGACGAGGCTAAAAAATTATCTCCCTCTCCCATGCTCCCACTGCTAAATCATGTTACAATGGTCCACCATATGCTCTTGTTGCCTCCTTTCCTCTCTCCATTGACATCGTTGAATGGCTCCCATACTAAATACATTTTTTTTATTAAATGAAAAATTTATATATATATATATATATATTAAAAAAAAACATTTGGTGCTCCCAAAAGAACAGTCACACACCAGTACAGCATGTACATGTTTATCATGGACCGCTAATTGTGCGTGCATGCATGTTTATCATGCACCTACTAGGGTGCACATAGAAAAACTTCAAGCACTACGAAAAAATAAAGTATTTTTGTGTGGTGCATTGACCATGCTATTTTCCCTAGGGTGATTATTTTTTTCAATGCACTTCGAGACAGCCGTACATATTTTCCGGTGTGTTTCGTTAAATGACTGCACCATCATACCTCAGTACATAGTGTGTTATTTAAAAAAAATTACATAGTTGGTGTGGCCGAGAACTGATAGGCACTACACTATTTCAGTGTTAAAGCTGTGCGCATTTTCTCGGTATTGCACGAGAACCCGGTATCATTTCTGTTAACACCATTCGTGGTGTGGCCTATAAATTTATAGGTAGCACCGCAAACTATGCGAGTTGAACGGCTGGAATGCATCACACACACACACACACACGTATATATATATATATATATATATATATATATATATATATATATAAACAGTAAATTTTAAGTCAATTTGAGGAATTAATCCGCTAGAAGGTAAGTTATTGAGAAATAAGTAGATTACCTTCATATTTGTGCGTTGAGGAGGCATCTTTGCTGAAGAATACTAAAAATCAAATTTTCCCATCAGTTTAGAAAATTTGAACTCCGAACAGTGAGCAATGGACAAAAGAAATGCGGGAAATCGGAGCACCGATGGCAGGGTACCTCATAGAATTAAAAATCATATAGGTGCTTGAGAGCTCTAGAGCACTGAAAAAGTAAAAATGAATTTTTTTATGACTGGTAATTTTTTTTAAATTGACACTTTTTCAGTGTGCTCGATTATGATATGCACCTTCAAGTTTTATCAATGGTTCACCACACTTCATTAAAAAGTGTTGGATTACTGAGATGCATTGAAACATTTTGTACATAGATCATAGAGTCTCTGTGTGTCATTTGATAGTACGCACCAGTGCACTCCATTACTAAGATGCATTGGTGCACTAGATTATTGAGACGCACCAGGCCGATTTGTATGGAGAGCACAGTGTCTCTGTGTTCCTGTTGATAGTATGCACCAGTGTGTTTTATATAAAAAACACTGATCCATGCTATGATTAGAAACACACCACAAAAAAAATCTGCAAAAACCTCCGCCTGTCGACCTGCTCTATATACCTCCGCTACAAACAGATATATGGGCTATTTTTATAAGGGCTTCCACAAAAACATCTGCTAGAGGGTATTTTTCTTCTAGTGGAATATCATGTTGTTGGACCCACTTTAGGGCTACAGAGATTTCCTCTATCTGTAGAGGGCATTTAAATTGAGAACAGAGCTGGCAACTCCACTAGGGAGCTTTAGCCTTTAAATTCCTCCTTCCCCGAACTGATCTTGGATCAGTCTCACCGATTTTCGAAATTTAAATCTGCTTAGGCCTCTGTGAGCACTTCATTGTGTTAGGTATTGTGTTTGTGTCAGACTCGTTTTATTTTTCCCCTATTTTTAGCGACCAATGCCCTTTCTGTCTACATAGTAGCACTGGTAGTGTTGTTCTATATAGTACAATCGCGTTGATTGGCCATTCAACACCCTTCTTCTTAGCACAGAAGTGTTGATATCAGTCTTAGGAAAATTTGAGCTTGCCTTATTATTTTCCAGAGTTTCCTGGCCCTTGAAGGATTTTGTGAGATACCAATGACCTCCTTACTGTGTGTTTGACTTACCTATCTTATATGAGAAAGCCTTTTTTGTCTCTTTGATTTGTTGTATGTTTGGGAAATTATTTCCATTTTAAACACCCTATGTCGCATTGTTTTGGTCTTGTTTTGAAGTGAATTGGTGTATGATTTTATCATATCTACATCTATGATTTCTTCCCTTCAGTTTAGTCTGAATCACAAGAATACAAATTGTTTAGCACACAAGTCTAGAAGAGTGTGTTTTGTCTAAATCCAAAAATATTGAAAGTGATTTTCATTTAGTTTTGAATTAGATTATCTTTTAATTTTAAGAAGAGTGAAAATCATTTCATTCATGAATTGTTTAAAGTTGTCTTTGTTTGGTTTGATTGAAAGAAAAGTAAAGGGGTTCATTGGTTTTTCTTTTAATTACATTTCAAAGTGAAAACAAAAGAAACATTTTTGTGCATCTTACTGAAAGGAAAATCATTTTCATTTTTCTATAAGTTGCATTTGTTGGTAAAAGTGAACTCAATTGAAAAGCATTGCATTTCATAACACTGAAATATTTTGGGGGCCATTATTGTTGCTACATTGAGATCATTTTTGCTTGTCTCTCTTTGCTAAATATCTTAGGATTCATCAGAATTGAAATATTTCTTTCTTGCATTTAGTCTGCACCATAAGGATTCATGTGACATTCATTTCGAGCCTTGAAACTAAAACTTTCATCAAGATCAACTTAAAATGAACACAGTTTACCTGAATGACCATTGGAAATAATGAGAATATTTAGTGGTATACGTCAGAGACATGTTCTGACATCGTTAAACATAGGAGTTGTTGCTAATGATCTACGTTACAACTTGGAGGTGATATCCCATCCCACGTATGGAAGTATATTAATGTATGATAAGTATATTTGGGGTGGTCTCATCAAACAGCTACACATTAGACAACATTACTACAGAGTGGACTCCCACGTGTCATTATGTACATTTGTGGATACACCACTAGGTTACAAGCCTACAATAGGTAACCAAGTCGATCACCCTGTAGACGTGATACACCAAACACAACATTCAGAGAGATTGGCAGTTGTACATTAAGTCCTTGGTCATTTTTGTACAATTTTATCCCCAAGGTGTATATTTTAGTTCATTGATACTTGGTAAACCTTTATGCCTAGCACACCATTTTTTATTTATTTATTGTTAATTATAAAAGTAACTTTCCACAAAAACATCTCACCCGTGTAGTTATCCAGCCTTTTATTCCTTGGTAAATTGTGACGGAAATCACCTCCTCATTTTAAAACCTGAATTTTTGATGCTACTGGAAGGCTTGCCTCTGTGAAGTGATAAGAGAAACTAATGCTACTCGGTAAAGAAGTATTTCAGAGAGGTTATTGGATTGCTCAAAAAAATCTTATATTTTAACCACAGACTCTACTCGAAAAACTTAGAAAAAATTGAGAAATGGTTTGGCAGATTTTGACTTTGGAAATTCATCCTTCTAGGGTTGAAAAATTCACTCCTCTTGGGTAATTATGGATATGGGTTGTAACTGATGATATAAATAATGCAATAACACTGAAACAACTCAATGGATAAATGTTTGGCCCCTTTCTCGTGATTCTCAATCTAAAAACTTGAGTTCTAGCTCCTTCTCTCAAGTTGGAACTGCTAGACTGCACAACTACTAGAACTAATGGAACTTTCAAGAGGACTGATGTTGAAGCCTCCTTATAGATGATTCAATGTTGATTACAACATATGGAAATGATCTCACCAAATGAGGGGCTAATACCTCACATGATTCCATGCTGAGATGCTTGGAACTTCCTTCCTGCTCTGAAACTACATCGTTGGAATGTGTAACTCCTGCAGGAACTATTAATGCATAGAGGAGTAGAATTATGGCCTGATACAGGATGTAACGATGCTTCTCTCTGAAGACAGTATGGATCCATAAGGTGAAGAGTTGATTCCTCCATAGGTTTCCCAGCTGAAATACTAATAACTACCTTCCACCTCTCAAACCCTAACGCAGGAATGTGTAATTCTTGTAGCTAGAAGTGTTGAAGACAGCGGTTGAATGTGGCACTATTTCTAGATGATGAATGGATTCTCAAAGAAGCCTTTCCAGATTTGGCACTCGAAGTCCCCCGTGCATAAGGGTGGGATCTCCTCTCGGAGACACCTGTGTGCTAAACAACACAACAGACTTAGCTAAACAGTGGAAGCATGGAGAAATTTGTAAATACCAAACAATAATAATATTCAGACCCCCATCCATTATTTCCCTCATCTTCCTTTTATGCTTGTGAGCCCTCCCTAGCCTTTTCCAACCTCATAACGTGTTGAACATGTGGCCACTAGCCTCCATAAAGACTGTACTATCCTCCACTATCTCCATCATCTCTGCAATTACTCCTCCACTATCTTCATCGTCTTGCAGTTATTCCCCCACTATCTCCATCATATATGCAATCACTCCTCCACTATATCCATCATCTTGCATTTATTCCTTCACTATCTCCATCATATTCTTCATTATTTCTCCATGACCTCCACTCTTTATTCATTATGATGCTACTCCAATACTCCATAATGCTACTCCTCTACACAACTAACCCACATTCACACTATAGAAGTGGATTTTATTCATCTACTGGGTTTATGGGTCCCTCCACCCTCTTATTTACTTAACTAATAAATAAAAGTAAGAATTGTAATATTATAATTAGTTGATGTATAATTAGGAATATTGCAGTCCTCCCCACCAAAATGTTTTTGGTCCTCAAGCAAATGCAAAATTGCATGTTTCGGAACTTTGTCTCCCTCCCAAGTGGCAACCATCTACTATCCAAAAGCCTCCTCCTCATATGAGACATGGAAAGTGTTGTGGTTCCTTCCTCCAAAAAAAATTCCCAAATCATATGCAATCTCTCCAGCCTATGATACATGGAGTATGGTGTGTCTCTTCGTGCTCCAATCCTTGGCCCTAATGGCCTTTCTTTCTCCAAACATCATATCAAACTTGTGTAAAGTTAGAAGTAGAGATACACCAATAACATTTGCAATGTTGAACCATACTCCCCCAAGAGAAGCCACTGCAACAATGTGTCTTGTTTCCACATCACAACATCGTCATACCAAATATGGTAGCCATACTCTCTCAAGAGAAGCCACTGCAACAATTCCTATTAATTCCACATTATATCATCATCATAACAAGTATGGTAGCCATACTCTCTCAAGAGAAGGAAATGTAGCAGGGCCTCCCGCTGCCACAACACATCATCAGCATGCCAAATATAAAGCAGTGGCATCCCCATTGACAAGTGGAATGTCATATGGTGGCCATACTCTCCCAAGAGTAACCAGGTAACCATGCCTCCAGTTGCTTCAACTTATCACTACCATCCAAGGTAGGAAACAATGATATACCAATGGACCTATAAAATAAAATGTATTGGCCATACTCTCCCAAGAGTAGCCAGTGAATCCATGGCTCCAGCTACTGCATCTCATCACTACAGTGCAAGGCAGGAAAGAATGATATACCAATGGGCATATAAAATGAAATGTGTTGGCCATACTTTCCCAACAGTAGCTAGTGAAAGCATACCTCCTCTTGCTACATCACCTCAGTATTGTGCAAGGCATGGAACATACCAATCTAAAATGTTGTGTGGTAACCATACTCACCTAAGAGTAGCTAGCACAGCCATGCTTCCTGTTACCCCGTGTCATAGATCTGCAAGTAGTTTTTCAGCCACTTGATCATCATCTCCCTTTGTCCATCAACCTGTGGGTGATGACTCATACCATGTACCAACTTGGTACCCACCAAATTCAGAAGCTCCCACAAAAATATTCTCATAAAAAAACTATCCCCATCACTGTGTATGGCCTTGTGAAGACCATGAAGTCCAAAGACATCCTAGAAAGGTAACCCGAAAGTGTACTATGTAGAAATGTCGAAGAAATGTGCACACCTTGACAACTGGTCAATGATGTCAATACACTCCTCCATGTTCCGCCGACAAAATTTGTACCCCACGATATGTTGGAGTACATCCTCCTTGAAGTATTTCCATGAGAGCCTCTCTGCAATGGCTCGATTGAACCTATGAGGCCCTAATAATGGTGAGTGATGTGTTGCATGAAAATTCTTCTCTTTGAAGTGTGAGGTGTCTACCAAAGAGACTATATCCTAATAATAGAAAAGGTTATCCATGATATGATGTCTATCGTATACCATCTTCCCATTGAACACTTCACAATTAAAGCGATCATCAGAATGTTAAACTAACAACTGGACCCTCTAATATGCATTACTGCCCCAAAAGACAATGATGTTGATCTCCATGGTAATTAATTTGTTGTCACATGGCCCTCTCCATACACAATCTCGAACTCATAGTCCTGCATTCTACTGATCCACCCTTGTAGCCTCTTTTGCAACTATTGTTGCTCCTCAAAAATATGTTGGAGACTATGGTGGTTGGTCTTCACCTGAATTATACTACCTTCCAAATACTACCAAAATTTGGCCAATGCATGCATAATGGCCAACATTTCCTTGTCATAAATAGAACATGACATCTCATGTGACAATAGCCTCCTTTTCTAGAAAGTTATGGAATATCTTCCCTGCATTAGGACTATGCTTATTCATTCCTCTCAAGCTCCACACTCTAGCACAAAGGGTTGTGTGTAGCTCAACAATGTAAACCTGTGATAGCTATACCTCTTCTCCTTGAACCCGTCAAGTGTCCTCTGTGCAACGATAGTCTTTTGATCCACATTAATAATGTTCTTTAGCCTATGATCATGCAATTTCCCTCACAACATGTCCCGAAAAATCTCAATATGATGTGCTGAAACAATCTAAGGTGGAAATGTATGCATACCTTGGATCAAATGAAACTTGGAAAAACCTTGCAAAGATACAGGATTTCCTCCAATTGGTGCCAATGCTTCTTCTACTTCTAGTGGTGGTTATGGCTGATCTGCTCCTGATACACCAGTGCTAGTATCTGCTTCCTATACCTCATGCCTCTCCTAACTGGTGAACTGGACTATCAATGTCAAAGTCTTGGAAACATCTTGCCAAAATACAAGGGCTCCTCTAATTCATGTAAGTACTCTTTTTGCGGATGCTAGTGATAGTAGCTTATATCCACTTGGTGTATGAGCACTGAAATCTCCATTCTGCTCCTCATACACTTCCTCTTCATTATCGAATAATGTCTCAATGGAATGTGCTTCCGGGTTTCTTCTATCAAACATCTCTACCAACCTTTGAGTGAACTATGCATACATAGTCACTCTTACATGATCCAATCTGCCAAACCACCTATCATTTGCTTCACCCTCAAGGTGTAGCACTGTAATCACAATAGAATCTACTTATTCTAGTTGATTTAGCTCGAAAAATTCATCTAACTTCTCCATCTAATATTTTTTCATGCTTTTGGATGGTCCATCAAATGTAGGAAAAAAGAATCTATTCTGCATGTGCCATCTTCTTCTATTTTTGTTGCAATGTATCTGGTTTTCTTTGATCTGAAAAAACTTCTAAAAAGTTATATTAGCTTTGAAACCTATAGATTGAGATATTTTCTCTGCAAGATAATCACTCAAAGTCTCATGCTCCAAATATCCTCCATCTCCATGTGCTTCATTTCCTTGTGCAAGGAAAGTGGGCATAGTGGGGCGTTGTGAAATTGGTTGCATTACTGGTTACTTACACCTCTGATATGAAGTACTATGACTCTCTCCATTCTAAAACCCTCTTGAGGCTTCCCTTTGCTTCTCTATTCTCATTTATTTTATCTCCATGGTGAGATCCTACATATTTTGGAAAAGTTGTTTGGAAAAACTAATCCCTTTCGCCATTGAAGACTTCTTACTTTCTTCTTATTCTTCTTATTCTTTTGACCTCATGAAATGTGCACAAGTTGAGAAAAATTTCATGCTCTGATACAACTGTAATATCCGAAAATGGGAAAGACAAGAATATAGAACATATGCACAATTCCAACTATGGTAAAATAATAATAAAACATGTAGAACTGGAAAATGATGGAATACATCAAGACATCATAAACATGAGAAGAAAGAGTTGAGCCATTTCATTACAAGAATAGAAAATGAATATACATAGTGCTTCAAAAATAATGCACTCAATGCAACCAAAGTTGGTTGAAACAACTCTAAGGCCTAACACTAGAAATATGAACTATTGATGTTGTTGGAAGTTCTTCCTATGTCAAGTGCTACTAGAACATCTGCCTTTGAATAGTGCTGCTACTAGAGAAACACTTCATATCGATGAAATAGGTAACCCGACCTCAAAACGGGAACTCTAGCCAAAAAACTCTCAAAAAGCATGAAAAAACACCAAAAAAAAAGAAAGTGTGTCTTCCAGAACGCACTTGTTTTTTTTTTAAGGTCAAATTTCAACATTTTCTAAAATTATGCTAAAAACAAAATTGTTTGTTGAAAAAAGGATTGAAAAAACACCCTCAAAACAAAACTAGTTGATGCTGGAATAACAAAAAAAAAAATTGTGTCATAATTTTGACACTTGTAACAATGGAATTAAAGACAACATATTAGGACATTTTTTAAAATTGTAAATTTCTAACATTTTTGATAGATGATGTTAAAGATAAACAAATACATGTCTGAAGGGCTTATCATTTCGAACAATTTTCATCCATGTTGTTAAAAATAAAATATCTTGACTTTAAACAACCCCAAAATTGTAATTATTGTCAACCATAACCTTAAAGATAAAATTTGGTAGCGCATAAAAACCTTAATGACAAGTTGTAAATATAAAGTTTTTCAATCTTAAGTGTTCAACATACTTGAACAATGAAATTATGGAGAAATTATAAGACTTAATAATTTAAAAAAATGAACAAGTAAATGAAAAAATTATCATTGAACAGAAACAAGTAAGAGTAATTTTAATTTTAAAGGATAAAAACTTATCTTTTTTCAAATCTTAGCATAAGACAAATTTAAATATAATTTCAACCAAAACCTAAAAATCAAGCATCAAAACAAAGTGTTCCCTTTCAATGACGCATATAATTATTAAAACTTTTAAAAGTATCTTATACCAAATGGTAACAATACATAATATCATGGTAATATCACTGCATCATCTAAAAATTCAACATGAGTTTCTATTTTCTATTTTACTTATAATTAAAATATCAACATTGGTTCATTGAATATAACATAAATTATTTTTGTAATTCATTGTTGCATTGTCGATATTCTAAAGAGATGAATTATTTATAATTAAAACATATAATCCAACAAACATAGAAATGTCTCATAACTTCATGAAAAATGAGATGGAAGTCAAAATTTTTATTTCAATTTACCATGCAAACATCAATTACATAAAAGTTTCTTAGATAGTTATTCAAAATCAACCATAGGTTCTGGCACACCATCATAATCTACATCTTCAGATGAATGGCTCGATGCAGATGAAGATGATCCATATTCTTCTCTTTCATCAACTAGTGCTCCATCCGAGTCAACATGCATGCCCACCATTTCAGAGTTCAAAAGTCTTGTAGATCTACGTCTACATTCTGCAGAGTCCCATCTCAACAGTAATTGTTCTGGTAGCAATTTCTTCAAAATATTTATGGTCTGCAACCGAAGAGTTCCTCTCTTTGTCAAATTGAAGTCATACACAAGTATGTAAACATCCTCCAATTTTAAGACATCTGTGCGGCGACGATTTATATTTGTGCCCTTTCTTTTTCTCTTTCTGCCAATTCTTTTTTCCACTACCATCTCTGGCTTGTACACACCATTGAAAGGGTGGGTACTTGTGGCATACCAATGTACATCAACAACTGTAATCTCTTCATTTTCATTAATGACCTTTATAACCTTGGCAATCCAGAATGGATAGCCAAGTGGATCTTCATCTGCTAACACTGCTATCACGCAACCCTCCTTAAGATCCTGCACAGAACCCCTGTAAAGGTCTTCCATGGCTTCATGTTGTGCACGTGATCTTCTAGAACCAATATAGATTTCTCTTTCCTCTACCCGTGGGGAATTAATAATAGCTTGAGGCTGTTGTTGTTCAACATTGTGTGTTTCCTGATGTTCATGTTCATTTGGCATATTTTGTGGCAAAAAAAAAGGAGTCTTCAAAAGCGTATCCCCATTTATTGATCTTGAAATCATATCACTTTGATCACTGAAAAAAGACTCCCACCAAACTGAATCAGCAACATCGAAGTACTCATATGTATCTCTAATACATATTTTAATTTCCTCTAGACATTCAGAATAATTTATGTCTCTCTTCTACCTTCGTGCATTATGGAGTTCAACAACTGACTGTAATAACAATATCTTTGATGAAAACATTGGACGCTCTGGAATGAACTTCAAAAATGCTAAACCTGATGATGGTCCCCATTCTTCAATAGTTGAATATTTCTTGCCCCATATAAGTGTTATCCCATCAATTTTTTTGATACGAAATTGATGCTGGAAGCTAATGTCGTTAAGTTGTTCAATGCATTTCTCCTCACCATGTGATCCAAAAATAAACCTTCACATGTCAATAGTTTCTTCCAACACATGAAAAACAGGCTCTGGAATGTATGATTTCTTAATACATTCAATTAATGATGGCAGGCTCCCAACACCTTTCCTCCTCAATGTTACTGAAAAATGACTGAACATTTGATCAATATGATCATGAGTATGCCCAACAAGAAGGAAACCAACCTTTATCTTTTAAAATCCCTAATTCAACGAGCATGTTTAGATACCCAAAAAGAACTTGATTTTTGTTCTCACGACTTGTGTTGTCTAATTGTAAATACAAAACTTCAGGAAGAATCCCAGACCAATGAGTAACCACATCATGGATTATATTTATGGTTAGATTTGCATCATTGTGAATATTTGGAGTTGTGAAGAAAACTCTTGGAAGCATCTTCTCATTAAATACCATACAACCAACCAAGTGAAACTGAATGAAATTTTCCTCCTGTAATTTTTTTGGCGTGCGGACAAAATGTGGAAGAAGTGTTTTCTTTTGGTCCATACCATCAATTATCAATCCCATATATTTATTTGGATGATCATAACACTTCTTTCGATGTTTATACAAATTTTTCCTTTCACTTGTTTGCTGATTGCGATGGTCTTGAAGTTCTTTGACAACAGAATCTGTACATAAAATAAAAGAAAAATATGAATAAATATATTTTCATAGTTGATAAGTATCAAATTTTAAAAAACAATGTTTTGAACACATACCTCTTTCTGCCCCTTGACATTTATCTCTTTTTGCTTTAAGAGAAGCACATGTGCTGCAAATCCCCATCCTTGTCTTCTTAGGAATACGAACATTGTTGAATTCAATTTTCCATATCCTTGTAAAATAAGAATATGTAATAAAATTACCAATTCCTTCAACAAATTCTGCATAATCTTTGTATAACATGAATATTTCTCGTCTCGAGAAATTATCTGGAATATGTATTGTGTCTTTATTTGGCATACACTCTCCATGACTTGAAAATAAGTCTTTCATCCATGTCTTAGTCGTATTTGCAAACGGCCCCACCTCCCGTTTATAACGTGCTTCTGAATAATATGTGGGATCCCTTTCCAATCTATCCTGGATTCTTGACAAATGACAATTACCAATTGAATACAACATTTTGAATGCCTTTCTGCAAAGCAATACATTCCCAATATGATAATCATAACCTGCTAGTGTAGATTGCATGCAACCCACTAAATATGAATTTTGCATGCTTTTATTTATTGACATATATGTTTTCCTTTTCTCCAAAGCAAAGTTGAAATCCATATTTTTCAAGCAATCCCTTCGACAACATTCACTTGAAATCAAATGAATGACAGAACTTCTTGTCATGAGATATTTTGTCCTCGCCCTTGTATAACTGGAATGCTTTGGATTGATATGAAAAGGTCTACTCCTACTCCTAGTTGCAATATTTTCTTGCAACGGCTTCATCATTCCATCATCCTTTGTAAAAGTAGTTTCATCACCATTAGGAGGAATATTATCCCCACTATCATCATCCTCAACATAGTTAAGAAATTCATCAACGTCATTGCCTGGAAAATTTTCTTTACCATCATCAGTTGAAGAAAAAATTTCACAAGAATCATCAGCACATTTGTAACCTCGACTAAAAATAAATTCTTCACCATCTTGACCCATGCTTTCAAATTCTTCCCTGGGAGGATTCAATTCTTCATCACCATGAGTGTCTTTGAAATGGTCACTTGGAGAAAATGCAATATTCAGATCCGTGCCTCTAAAATTATCATTTGCAAGAAACTCTTCATCCTCCCCTTCCTCAGTGGTGCTCTCATAATCCTTGGGATTAGGCATAAGTGGAAGCTTTGAATTTGTATTCACTAGAATTTCTTCATCCTGCCCCTCCCCTTCCTCACCGAAGCTCTCATAATCCTTAGGATTAGGAATAAGTGAATGCCTTGAATCTATATTTATTGGAAATTCTTCATCCCCCCCTTCATCAGTGGTTAAATTATAATCGTTATGATTAGGATGAAGTGAAAATTTTAGCTTTAGAAATTCATCCCCGTCTTCATCAGTGGTGCTAGTATAATCCTTAGGATTAGGACGAAGTGGATATTTTGACGCTGCAAATTCTTCATTCCCCTCTTCCTCAGTGGTGCTGACATAATCCTTAGGATTAGGACGAAGTGCATATTTTTACTTTGCAAATTCTTCATTCCCCTCTTCATCTGTGGTGCTGACATAATCCTTAGGATTAAGACGAAGTGGAAATTCTGACTCTGGAATTTTTTCGTCCCCCTCTTCATCAATGGTGCTTGCATAATCCTTAGGATTAGGATGGAGTGGAAATTTTGACGCTGTAAATTTTTCATTTCCCTCTTCATCAGTGGTGCTGGCATAATCCTTAGGATTGGGACGAAGTGGATGTTTTGACTCTGAAACATTATCATTCCCCTCTTCATCAGTGGTGCTCGCATAATCCTTACGATTAGGACAAATTTGATATTTTGACTCTGGAAATTTTACATCCCCCTTTTCATCAGTGGTGCTAGCATACTCCTCAGGATTAGGACAGAGTGGATATTTTGACTCTACAGATTCTTCATTCCCCTCTTCATTTGTTGTTCTCACATAATCCTTAGGATTAAGCTGAAGTGGATATTATTCATCTCCCTTTTCATCAATGGTGTCCTCATAATCCTTTGGATTAGGACGAAGTGAAACTTTTGACTCTGGAAATTCTTCATCATGCCCTTCATCATTGTTGTTTTCATAATCCTTAGGATTAAGAGTAAGTGGTATAACTGGCGCTCGATTTACAGAAATTTCATTTTGCTGCGCCTCATCAATTTTGTTCTCATCATCTTTAGGATTACGACCAAGTCGATTTTTTGACTCTCTATTCATGGTGAATGAACTCCCATTATATTCATCACTCTGAATAGAGTTGTTGCGTGACGAAGATGTTGATGTTGTACAAAGAAAAACTTCGCTATCAGAAGAAACCATGGCTTTCAACAAGAATAGGTTGAATGATACAAATTCCTCTCCCACTTACAATATATAGCTTAAAGACTGAAAATTTCCCTCCAAATTTTCCCTCCAAAAAAATTCACGAAAAAATTTCCCTCCAAAATTTCCCCCCAAAAAATTTCGCGAAAAACTTTCCCTCCAAAATTTTCATTTCAAATATTTGATACAAATATTAGTCAAAAAATGTATTTAACATTTTTTTAATAAACTGTTTGTGTTGAAATATTTTACTGATATTTATATTCAAAATATCCACAAAATATTTCTATCATGGATGCCTTCCAAACTAAAATAATGTTTTTATTTCAATGATTTAACATTGACTAGATGTAAGTACTAACTATAATATTACTATAATATCTACATGCAAATATTAACTATAATGACTACATGTAAATATTTTAAATTTTAAATTTTAAACTTACGTTATATTCATCTAAAATTTATTTCAAAATTTATTAATAAACTGTTGGTCTTCAAATATTTCACCATACTTTCTACTCAAAATATCCACAAAATATTCCTTTCATGCATGCCTTCGAAACTAAAATAATTTTCTTATTTGAATGGTTTAAGATTGACTACATGTAAATATTTACAAAAATAACATGATGTAAATATTAACTATTTAAACTATAATATTAACTATAATTAACTACATGTAAATATTTTAGATTTTAAAATTTAATCCCATGATTTTAAACATTGAGTACATGTAAATATTAACTATGATAACTAAATTCAAATATTAACTATTTTATCTATAATATTAACTATAATTAACTACATGTAAGTATTTCATATTTTAATTTTTAATCTGAGATTATATTTGAATTATTCAACATTCAATACATGTAAATATTAAATAAAATATTAACTATGATAACTACATGCAAATATTAAGTATTTTAACTATAATATGAACTATAATAAACTAAATGTAAATATTTTAAATTTGAAATTTTAATCCCACATTCATTAAACAGTAAACCAATCAGACAATATTCGCTATATAATAAAAATGATTGTTTTTATTCATCACATCACATCAAGTTTTCTGATATTTGTTAGAGCAAATTTCTAGAGGTGTTGCGTTGGCATTGGTAACTTTGTGGAGGCATTGCATTGGCATTGGAGGCGTTGTGTTGCTATTGGTAATTTTGTGGAGGTGTTGCATTGGCATTGGTAACTTCGTGAAGGCATTGCATTGGCATTGGAGGCGTTGTGTTGCTATTGGTAATTTTGTGGAGGCGTTGTGTTGGCATTGGTGACAGCAGTTTTTTGCATTTCAAAGGTTAGTTTTTCTTCTATTCTGTCAATTTAAAGACGATTTTGGGGAAAATATGTTTTTCTATAGTTTTTTGTGTCCAAAAACTAATTTTTTAAGGTTTTTAGGTTCAAAAACCATAATTTTTTAATATTTTTTTAGTGAAGAAAATGCAAAAATAACTAAATTTTTTAGGGTTTTAAGGACAAAAATTTAGAATTTTTTTTCTTTTTTAAGACTTATAGGTTCATCTTGATAGAAAAATCTATAAAACAACCATGCACATAAAATAAAAATAGTAATATTATAACATTTTTTATTTGTTTTTTTTATCATAAATATATGAGTGGTTTCATTATTTAAAATGTGTTTTTTTTTGTTTTTATTTGAGAATTTTTTGATTTTATATTCTATTTTTTTTTTAAATTTTAAATCTTAGTTTTATTCTTTTTAATTTTAAATCTTCAATTTTTTTTTTTTTTATTGTTTTGTTATATATCATATATTTTTTTAATTTTTTTAATTGTATTGTTATATAGTTTTTTAAAAAAAAATTATTGTATTGTTATATTAAAACAAATGTTTTTTTTTAATTTATTATATTGGATTTTTTTCCTTTTAATTATATAATATTTAAAAACAAAACATAATTGTTATTTAATAATTTTTTTTTTTAATATATTTGTTATATTTTGATATTTTTAACAATTATTATTTTTAATTAAATAATGTTTTAATAATTATTTATTAATTATGTTATATAAAAAAAATTAAAAAAAAAAAAAAGAAATTAAAAAACAAAATTTGAAAAAAAAAATAAAAAATAAAAAATAAAAAATAAAAAATAAAATAAAAAATAAAAAAAACAAATTAAAATAAATATGCATTGGGCCCGGGGGCCCTGGGGCCGGCTGGGCAGCCCTCGTGGCTTCGCCCGCCAGCCTCTGGCACCCTGCGGGCGCTGTCTGGCGGTAGACAGCGCCCGCGGGGCACCGGAGGTCGGCGGGGGCGCCACGGGCATTGCCCAGCCGACCCTAGGGCCCCCGCTAGGTGAGGGGGCCAATTTCGGGAATCGGCCCCCCCGCCCAGCGGGGGCCTTGGGGCTGACTGGGTAGTGCCCCTGGAGTCGCCTGTCGGCCTCCAGCGCCCCGTAGGAGCGACCTTGGGCAAGGCTGCGCCCGCGGGGCGCCGGAGGCCGGCGGGCGGCGCCATCGCCGCTGCCCAGCCGGCCCCAGGGCCCCCGCCGGGCGGGGGGGATGATTGGGCAAGGCCACGCCTGCGGGGTGCCGGAGGCCGACGGGCAGTGCTACGGGCGCTGCCCAGCCGGCCCCAGGGCCCTCGCTGGGCGGGGGGGCCGATTCTCGGATAGTGCTCGTGGGGCACTGGAGGCCGGCGGCGGGGGCCTTGGGGTCGGTTGGGCAGCGCCCGTGGCGCCGCTCGCCGGCCTCCAGCGCCCGCAGCGGGGGCCTTGGGGCCGGCTGGGCAGCGTTCGCGGGCACTAGCCACGACGTTTTAATTTTTTTTTTTTTTAATTTTGTTTTTTAAATTAGTTTTTTTTTTTAAATTTTTTTATTTTTAATTTGTTTTAATAAAACAATAAAAAATTAATAAAAACATTGTTATATATAAAAATAATAATAAAATTGTTATATAATATAATAAAAACATTGTTATATAATAATTGTTAAAAATATCAAAATATAACAAATATAATTAAAAAAAAATAATTAAATAACAATTATGTTTTGTTTTTAAACATTATATAATTAAAGAAAAAAACAATACAATATAATAAATTAAAAAAAAAAACATTTGTTTTAATATAACAATACAATAAATTAAAAAAAAACTATATAACAATACAATTAAAAAAATAAAAAAATATAATATTATAACATTTGTTTTTAACATTTAAATATTTAAATTTCTTTATATATATATATTTTAAATTTAAGTATAAATACAACATTATAAAAAATTTAATTTTTTCTTTTATTTTGTTTAGTTGCTTTTATTTTATTTTGTTTATTTTTATTTAATTACTATGTAATGTGAAATAGAAATTTGTAATTTTCAAATATATTAAAAGATTATATAAATTTATAAACTTTTATATTAATTTTTTATAATTTTAAGTTTATAATTTTTTATTTAATTGCTATATAAAGTAAAATAAATTTTTATTTTATTTTATTTTGTTTATTTTTATTCAATTGCTATGTAATGTAAAATTAAATTTTAAAATTTTAAAATATATTAAAAGATTATAAGTTTTTTTAATAAAATCATTGCCTTAAAAAAAAAAAAATTTAATTTTAACATTTGTTATAAATAGTTAGTAATTTTTTTGTTTTTTTTTTAAATATTAAACAAAAACTGAAGTTTGAAAATAATAGTTTTTTTTTTTTAAATTGTTTTATACAATTTAAACACATTTTTAAATTTTTTATAAAATGTATTCAAAACATATTATATAGATATATATACATATGACTTATAATATTTTGTTTTTAAATGAAAATTTTTATAGTTAATTTTACTGCTTTAATTTCAAGCTATTTAGTTTTAGAAATAAATTTTGTTTATTAAATTTATTTTATCCGCATTATTTTTCCATTAACTAATATATATATATATATAGATATATATTATCAGGAAAATGGCATCAAAAAAGATTTTTGTGAATGTTTCTGCACCTAGGGCAGCAGCTCCCAAATCTACAGCTGCAGCTCGACGCACTATGGATACAACTCCCAAATCTAAAGTTGCAGTTGGACGCACTATGGACACTGTTGGACGCAATAAGGACATTGTTGCACACACTAATAAAAGTCAAGCAAGTGGGGCACCAGGTTCATTAAAGCTTATTTATGATTGGAAGAACGCCGAGGAAATAGATAAAACCGATTTCTCATGGTATCTTGAAGACAATGAAATGGAGGCTGATATACACATCTATCTGATTTGTGGTATGATTGACTTAAATGAGCCATATGATGTGATGGGCAGAGTACGAGACATATGTATGGTCCCGAATACAAACACTATTTATGTTCTTGCAAGGAAGGCTCAGAAACGTGAGAAGGTTAGATATTGTCTATCAATCGTCAAGTATGACACAGATGAAATATCTTCAAAATTTTCTGAAGAAATATCAAGCAACATTGCAAATAACATTGTAAGTATGCTTATTTTTATTTCCTCTATGCATTATTGTAAGGATGATTCAATTTTTTATAAATTATTAATCATTGACATGTTTTATTTTGTTTCATAGGATTTTGTTCCGAGTCTTTCAAACATGTTTGAAGGTATTTATATGTTGGTGCCAAATGTTATGGATGTGATCAACACTTTCCACAAAGACAAAGCAAAGGAAAGGAGATTGAAGCAAAGAGCAACAGCTCGTGACACTGCAACAATACAAAGAGGGGATCAACCAAGAGTCACTAAGGTGGGTCAATCTAGTAAACTTAAACATGTTTCTTTTGAAGGTGTCGAACATGAAACAAAAAATTATGATAGAATTAGTGAGGAGGAGATGAGAACTATTGTGCAAAAGGAGAAAACAGATCAGACACCAAAAAGAAAAATTGCCAAATATGTCTCTCTTTTACCTCATGAAGGAGAGCTTGTTTATAAAAAAACTGATATGTTATCCAATAAGACTAGGAAATCAAATATTGGTGAACCTGTAAAGGTCGTGAGCAGCAGTGAAGAACAAATTGAAAGCTCTCACGGAAGCAGAGAAATCATAACAACAGGTGCTAAGTTAGAGGATGGCATTATTAAAATAAAACAAAATGCTATTCGACAAGAGTTGAGGAAAAATAAATTAATTCTTGGTGGCCAAACATTTGAGCTTAATGTTAACCAATTTTATGGCCTAGATGAAGGACAATCTCAATATCAAATTATAAAGGCCCATCATCTACATGTACATAATCTGAAAACATTGTTCAGGTTCAATCCATATGCGCATGTGGTGGATTATGTGGTTCTTGTCGATCCATGTCAGGTTCCCAAAAAACAAGCATTTGACAAGACAAAATGTTTTGATTATAAATATTATGTAATTGGAGGGAACCATTCGATAGAGGCTAAGAGACAATTGATTGCAGAATATCCCAATAAATATCTTTTTCAAACAGTGAAATGCATCATTTACGCTGGCTTAACAGAAATGGAATCAAAGTTATTGGCATGGGATCATAATGCAGATAATGAGTACAAAATGAAAATGACTTTCATCCAAAGGGTTAGATTTATTCATAATGAATTCATAGAAAAATGTCGTGGGGATAAGACAGAAGTTAGTGTAGCATTTCGAAAGGAATGTTTAATGGAAACATGTTATCAAATTGATGAAAAAAAAGCAAAAGATGGAAAATTGAATACAAATCTCTTCAGAGGCACAGATAACATTTTTCAATTGGCATTTAGAACTGGGGAGGTATGGGATTTGATTGATGAGATTTTTGATCGGTGGGAGAATATTTCCATAAAAAATCAGAAGGTTAGAAAGAGTAAACCCATAATATGTACCAAAAGTAAGGGGGGTCCTGAAATGAAGCAGCTTCCAGAGGATATGACTATTACACCTTGGAGAACAATGCAAGGTGTGAAGGATGATAAATTAGTCAAATCAGTATTAGCCCGTGTGAAATCGGGTGAATTATCAATGGAAGAAATGTGTGAAGAATTTCAAAAGTAAGTTTCTTGAATTATTTCTTATTTTTCTTTCATTATAATTTTCTTTTAAATAAAACATAATGATGTTGGTAGAATTTGTTATACATGTCAGTATATTAACGCTTTTAACTTGATTTATTCAGTTAGAATTTTTTTATGAAAATACAAGAACACATGGTTAAAATGTTGAATGAAGACAGTTGGGATGATGTTGTACGCAACTACCCAGAAGCAAGTTCTACATCAACACTAAAAGAGTTTTTGTCACATCTCCCTCTACCAAATTTTTTTTTTCAGAATTTCCTCTAATTTCTAACTCATTAACCTTCTCTACCTATCTCTTTTCAATTCACGAACTCACATATTTTATTACCACAAGTATACAATGTAAAATATTAACCAAAACTTTTATATTTTTACCATACAATGAAATCTTTTGAATTCTCTCAAAATATGAAAAATCTCAATCCATTATTAAGTCTCCCATACTTTTGCACTCCACTATATAAGATGCCTCCTTTTCGATTGAGAATAATTTATTTAAATACTTCCCCCCCACTAATGAGGTCAAGTCCATCGACTTAACAAATCTACGGGTTCATTCATAGTTGTCGGTAACACACATCTTATTGACATTTGGGTTTCGATCGCCCTTGTGGTAATATATTTCCAAGGTTCATTTATGCGATTTAATATAAAAACTGGAGCCTTAACCTAGGGAAAATGCTTATGACCATCTTTTGGATTTAATATAACGTCCTATCCGCACTCATTTATATATATACATATATTTTTTTTTTGTTCCACTGACTTACAGCAGGCTATCAATTGAACTGAGATTTCGTTTTACCAGTACCTTAATTTAATGTTAGGGTTTTGTTTTTTCTTCTCGCTTGCGACGTGTTTAAGACTCTGCTCGAGCGTAGCCTGATGGTTCAGGCTCGGTTTATCATCCATGTGCCACGATGGTCCTTGTGGCCGTTGCTCTTCATTCACCATTAATTAAACCGATCCTCGAGTGTGATCCCCATACCGGTCACGCGGGTGAAATAACTCTACAGTCCTGCATTTTTAATTAATGGTACCCGACTCCTGGTGATAACGTGGGGTCATATTTGTTTATCTCCCCTGTGTGTATCAGATGCGCTGGATGGAGAGGTTTCCAGGGTTCATCGGGATTCACTCGACCTGGCTCTACCGACAGATGGACGGTGGTGGCACTTGGGCGCTCTTAGTGTTCATCCGGAGGTGTTTTACATAAGTTCGGGTTATTTTATCCTCTTTTTAGTTCTCGTATCTATGGAGGAGGTTTTTTCTTGCATTGGACTTCACGGCCAATATCATTCATGTAAATCGATACTTCTGGTATGGATATCCGTCAATTCGTTAGCCGCTTCTACTGGTCTCTTCTCTGAACCCCTGTGGGTGCATTCACTATTCTGGTGAGTTGAATGGTTAATTCAGAAAGAGTATTTGATATCTTTTCTGAAATATATATATATAGCTGATTTGATTGGTGACTATTTCGTTTATACTTAGATTTTTGTTTTGCTTGCCCATTTCAAACTGACATTATCATAGGGGAAAGCGCTGTAGGTATGGAATACTCTCGTTCAAAGTTTTTCTTTCTTTTCCCTCCTTGTCTTATTCTGGCTTCTTATAGTCTTACTCGAATGTTTTCCCTACTCTTTTATTTCCAGGACGAAGATGCTGGTACGGTCTATGACTCTATTCGGATAACGAAAACAACTCTGTTACCTGGTTCAGTTGCGCAGATTCACTTGAGTTCTGAAATGGCAAGGTACTGGTTTACAACTCCTTAACTCGCTCCATTCTTGCTACACACGGTCCCCAGTGGTGATTGCAATACCTCTACATGTAGGGTAAAAAGGGTTTCTGGTTTTGGGTTGGCGATTGTTCTGGGATCTCGTTACGCTGAGGTTCTCGACGTGAATGAGCATCGTCGCCTCAACCGTGAATTCCCACTTAACTCCTTGACTTCCCGTTAAGGGTTAATACCTTGATGTTATAGTTTTTTTTTCGTTTCAGAGCTGTGGTTTGCGAGCCAGTTAATTGGTCCTTCGTTCAAGTTGTTGTGGGTATGTCGTGCTAATTACTATGACTCCATCTGCGACTCTACAAACTAGTCTGAGTTTTCTAGTCATATTTTTTTCCAAATGGGGTTGAACTTATTTACACGATTTTCTGCTACCTGAAATTATCATGTTGACGATGAAAGTCCAGTTTAATACTTTCTCATTTCCTCTTTCTACGGTTTAACATACATATGCTCTCATTCTGCATGTTTAAATTATGGCTTGGCTCTTACGAACATGTGTGTTACTTCCGCCGTTTTTAGTTGGGGTGAATGGACTTTCATGAGGATTTTCCGTATATAAATGCGTTGTATCATAGTTGTCGTACCCGATATACATCGGCTGTGTGGTTTTTATTTTTATTTCTGTGGCTCGATTATTCGGTACATCTATGCACTCATTTACAGAAAAAAGTTTTAGTTATTAACTTTCAGTTCAACAGGGTAACTGAGTGTGATATAATTTATGATTTTATTTAACCATTTTGCTTTCTGTTATCGCACCAATTATAATTATTATGGAGATGTATATGTATTTATCTGAGCACTCTACATTTTCCTCCACAACCACTAAGGGATCCTGAAATTTCAATTTGCATAATACTTTTTATTTTCCGTAGACCTTACAATTCGCACCGAAGTCGGTAGTTAAAATGATGATATGTCGTACTGTAAGATTTTCGTTGTTTTTCTTTTATATATATATATATATATATATATATATATATATATATATATATATATATTGGAACAGGTAATTGTAGAGATTGGTAGGGTACGATAAATGCTCCAATTACTCTATTCGAATCCTGTTGAAATTAAAAATTGATTTGTCTGACAGATTTGTATGTTTAGATGCGCCATTCATTTACCAATATTTTCTTTACATCTAGACTGTATCTTAAACAGAATGGTGACACTTAGAAATGTGCTTCTTAAGTGGCAGAATGTTTGATTTACTATCTTGCATAGAAATCCAACAAAATTCTCTTTTCCACAGAGTTTTTTTTCTGGTCGCAATACTATGGAGTTTTCAAAGCATATAATTAGACTAAATGGAAGCAGATTAAAGTTACATTGAAGTAATTAATAGTAACTCTATATCACTGGATTTAGCTAAAGCAGATTTAAATAGTTTAAAACTATTCCTGAACATATTAATAATATCTCCAGATTTAATCCCTCATTGGGATTACAGATTCTGGTGGATATGGACTTCAAGAGATTGTGCTTACTACTGTGTGGAAATGTAAGGATTTACTTCCAGTATATTTCTGCTAAAGGTAAGCACATGCATTACAGCTCCTAGTTATGCATTATTTTAACAAAACACATACCTTTTAACCATAAAATTTGCATCATTCATAAATTATATAAACATAGCAGTTTTGCAGAAGACCAGTCCTCCCTACCGTAGAGTTTCCTCAAACTCACCCCCTAGCTGAGATCCTCCCTCCCATAGACCAACCCCAATCTGTTTAGGAGCAGCTTCTTAAAGCTATTGTTCCCCAAAGCCTGTTTCTAATTCTGCGTCAAGAATATCAGGATGCTTTTCTTCCTGTTTGCCTAGGCTTCCCATTTTTGGGATTCTTTAAAGCTATTTTATGCTTTTCTTCAGCTTTCCCAGCTTTTCACCTCTTCCCAACTACTTTCCTCATCATTGGGGAAATTCAGATTTTTCCTCAAAAATCTAAATTTTAATTTTAATTTCTTTCAAGGATTTTTTTGAAAGATTTTGGGGAATATTTGCTTTGTCCATCCTCATGGATTTAGCAATTGATCTCATCAATCTCATTTTGGTCAATCTGCACAATATTCATTTTATTCATTTCCTCAATAATTTATTTAATTACATTCAGAAACCACTTATCCTTTGGGGTCCACTCCCCTTAGGACTAAAGTTCAAATGTCTAGCTTTGAAATTCAAACACATAAATTAGGGGTGTTACATATTCCCCCTCTGAAAATAAACACCGTCCTCGGTGTTATTATTTAACTACTAGAGTTCATTTTTTTCAAACAAAAATGGATATCTTTCCATCATTTCCGCTTCTCTTTCCCAGGTAGCTTCTTCAGGAGTAAAGTGCTTCCACTGCACTTTTACTCTAGCTACTGTACGGTTTCTCAATTCAATTTCTTCCCGCTCCAGTATTTGAAGCGGTTCTGGCAGAAACTCCCCTTCTGGTTCCACCTATACAACATTCCAATAAACTATGTGAGAAGCATCATGCACATATCTTTTTAATAACAAAACATGAAACACATCATGAACTCTAACATGAGGTGGTAAGGCCATCTTGTAAGCCACTGGTCCCACCCTTTCTAATACTTCAAAAGGACCACAATATCTAGGAGCCAGTTTTGCACAACTTCCAGCATAAAGTGTGCTCTTTTTGGGTTTTATACGCAAATACACATGATCCCCCACTTTAAATTCTCGGTGCACTCGTTTCTTATCCGCATAATTTTTCTGGCGATCTTGTGCTGTCTTGATGTTTCTTTGTATCTGTTTAAAAATTCTTTCCATATCTTGTAAGGCATCGGGCCCCAACATTAGTTTATCCTCTGGTTGGCTCCAGCTTAAAGGAGTACGACACTTCCTTCCATATAGTGCCTCAAACGGACTCATCTTGATAGAGGATTGGTAGCTGTTATTATAGGAAAATTCAGCTAAATGTAAATACTCTTCCCACTTTGATGGCCTATCCATCACATACATTCTCAGCATATCCTCTAAAATTTGATTAGTCCTCTCTGTCTGCCCATCAGTCTGAGGGTGATAGGCAGTGCTAAAATTCAACTTAGTACCCATCCCTCCAAATAATCCTTTCCAAAAAGCTGCGGTAAACTTAGCATCTCGGTCTGAAACAATTACCTTTGGAACCCCATGAAGCCTTACTACCTCCTTCAGGAACACATTAGCTACCTGAGCTATCCCAAGGGTAGATTTCACTGGTATAAAGTGGGCAGCTTTTGTTAGAGTGTCTACTACTACCATTACAGAATCATGCTGGTATTTGGTTTTGGGTAATCCTGTTATAAAGTCCATGGAAACTGTGTCCCATTTCCATTCTGCAATCGACAAAGGGTTTAAAAGACCCGCCGGATGTTGATGCTCAACTTTAACTAGTTGACATTCCATGCACCTACTTAAATATTCTGCTACATCTCTCTTCATTCCCGGCTAGAACAATTTCTTTTTCAGGGCTGTTAACATTTTCTGATATCCTGGATGTCCTGCATATGGCTGTTTGTGATATTCATCCAGGACTTCCTTTTTTAAGGACTCTACATTGGGAATATATAACCTGTTTTTATAACAAATCAGCCCCTTTTGGTTTTGAGTGAAATCAATTTTCTCCTTTTTCTGCAGTTTCACTAAAAGTGTTTCATAGTTTGGATCTTGATTTGCTGCTTTTCTTACCAACTCTTCTACCTCGATCTGGGCACTACTTCCAATGCTGTTTATATTCTGACAAGCATTCCTGCTTAACGCATCAACCACTTTATTTTCTTTTCCTTTGATATGTTTTATGTCCATATCAAATTCACTTAAAAAGGACAGCCATCTGGCTTGTCTTGTATTCAGATCAGTTTGGGAAAAGAAATATTTGAGACTAATATGATCAGTAATCAATGTAAACTTTTTCCCAAGAAGATAGTGCTGCCACATTTTCAGAGCATGTATAACAGCCGCCAATTCTAAATCATAGGCACTATAATTCTGTTCATGAATTTCCAGTTTCCTAGATTCATAGGCAATAACTGAATTTTCCTGCAAAAGAACTCCTCCCAACCCCTCTCTACAAGCATCTGTACATACCACAAATTCTTTTTCAGGATCTGCAATCTTTAGGATAGGGGTTGTAGTGAGTTTTAACTTTAATTGGTCAAAGCTGTTTTGGCATTTGTTTTTCCATTCAAATTTGACACCCTTTCTTTGTAATGATGTTATGGGATGTGCTATGGCAGAAAATCTTTCCACAAATCTGCGATAATAGCTTGCAATCCCCATGAATGATCTTACTGCTGAAACATCCATTGGTACAGGCCATTCTTTTATAGCCTTTATCTTTTCATGGTCGACCGCAAGGCCTTGTTTAGAAATAATATGACCCAAATATTGAATCTTATCCTTATAAAATTCACATTTGCTAAACTTGGCATATAGCTGGTTTTCTTTCAAAGTTTGCAACACTATCCTCAAGTGTTCTCGATGTTCATCCTCATTTTTGGAGTAGACCAAAATATCGTCTATGAACACAAGAAAAATTTTATCCAAGTACTTATTTAACACACTGTTCATCAAACACATAAATGTGGCAAGATCATTTTTCAATCTGAAAGGTAGGACTACAAATTCGTAGTGTCCATACCTGGTTCGAAAAGCTGTTTTGTTGATATCTTCTTCCTTGATTCTGAGCTGGTGATAACCAGTTCTTAAGTCAATCTTCGAAAAGACTGAAGCTCCTCTCACTTGATCAAAAAGATCATCAATTCTAGGTAAAAGGTATCTATTCTTGATGGTCAACTTGTTTAGTTGGCGATAATCAATGCACATCCTAAAAGTTCCATCTTTCTTTTCCACAAATAGGACCAGTGCTCCCCAAGGTGACACACTTGGTCTGATATACCCTTTATCTAGCAATTCTTGCAATTGCATTTTCAGTTCCATAAGTTAAGGGGGACTCATTCGATAAGGAGCTCGGGAAACAGGTGTTGCTCCTGGCACCAAATCGATGGAAAAGTCAATTTCTCTTTTGGGGGGAAGATGAGGAATCTCCTTTGGAAAGGCTTCCTTAAATTCTCTCACCACTGGTAACTCATTCAGCAGGTTTTCTCTAGTTTTCCGTTCTACTTCCTCTACATGTATTGCATAAACTCGATATCCTTTCCTAGCTGTTCGTTTTAATTGCAGTGCTGATATTTGTCTTACTGAAATGGATTTTGGTTTTCCCTTGAGAGTAAAAGGTTTTCCTTCTTCATCCACACAATGCAGGGTTTTATCCCAGCAATTCATCAGGGCTTTCTTCTTTTCCAGCCAATCCATTCCTATCAGCAAGTCATAAGAACCTAGAGGCAGTATGTTCAGATTTACTTCTGTTTGAAAATCATTTAATTTGATTGCTGTTCTGGGTAATTTATGTGTTACCTTTCTCTTGGTTCCAGTGGCCAGCTGTACCAACCATGACTGCTGAAATTTTTCAGTTTTAAGATTACATTTTTCTACAATCCTTGGACTAATGTAACTCAAAGAAGCACCCGGGTCAATTAGAACAGTAACAGATAGGTCAGAAATCTTACCCTCCATTTCCACCATGGTTGCCTGATGTTCTGCTTGCCGATTTTCCAAGGCTGCACTGATAGTTGGTATATTTCTGGCGACATCATTTACTGTTGTAGCTTCGCGGTCTCTCATAATCATCTGAATGTTTCTGTGGGGACAATCTCTCAACAGATGGGGTTCTCCACAGCCCCAGCACTTCAGTGGTTCTCTCATTTTGACTGTCCCTTCCTTTTGACTGTCTCCATCTATTTGTTTGGAAGCTACTTGGGACTGAGCAGTTTGACTTTCCTTAGGTTTATTAAACTTTTTCCGTTGATGATCTCTACCAAAATTCTTCAAATAGGTTAGTTTCTGTTTTCTTCCTTTGAACTCACTTTTATTCTGCCAACTTTTTCCATGCTCAGTATTTACTTTAAACTACTGATAGCATAATCTAGCTTTTCTAATAGCTTCGTCCATCATTTTTTGGTTATCAAACTCGATTTTCTCTTTATACACCATCGACAGACAATTCAGAAACCTTTGTACCTTTGCCTTCTCTTCCCTATTATAAGGGACATATCTCAAAAAATTTGTAAATTTAGTGACAAACTCATCAATAGTGAGCTGTCCCAGTCTAAGTTCATGAAATTCCTTGGCTTTATCATCATAGTAACGCTCGTTTAGATCGCGATTTTTAAACTTAATCTGGAAATCCTCCCAAGCAACTCTCTTTTCGTCAATAGCATGAACCATTTTCGTCTCCTCCCACCACAAGGTAGCTTTACCTTGTAGCTGGTAAACATCTAATCTGGCCTTTAGATTACTTTCATATTCATAGAGCTGGAAATATTTAATCATGTTCAGCAACCAGGCTTCAGCATCTTCCTCCTTCTCCCCATCATAGGAGGGGGGTTTGATTTTTCGGAATTCCCCTTGTAATTCCCTTTTCTGTTTATACAGATGTCTAGCAGCATCATCATCATCAGACTCATCAATCTTTCTCTTTCCGGAACCTTCGCCTTCTTGGCTGTTTCGTAACGCTAGTTCTCTGATAAGCTTTTCCCGCCCCTTACTGGCTGATGACAACCTGTCATTTTGTCTTTTTAGTTCAGCCAATTCCCGTTGCAGCCTGTGCAACATAGCCATCACCGGAGCATTGGGATCTGGTGTACTATACTCATCTGGCAGATCCACATAAATTTCTTCACCTTCCGTCATTTCAGCACCACTATACACTACATATCACAGATCAGTAAACTTTAATTTTTTATTTTATTTTTTTTCAATATTCATTTTTACCAGTAACATACAGAAATAGTGAGCACAATGACAACAACCCAGTGTTTTTTAACTTCGGCTCTGATACCATTTGTCACATCTCCCTCTACCAATTTTTTTTCTTTCAGAATTTCCTCTAATTTCTAACTAATTAACCTTCTCTACCTATCTCTTTTCAATTCACGAACTCGCATATTTTATTACCACAAGTATACAATGTAAAATACTAACCAAAACTTTTATATTTTTACCATACAACGAAATCTTTTGAATTCTCTCAAAATATGAAAAATCTCAATCCATTATTAAGTCTCCCATACTTTTGCACTCCACTATATAAGATGCCTCCTTTTCGATTGAGAATAATTTATTTAAATACTTCCCCCCCACTAATAAGGTCGATTCCATCGACTTAATAAATCTACGGGTTCATTCATAGTTGTTGGTAACACACATCTTATTGACATTTGGGTTTCGATAGCCCTTGTGGTAATATATTTCCAAGGTTCATTTATACGATTTAATATAAAAACTGGAGCCTTAACCTAGGGAAAATGCTTTATGACCATCTTTTGGATTTAATATAACGTCCTATCAGCACTCATTTTTATATATATATTTTTTTGTTCCACTGACTTACAGCAGGCTATCAACTGAACTGAGATTTCATTTTTTTACAGTACCTTAATTTAATTTTAGGGTTTTGTTTTTTTCTTCTCACCTGCGACGTGTTTAAGACTCTGCTCGAGCGTAGCCTGAGGGTTTAGGCTCGTTTTATCATCCATGTGCCACGATGGTCCTTGTGGCCGTCGCTCTGCATTCACCATTAATTAAACCATTCCTTGAGTGTGATTCCCATAGCGGTCACGCGGGTGAAATAACTCTACAGTCCTGCATTTTTAATTAATGGTACCCGACCCCTGGTGATAACGTGAGGTCATATTTTTTTATCTCTCCCGTGTGTACCAGATGCACTGGATGGAGAGATTTCCCGTGTTCATCGGGATTCACTCGACCTGGCTCTACCGACAGATGGACGGTGGTGGTACTTGGGCGCTCTTAGGGTTCATCCGGAGGTGTTTTACATAAGTTCTGGTTATTCTATCCTCTTCTCAGTTCTCGTATCTATGGAGGAGGGTTTTTCTTGCGTTGGACTTCATGGCCAATATCACCAAGTGTCAATCGACATTTGTCCGGATATTCGTCAATCTGCTAGCTACTTCATTGCCCTTTCTCCTAACTGGTGCATTCGCTATTCTGGTGAGTTGAATGTTTAATTCAGATAAGAGTATTTGATATCTTTGCCGAAATATGATATACAGCTGATTTGATTGGTGACTATTTCGTTTATGCTGAGATTTTTGTTTTGCTCGCCCATTTCGAACTGACATTATCATAGGGGAAAGCGATGTAGTTATGGAATACTCTCGTTCAAAGTTTTTCTTTCTTTTCCCTCCTTGTCTTATTCTGGCTTCTTATAGTCTTAGTCGAATGTTTTCCCTACTCTTTTATTTCCAGGAGGAAGATGCTGGTAGGGTCTGCGACTCTATTCGGATAACGAAAACAACTCCGTTACCAGGTTCAGTTGCTCAGATTCACTTGAGTTCTGAAATGGCAAGGTACTGGTTTACAACTCCTTAAATCGCTCCCTTCTTGCTACACACGGTCTCTAGTGGTGATTGCAATACCTTTGCGTGTAGGGTAAAAAGGGTTTCTAGTTTTTGGTTGGCGATTGTTCTGGGATCTCGTTACGCTGAGGTTCTCGACGTGAATGAGCATCGTCGCCTCAATCGTGAACTCCCACTTAACTCCTTAACTTCCCATTAAGGGTTAATACTTTGATGTTATAGTTTTTTTTTTGTTTCAGAGCTGTGGTTTGCTGGCCAGTTAATTGGTCCTTCGTTCAAGTTGTTGTGGGTATGTCGTGCTAATTACTATGGCTCCATCCGCGACTCTACAAAATAGTCTGAGTTTTCTAGTCATATTTTTTCCAAATGGGGTTGAACTTATTTACACGATTTCCTGCTACCTGAAATTATCATGCTGACGGTGACAGTCCAGTTTAATACTTTCTCGTTTCCTCTTTCTACTGTTTAACATACATATGCTCTCATTCTGCATGTTTAACTTATGGCTCGGCTCTTACGAACATGTGTGTTACTTCCGCCGTTGGTAGTTGGGGTGAATGGACTTTCATGAGGATTTTCCGTATATAAATGCGTTGTATCATAGTTATCATACCCGATATACATCGGCTGTGTGGTTTTTATTTTTATTTCTATGGCTCGCTTATTCGGTACATATATACACTCATTTACAGACAAAAGATTTAGTTATTAATTTTCAGTTCAACAGGGTAACTGAGTGTGATATAATTATGATTTTATTTATCCATTTTCTTCTTTATTTATACATACCAATTATATGCGAGGTGGCGATGTACATATATTTAAACCCGAACACTCTATGTTTTCCTCACAACCACTAAGGGATCTGAAATTACAATTTGCATACTACTTTTTGATTTTATGTAGACCTTCTAATTTTACTTGAAGGCGGTAGTTACAATGATGATATGTCGTACTTGTAAGATTTTAGTTGTTTGTTTATATATATATATATCTTGGAGCAGGTAATTGTAAAGATGGGAGTACGATAAATGCACTCCAATTACTCTGTCGAATCCTCACGAAATTAAAAATTGATTTGCACAGCCAGTTGTATGTTTAGAGCGCCATTTATTTACCCATATTTTCTTTACATCTAGGCGTGTCTTAAATAGAATGGTGACACTTCGAAATGTGGTTCTTAAGTGGCGAGAATGTTTGATTTACTATCTTGCATAGACATACAACATATTCTCTTTTCCATGATTTTTTACGAGCCATGATACTATGGAGTTTTCAATGCATATACTTGGACTAAATGGGCAGTTAAAGTTACATTGAAGTAATTATTAGTAACTCTATGTCATTTATTATGTCATAAAAGCGATTTAAGCAGATTTAAATAGTTTAAACTATTCCTGAACATATTAATAATATCTCCAGATTTAATCCCTCATTGGGATTAGAGATGCTGGTGAATATGGACTTCAAGAGATTGTGCTTACTACTGTGTGGAAATGTAAGGATTTACTTCCAATATATTTCTGCTAAAGGTAAGCACATGCATTATAGCTCCTAGTTATGCATTATTTTAACCAAACACATACCTTTTAACCATAAAATTTGCATCATTCATAAATTATATAAACATACCAGTTTTGCAGAAGACCAGTCCTCCCTACCATAGAGTTTCTTCAAACTCACCCCCTAGCTGAGATCCTCCATCCCACAGACCAACCCCAATCTGTTTAGGAGCAGCTTCTTAAAGCTATTGTTCCCCAAAGCCTGTTTCTAATTCTGCATCCAGAATATCAGGATGCTTTTCTTCCTGTTTGCCTAGGATTCCCATTTTTGGGATTCTTTAAAGCTGTTTTATGCTTTTCTTCAACTTTCCCAACTTTTCACCTCTTCCCAACTACTTTCCTCATCATTGGGGAAATTCAGATTTTTCCTCAAAAATCTAAATTTTAATTTTAATTTCTTTCAAGGATTTTTTTGAAAGATTTTGGGGAATATTTGCTTTTTCCATCCTCATGGATTTAGCAATTGATCTCATAAATCTCATTTTGGTCAATCTGCACAATATTCATTTTATTCATTTCCTCAATAATTTATTTAATTACATTCACAAACCACTTATCCTTTGGGGTCCACTCCCCTTAGGACTAAAGTTCAAATGTCTAGCTTTGAAATTCAAACACATAAATTGGGGTATTCTGATTTTATATTGAATTCAATAAGCTATCTGAGTGATATAAAATTCATTTTATTCATATTTAAACTATTTTTATTTTATTACTTATATATATATATATATATATATAAAGATGTCGAAGAAGGATGCAAATGGAGTACCAGATACTTTCAAAAGATTTATGGAAAAAATTAAGGTGGAAAACATGAGAAAGAAGGGTCTTATGAATGTTGAACTTGATCCTACTTTTAATCATTACATTTGGAATGGGCTCGATAGTATCCAATATAAAATAATACAAGGTGACTGTGAAGACATTGCATCACTAATACCTAAAATGGAATATGGCCTAGTTATTGTAGATATTCCTCATGGTTTCAATTTCCCAGACATTGAATATGATAGAGAACCATATACTTATGAAGCTTTTAGTAAAGTGGTTACGGGTTTTCAAGAAGTGACAACATCACCACTTTGGTGATTTGTGACATTTCATTCAGACACACAGTTTCCAATGTTATTAAAAAGCTTCAAGGGTAAAGCAAACTCAAGGATGCAACTTACATGGTAAGACTTTGAAATTGTATGTTTGATTCCTCCTAAATTTTTTTATTCATGTAAAATTTAATTGAAATTTTACTATGTTATGTTACAGGCAAAAGTCAAATATTGTTTCTTCCGAAGATCAGCCTATTATAAATGATTGTGATTTCATCCATGTTGAATGTTGGACAAAAGACGATAGCTATAAGCATATTATTATGAATCGAGTAGATGGGAAGAGTCATAGTCAAGTATTGGTTTATGATGCAGTTGTAAGAAAACTAACATATGAGGATAAAGATGCAAAATGAGATATAGTTAACATTTATCAAAAACCACAAACATTGATTAACTATCTTATAGATCTATGTTCAAATGAAGGAGAATGGGTTTTGGATTTATTCTCAGGTTCAGGTAAGTTTTATTATACAAATTTAAATTTAAATATTGTCTTTTTTACTTTTTATGTCTCCATACTAATTTTTTTACTTATTTTTTTTGTGCTTGATGATTAAGTACAACACTAGCATGTTCCCTACTAAAAGGAAGAAATTGCATTGCCATTGAGAAAGACCTAGTTCAATGCAAATTTATTCAACAAAGAATTAATGCTCTTAAATTCCTTCCAGATGCGAAGCAAGAAGTTGGTTTGAGGAAAGGAGATTTTAATGAATCACGTGTGGCAAAAAAAGCAAAGGAACCTCAACCACCATTATATGGAATGATTGGAAAGGGACACTTTGAAAGATTTGCTAACATGAAAGATCCATTAGAAGATGACAATGATCAAAATGAAGAAGAAAATGCTACGGAAGAAGCCATCAATGATGTTCTAGATGATGTTGAAGATGTATTAGTTGATATTGTTGATGATGTTTAAGTTATGCTTGCAAACAAAGCTTATTTTTTAGAACTATTAATCAATTTTACTTGTAATGTTTAGACTTTGATATTTTATGAGAACAGCCCTTTTTTTTTGCAAAAAACATGTGATTGCTATTATTTTTTGACATAAAATTCAATAAAAATGTTATTTTCTTAAGTGTTTTTTTATTAAAATTCTCCCAAAAAATTAGTTTATTTAACATGTTTTTTCCAACAAAAAGTCTGTAAAAGTGTATTTTTTGCATTGTATTTATATTGAAAAATTGTATTTTTTTGTCATATGGTTCAAAATATTGTTTTTTTAGCGACAATTTTTTGATGTGCATTGAAAAATTATTTAAACATCTCACAGAAGAGGAAGACATTAGAAAATCTATAGTGTCAAAATCAATCCTATAAAAAAACATTGGTGATGATACACCACCACTATTCAAAATCGACATAAAAAACATCACTTAAAAAAAAAAAAACAAAATTAAAAAAAAAAAAAAATGAAAAAAAATTAAAGTGCCAAAAACATGCTCAAATTTTTTTTTCTTGATTCTGCATCGCCACTTTTTCAAAATCAGGTGTTTTTCTTGATATTTCAAAAAGTAGGTAACATTGAGGTTACCTATTTCATCGGTAACATTGTTGAGACTACTAGTGCTAGGTGTCGAGAATTGTGTGCTAGGAGTTCTTTGGAGTGCTCACCGAAAAATCCTTGATGCAATAACCATGAACTCTACTCGAAAACCCTGGAAAAAACCTAGAAATGTTCTATTTGGATTTGACTTTGAAAATTAGACCTTCTAGGGTTTAAAATGCACTCTAATGGGTATGAGTCGGATATGGGGCTGGTAGATGATCTCACTAATGTAATATGACCCAAAAATTAAATTAATAAAGGGTTGGCAAAATGTGGAGTTTCGTATAGGGAAAACATATCCATCGGAGTTTTTTTCGCACACATATTTGTTTGGGCCAGTGCAAAAACCTTTGGTTGGTAATGTTTAATTTTCTTATCCTTTATTGATGACTATAGCGAGAGAAAACATGGGTTTATCTTGAAACAAAAATGTTTGGAAGAATTTTCTTATTTAAAGATTTAAAAAGGTATAAAGGTATAGTTGAAAAGGAAAGTGGAAATCATATCAAAATTTTGAGATCGAGGATAGGGTGTGGTGAATATATGTTAACATATTTCCTTGAGTTTTGTCAATCACATGGAATCGAAGAGGTATTTTATTGCACATTATACTCCAACGACAAAATGCGATTCTTTGAAAGGAAAAATCGGGATTATGGATATGGTTCAAAGTATGTTGAAGGAAAATCATGTACCAAATGAATATTGGGGATAAGAAGTAGCTTTTGATATTTATATCCTTAACAGAAGTACGACAAAGAGAGTGAAGGACCGAGTTCCCGAAGAAGCATGGAATGGTAAGATTTGTCATATTTTTCATTTAAGATTTGTTGGTTGTGTTGCTTATGCAGATGCTCCCAAATAATTGAGAAATAAGTTAGATGATAGAAGTGAGAAATGTATCTTTATTTGATATATTCAAGAATATAATGCATATAAACTCTATAATCCCATCACCAATAAATATATTATTAGTAGAGATGTTCAATTCAAGCAAGAATAAATCAATCTATTGCAGGGGGAGTTGTATTATATCATGGAGATAATAATGAAGATGAGAAAGAGGTAGAAGGTGGACAGTCAATTACATATACACGTGTTGCAAGCACTTCAATAAGCCAATCACTAAGACTTAATCCATTACAATGTAGAACATCAGGAAATTGGGAACATGGCAAACCATTAGGTTATGGTGGACAACAAAGAATAGGCCCAGAGGTGAGAAATGAATATAATCCTCAAAATGGCCACATTAAAGAATACAATTAAAGATTATAAAACTAGAAGTTTAAAATAAGTGTATGGGTAGAATGATGAAATAGATAAAGTTTCAAATTTTACATTACTGGCATATGATCCAGTAAATTTTGATGAGGTTCTGAAAGAAAAAATTTGGATAAAAGCTATGGATGAAGAAATTGATGCTATAAAAGGAAATAATACTTGGGAACTTGTCAATTTTCCTAAAGGTAAGAAAAATATATAGGTGTTAAATGGATTTACAAAACTAAAGTGAATGTTGAAGGTGAAATTGAAAAGCATAAAGAAAGACTTGTTCCTTAGGGGTTCAGTCAACAACTTGGTATTGATTATAATAAAACTTTTGTACCTATAGCTAGACTTGACATAGTAAGAATGGTATTATCTATCGATGCACACAAAAATGAAAATATATCATATTGATCTTAAGTCTGCATTTTTAAATGGTTTTTTGGAAGAAGAGTTTTATGTGAAACAACCTCGTAGATATGAAATTGATCGTAAAGAGGATAAAGTTTACAAATTAAATAAATCATTATATGGATTGAAACAAGCACCGCAAGTGTGTTAGAGTATAATTGTTGAATATTTGAATAATATTGGATTCATCAGGACTCCAAGTGAGTGAAATTTATACAAAAGTAAACGAGGGAGGTAAAATTTTCATTGTCTTCATGTATATTGATGATTTGATTTTCACTGGAGATCTTTGAGTAGATGATTTTAATACAAGCATGAAAATAAAATTTGATATGAATGATTTAGGTCTAATAAAATATTTTCTTGGTATTGAAGTAAGTCAATCCAAAGATGGTATTTTCATTTGTCAATCAAAGTATGAAAATGATATATTTAAAAGGTTCAAGATTGAAAATTTTAAGCAAGGTGTTAAATGGATCTACAAAAATAAAGTGAATGGTGAAGATGAAATTGAAAAGCATAAAGCAATCCTTGTAGCTCAGGGGTTTAGTCAACAACTTGGTATTGATTATAATGAAAATTTTGCACCTGTAGCTAGACTTGACATAGTAAGAATGGTATTATCTATTGATGCACAAAATAAATGGAAAATATATCAGATGGATATTGCGTTTTCATTTTTAAATGGTTTTTTGGAAGAAAAGGTTTATGTGAAACAACCTCCTGGATATGAATTTATGGTAAAGAAGATAAAGTTTACAAATTAAATAAAGAATTATATTCATTGAAATGAGCACCCTGAGTATGGTACAATAGAATTGATGAATATCTACATAATAATGCATTCATGAGGAGTCCATGTGAGCCAAATTTGTATACAAAAGTAAACAAGGGAGGTAAAATTTTGATTGTGTGCCTGTATGATGATGATTTTATTTTCACGAGAGATCTCTTAGTAGATGATTTTAAGACAAGCATGAAAATATAATTTGATATGAATGATTTAGGTCTAATAAAATATTTTATTTGTATTGAATTAACTTGATCTGAAGATGGTATTTTCCTTTGTCAATCAAAGTATCAAAATGATATATTGAAATGGTAGAAGATGGAAAATTTTAAGTGAGTTGTAACCCCAATTGCAATTCTTACAAAACTCAGTAAGGATGATAATGGTTCAAATATTTATCCACCCTTGTATAAGAAATTCGTTGCAAGTCTTATGTACTAGACTGCAACAATGCCTGATATAATGTTTGTTGTAATTTTAATTCCAATATTCATGGAGTCTCGGAAGAGTTCCCATTGGCTTGTTGGAAAACAAATTTTCAGATTTGTTGAAGGAATCAAAAACTATGGTATCTTGTATACATCCGATTCATATTCTGAACTAAATGGATATACAGATAGTGACATTGCGAGTAATGTGGATGATAGGAAGAGCACATATGGACATGTGTTCAGTTTTGGTTTAGTTACAGTTTCATGGGAATCAGTGAAGCAATCCATTGTGACTGTATCACCAGCTGAAGCAGAGTATGTTAGAGCGATGAAAACAACATGTAAAACTGTGTGGATGAGATGAATTTTGACTGAGTTGTTGCACGAACAGATAGAATCAACTCAGGTTTTCTGTGATAAAAAATATTCTATTTCATTATCAAGAAATCATGTTTTCCATAAGAAGAGTAAACATATTGGTACGAGGTATCATTTCATTCGAGAATTAGTAAGCAATAATGAAATTGTATGGAGTTCTGCAAATCAGAAGACCAGTTTGTAGACATACTTACAAAAAACTTGTCAAAAAAACTGTTTGAACTCACAGGAAAAACATAGGAGTATGTATGATGTAATGACATTTTTATGTAATAGAAAAATGTGTTTTCTTTTTGGTGAAATAATTAAGGGGGATAATGTAAGAATAATTATTTCAAGTCATATTCCATCGTCGGCACCCCAACGAACACCCTATGCACCGCCTCACTGCCTTGTCGTAGCCAGCATCGAAGGGTCGCCACCTCCTGCAGAAATGAAAGGGCAAGCACTCCCTCACAAAATAATATTTAAATCATTGTAACCGACATGAGTTTTTTGTATAAATAGAGAGGCTTAGCCATAGGCAAATCGTTCGGTCAACAAATTTGTTTATGTAATGTTGCAGTTGTAGCTACGTCTTTGATGTGCACCTGTCTCTTTTTATTGTTTTCAAAATTAACTAGAAACATGTACTCAAAAATATTATTTCATCTATAAGTTAAAGTACTCCATAAATTATTATAGTTATATAAATTACATGGCTAACAAATGATATACATGCATCTATAATAAGCATATAAACATTTCATCGAGCATTTCACATTAAAAAACTAAAATTAAAAAATCATAAAAAATATTTTAATTATAATTATATATATATATATATAATTAATACATTTTTAAATCTATTTACATTTAAAAAATGTGAAACAATTATTTTAACCTTGTAGAGTCTTGGAATTTTACCATATCTACAAATAAGTTTTTGTACAATACCATGAGTGAATACCACGTCTTATGAATACTAGATTCCCTAATAAATCCTAACTCATTCTATATGAAAGTGGTTCATAAGACATTTTCTTTAACTAATGAATTAAATTAAAAGGACAAAAATAAGCATAGCCAATCAATACATAGACATCAACCTTCAATTTATGCATGCTATGAAGGACTTGTCTATTTAAGCTAAAATTTCACTTAGAATGGAATTTTCTTGTTATAACTTTTATGAGAATTTAGAGATATTAAATTTTTTTTTCAAAGAAATTGATATTTGGTGTATTTGAATATTTTTTTTTAATGATAGAAATAGATTCAATAAAAAAATCCAAAATTTTGAAGCTTAACTTAATTTCCAAAAATTTCCTCATATTTCTTTCTTTAATAGTGTTTAGACTAAGTGATAAACATATTCTACAATATTTTATAAAAAAAAAATCCTACTATCCATTGAATATGGATATCCACTGAATATGGATAATTAATTAAATTTATGATATTTAATTAAAAGAAAACAGAGCCTATATTAGTTATCCGCAATTAAACATTGGTCAAACTTAATTACCTTCAAAATTGTGATGAGTTAGCGCGAGGTGAATTGAGCCACCCCTCCACCGTGTCTGCCTTTCTAAATGCAAATGCCATTATGTCACTTATGGAAAAGAGAAGTTTGACCTGAGCTTAACCTTACCGCAGAGAGTTTAATTACAATGTGAATAGGTAAGTAGATATACGAATCTACAGTAAGTTTGAAATGGTTGTAAATTTGGATGCGTCCCTTTTGAGAAACTGTGGGTTTGAAGAAAGGGAAATATTGACTGCATTAAGATGAAAATATGGTTGACCTGTCCCTTTGAGGTGTAGTAAATTTGATGGAAGAAACTAGTGTTAATAGTAGAACACGAGAAGAATCGAAATAAATTTAAAAACAAATAAAAAGTAAAATGGAATAGAAGAATAAAAAAAAATGTAAAAGCTCTAAATAAATAAAATTTAAATATAAAAACTAGGGCGGAAAATTTTACTGAGGAGGATAGGAAACAGATTTGAGATTTATTTAATGAATAAATTAAAATAGATAGATCTATTTGTTGTTTTTCACCAATGATTTTTAATTTGTTGAACACTTTTATTATTATAAGAGATAGTTTAATTAATAAATAATTTTTTTAATCGTACAAACACAAGTTTTTTACGGCCTTCAAAGGCGGTGCTGCTGCTTCATTTTTTGTTTTATGATTTAGTAATCCCTTTTGTTTATGTTTTATTAAGCTCTGACTAGTTCCCAATCAACTCAACCGGTGCATTGAGAGTTACTGCTTCTTTCCTCTTCTCTCGAGAAGTGAATGAATTACATATTGCAGACTGTAACCAGCATTTTGCGAATGCCTTATTTCTGATGGGGGAGATTGGCGGAAACAACTACAATTATCCATTCTTTCAGCATCGGCCAATGCAAAAAATGTCTACCTTTGTCCCTTTAGTCGTGGCCAAGATTGAAAATGCGCTGAAGGTGGGTATAGGTATTACAATTTTCATTTCGTTTATTCAACATATTTGAAGGGTTAGGTTGCATGCCTACAGTTTTTCTACCTTTCCTAAATTCTGATGTTTTTACGTGACCAATTTCCAATTTCTAAAAAGTAAGACATGATCCCCAACACAGGTGTCCTCACATCCACCCCTATATGTTCAAATATCCTAAGGTTCCTACATCACCAAATGCCCTAGAAAATGTAGAAACATAAAATGGAGAACTCCTTTTCTGTCTCAAACATTTTTCGTCTCAAACAAATATTTGAGGCATGAATCCAATGACCTGGTTTATTATCGATTAGATTCTGGAAAGGCTGAACCACAATTTGAATTTGATTCCTGAACGTGTGACTCATCAAACGTTGATTATCAAAATTACGGTATCTACTTTTTATTACAGACATTCATTGTTTAAATTAGATTATCTACTTACTATATTGAGAGTTTGTTACAGACGTTGATTACTGTGGGCGGAGCAAAGAAGATTTTAGTTGGCTGCTCTCCGTCATATTTAATGTTAGAATGTGTAATTACTACTTGTCCAGTTGTGACTCTCTATGAATAGAGTCTGTTCCTATTTCCTAGGTTAGATAAAACTAGTTTCCTTATTTGGTGTGAGGTTGAGATATTCCCTCAACCAACTTATTGTACGTCCCAGATAGATTTGCTATCTGGAGACTAATTCTTGTATAAATGTGTGTAATATATTTTATCAATAATATAGTTTGCAGATTGAGAGTTTATTTTGGTATCAGAGCGGAGGGTAGACCTCTCGGCCCTCCTGCATTAGGGAAACAAGAATATATTTAGTTTATTTTGAGTTTTTTGTTTGTGCGTTGAGAAAGCGGCGCGCCAGTTGTCTATTTGTCTGACTGAAGGGTAACTGCTTGTATCGGTATACGACCTCAAGTCATTTTAACAGATGGGTTGGTGCTTTATCGTGAGCGAGCGGCGTCAAGTCATTTAAAATCCTGTGTGTGCGTTTTTTTTTTTAAAAACGACGATTGAAGATCGAGTGGCAATGGAGTTCGTTGGTACATATGGGATACTTGAAAATTTCAGGCGTGCGGTCAGATTTGGATAGTTTTTCGGCTTCCCATTGGATTTGGATAGTTTAAATAAACGTTGGTTGTTGTTTATTTAATTCAATTGTTTATTCTTTGAGTCAGAGTTTTTTTTTTTAAGATTGGTGCGGGGTTTCTTGGCCCGATCTGATGCGGGAACCTTCATTTGTCTTCCGCGTCCGTGTTTTGTCTTCTGCAGAAGATTTGCGAGGCCGTCGCAATACCGCTTCCTCGCGTCTTCTCCCCATTCGTCCTCCCTGATTGTCCCTTTAGCCAAAGTCAAGGGTTCGAATCCGGCAACACTCTCATCCGCAGATCTACATGTGTTTTTTCTGCGGCAACAGCTTGGAGCGACCGGATTTTATGTGGGTGCTGTTCAGTTCATGGCGAGTGATGTTATACAAGGGTCGTAGTCTTGATTAGGGTGTTTTGTTCTCCCGCTGTTTTTTGTTGTTTGTAGAGTTTGTCTTTTCATTTTTCATTGAAACATGGTTAGTTTAGAAGCCTCGGCTGGAGAAACCTGTTCTCCGGAGGTTACCAGGGAATATGGGATTGCGAAACCAATTTCGTTATCAGGTCCTTCAGGATCAGATCTTCAGAGAAGCCGAGAGTTGGAAAATTTTTTAGTGAGTGCTGGGCTTTATGAGAGCGAAGAGGAGTCTAAATTAAGAGAAGAAGTGCTTGCCCAAATTGACGAGACTTGAAGAATCAAATGCAAAAGTGTTTACATTTGGTTCTTATCGCTTGGGGGTTCATGGCCCGGGTGTTGACATTGACACATTGTGTGTTGGGCCTGAGTATGCTGATCGGAAGGAAGATTTTTTTTCATTCTTCTTCATGACATGTTGGCTGAGATGCCCGAAGTTACAGAACTGAATCGTGTTCCAGATGCTCATGTACCTGTTATGCAATTTAAGTTCAGAGGGATATCTATTGATTTGCTTTGTGCTAGTGTTGCTCTCCGTATTGTTCCTGATGACCTGGACATTTCACAGGAATCAGTATTGTACAATGTGGATGAACAAACTGTGAGAAGTCTGAATGGTTGCCGAGTGAATGAACAGACTCTAGATTCCTCGTTGCTTCGCGTGTTTCTGTGAAATTACTTTAGTGACCAAAGCATGTATTTGGTCATACAAGAAGAAGAAAGAAAGGCACTGTGTGGAGTGTTTTGGCACTCTCTAGGTAACTCTTGAATGTATTGAAGCATTGAGCCTAGCTAACTCAATGGAGTGGTTTTGTTAGAATTAGCTACTCTAACAAATGGCTCGGGGTGGATATGGGACAAAAGCATTTAGACAAGAAATATAGTGGTGGATAACGAGAGGCGAAGTGTAACAAATATTATTTTTGTGTAACAGCCCAACAACGACACTGAAAATTAAAGGATGATGGACATATAGGTGAAAGTTTGTGTGAATTAGTGTGGGTTTCTTAGAATAGACTCTTGATGATGAGTCACTCAGTTGCATGGTAAGCAAGTCTAGGATGGTTTTGTAGTGGTCATTTTATGTACCTGGTAATTCCAAGATGTGGAGTATGTAAGCCTTATAAAGGCATGTGTATTCCTGTAAAAGTTCGTGGTAATCTCAAAACCACTTTGTAACTACAGGTTCATGGTTAGCCAAAAACCATTTTGCAGTGTCAGTTTGTGGTCAGCTAAAAACCACGTATAATAGTGAAGCAGACTGGAAATAGGTCCGTGTCAGTGTTTGCCACTGATGAAGAGCATGGTTACGGGTCATCCGATAAAACCCAGGAAAAGCATGGTTACGGGTCATCCGATAAAACCCCGATGAAGGAAGAGTATGGTTATGGATCATCCGATAAAACCCACGTTGGAGGGGGGATATGTGGATACAGGTACATGTATGCAGTGATAATGGTTGACAGAACCATGTATACTAAGGACATCCTACAAAACCAGCGGTTGCAGCGGTTGGTACCCATGCATTCCGATGGATGGTTGCTCCTTTATATGGACGTCGACATATTCTTTGTTATGTTTGACCACAACTAAATTTTGCGAAGTGATATCGAGACAAGTAGTCATTAAGGGAGTGTGTTAGAATGTGTAATTACTACTTGTCCAGTTGTGACTCTCTATGAATAGAGTCTGTTCCTATTTCCTAGATTAGCTAAAACTAGTTTCCTTATTTGGTGTGAGGTTGAGATATTCCCTCAACCAACTTATTGTACGTCCAAGATAGATTTCCTATCTTAAGACTAATTCATGTATAAATGTGTGTAATCTATTTAATTAATAATATAGTTTGCATATTAAAGTTTTATTTTTTAACACTATACACTTCATCTAGACCTCGAACCACTTGAACAAAATGGGGCTGCGGGAATATCCACTGAGTTAAATTTGTTTTGCGAGACTATTGCGAGGCAGCTCTCGAAATTTTGAAGTGTCCAGTATTTGGGTGGGGGAGAAAAGCATTTTAATTTAATTAATTTCTTTTCATGCTATTGAATTTCTTTATTTCAAATCCGAATAAACAGAGATAAATTAATTCATTTTCCTTCATTCCTTTTCCCTCCGTATTGCTGAGAATAAGCATCCCTAACTCATGCAAATATAAGAGGACATCTCAATAGATGCATATCCATATTGATATGTTCTCCAATTCATTCTCATTATATGTTCATTCTAATTATATGTTCTTGAACACATCCTCACAATGCCAATGTATGTGTTCAAATATCAACCCAAATCAAAGTAAAAAAAAATATAATTGTCCACATAAAGAGTAAAATTGACAGTCAAACAATGACGTAATAATGATTCTCCTTAATGAGGAGAGTTTAATGAAAGTATGATGTAACCGTAAAAAGACAGATCTAGAGGCCCGGCTTTCCAAGGAAACTCTCCTTGAAAGCCAAGTCATATTATTGAGTGGTTGGAATGGAACCAGATATGTTGAAAATGACTAACCTCATATTCTCCTATTGAGAACGGATTTCCAAGTAAACACTTAAATTTTACATAGATACTTGTTAACTAGTTATAAGCAAGATTGAAATGAGAAATACATAGATACTTGTTAACTAGTTGTAAGCAAGATTGAATTGAGAAATATGTGGTAATGACATTATCGAGTTTTCAATTTCCGAAGACTAAGAATTGTAATCAATTTGGAGGATATTAATTGAACTTAAGCCTCCATGCTCATTAAGAAGACAGCCGAGAGAGTTGATATTGCATGCACTGAAGTTAAATAGGTTACTCGGTTGTTCAATCTGTGAAGGTATGATTCCATTGAACCAATGGTTGGAGATCTCCAAACATTTCAACTCCTTTGCTCACAAATCTCTGTAAAAATATGGCCTTCAATTGCCAATTTTGTAATATATTGAGAGTTACATAACGTCGAAAAAAATTGGCCAACGGAAACAAAAAACACCTTCCTTCATTATTAGGAGAATCACTATCCTCAAACCACTATTATCAAAAATTCCCAACTAAAAAACAAATATTCTCGGTTTCACTATGACATAGAATGTGAGATATAATCATGTTATTCCCAAATATATAATTAAACAATAATTTTGAAAAACTAACCATATTGTTGTGGTTTATAACTCTGGATATGCTCTAATAAAAAAAAACATCAACAACCGTTTTTATACCATCCAATCATAGTAAGAAACTTGTAATTCGAGACGAAATTCAAAATTTAATATTATAAACTATTTTTATTATAGTTTCGCAAATTTAAGATGTTCAGAATAATGTGCAGTAATAATTTTATTAAATGTAGCATATCTAAAATATTGTTTTGTTCAAGGAAATTGATAACCCCCAAAATTCGAGTTCAAGAGGCAGAAATTTTCTTTCTTTCATAAGGATTTCTCAAGAGTGGTGGATCATAATTACTTGGGTAGTGATGCACTTGCCCGGACCAGAGAGATTCTTGAAGAGAATGTTATCACCCATGTGTTGAACTGTGTTGGATTTGTATGCCCAAAATATTTTAGAAAAGATTTGATATATACGATATTGTGCTTGGAAGAATCACAGCTTATTAGATTTTTTTTTTAAATTTAATTTTCTTCTGACAATAGTTTTAGATTAAATAAATAGATTAGTTAACATATTTTTAGCCATATCGAAATCCAATTTTGAAACCTCATTTAGATATTATTGTATTTATATCCATTTTTTTTTATTGAATGCAATTTTGATTTTTTTTCTTAATATATTATTGTATTTATATTTATTTTTTTATTATTTAGATGAACATTTTATTTAGATTTTAAAATGATTTGAATTTAAACAAAGTCTCTTCTATATTTTACAAGAACACTCTTTCAAAGAAGCCATAAGAAAATTCATTTCTTCTAGCTTATGCAAGTATACTCTTACTTGGGTATGTGTTATATTCTTTGCATAAGTAGCCCAAGGAAACTTTTCCTATAGGGGGTTTGAAAGGAGTTCTCCAAATTTCTCTGAGTTTATTTTTTAGGAAAACCCAAGGATGGAGACGAATCTAAGGATGATGGGCATATCCCATGGTTTAGGGCATGACATCTTTTCCCATGGTAATTTGTAGATCTCGTCAAGAGAATTATTACTATGCTATAATAAATTGGTTTACTAATGCTTTCGCATGTATACAATGTACTGTAACATTGAAATGAATATAATGAAAAATAGTATGTTTTTGCAGTTTTCGGTTCTAGGAGGAAAATATTTGTGTATATTTAATGTTATTTCCATTGTATATTTTTAAGTTCTTTTTTCAAGAAATATTTTTTAGGTAATTTATGCCTAGAGTTAAAGCATTCACTCTCCTAAAATAAACCCCAAGAAAAACACTTAGTGGTGAACTCTCTTAATGCAAGATAATGTTGATTTACTTAGCAATTTTTTGCAGCATAACCTTGCTCAAACTTCTTTTTCTTGGTTTGAATTAAAGTTTTATTTATAGGCACAATACTAATCCATGGCTCCCCCTATATCATTAATGAGAGTATGATTGCTAAGAGTCAATATGAGACCTTTGGGGGCTCCTTAAATCCAATTCTATTGTGTAATGGCTCGAAAATGAGCTATTAGATCCTGTGAAAAAAGAAACTAGTTTGAATTCAATGTGACTTTTTCCATAGCCTCATTAGTTATCAGTTTGGAAAATATGTGTGGCTGTCGAATAAATAGTTGTAGTGATTCGTTCAAAAAATTCTTTGCCTCCCTTGTGCAATTTGAATTTTTAAATGAACCTTTAGGAACCTTTTATTTTTTGTTGCTTCATGATGTTTCTAGCCTTATTAGCACACTTGTACATGTTGTTTTCCTATGTTGATAAAAGCCTAATGTGTATAGTTGGGTGTACTATTTTTTAATGATAACGATCCTCCCCAATATAAAAGGTTAGGATCAAACATATGCCTGAAATGCATCATGTTTTTTGGGCCTAATGATGAGTTATGCTAAATTCTTGGTTCAGATATTCATGTGTAAAGAGTCGAGGGGACCCCTCAAAAGATACAATAAAACCTAATGTTGATAGAAAATATATTAAAAAAAATTGTATAGAAAGTGGCCTTGTCCCATGCTCGTGATCATTATTTTGACATGCATGATTACAAGTGCACAAGAAGAATCCTATCAAAAGATGTGTCACCACTATTACCACATATATCTACATAGAAATTACTCCATAAAAAAAAATCATTTACTTTACAAGAGTACCTATTATTCAAGAGAATAATAGAATTATTTATAAATTTATGTCATAAGGTACTATTTACCATACTCACCTCTGTGCCTTGGATTTTCTACTTCCTGTTGAACTTGATCATTATCAACATATCGTTCAAACCATATGAATAGAGTCCTAATGATACTACATTATCACAGGATATATATACATATCATCGCACTAAGAAAATATTAGCCTTAATGTGTTGGTAACATCTATGCCATTGTATTGGAATATCTTAACATTAATATCTTATGTCACCATGTATATCATAGCATTGGCGAATTTAAAATAGATTAGATTCATGCGCCTAATTTATGAAATCCAAAGCTAGCATTCATTTTGTAAGACAATTGTAAGCTTTTTTCAATCCTCGTATGTTAGCAGTACTGTGGATTTACCCCCAAAATGTAGCTATGCATGCTTGGCAGACTTTTCGATGGAAATAATAGCAGGTTTGATGGAAATTTGGGCCTTTCATCCACCTTTGATTCCCTTGGATTAGACTGTCCAGATGATGTTGAGGTGGTTAGGCTATCAAAACTACACCCCCTCCAAACTCCCTTGGCGATCCGCTACTCTGCTTCTCTCCTCTATGAAAAGGTGTGTTTTATGTTGTTTAAAAACCTACAGGCATATGTGTCTTTTCTAATCAGGGTCCACCAATGAACGTCCAAGTCTGCCTAGCTCTTTTCTTGCATGCAACCCTTTTCTGGCACTTACAACTCAGGTAAATCTTCTTGTTTGTTCTTTTATATATTCAGCTTGTTGACCTTTAGCTACTACAATTCTTACATGATTATGGTCATCTTGGGTGCCCTTACAGGCAGGGTCTCGAGTGGAAACTTTATTTTGATAGTTAGGTAATTGTTCTCTCCTTTTGAGTTTTCATGTGTAGGGTTAAGTCCATTTATTGTGCTTATTCCACTAACTATCTCTTGCACCGATGCAGGTACCTATTTCCTGGGTCCAGTCTCTAATTTCAGGAATGGTTTCGGGCTCTAACGCATCGATATTTCCTGGTACTATAGCAACTTTTATATTTTTTAACGTTAAAAGATTCAAGATACTCTCGTTTTCTCTTCTAGATCCTCTAGGCTCAAGCTATGAATGCTTTTAGCTACATCCCTAGTGTCTTTGTGTGAATTCACCGGGTTAAAACCGTAGGGTTTCTAGACCATAGGGATACATTTTTTTCATTGGGGTAGCGTTGCTTGCTACTGGCGTGAACATTTTTTTGTAAAGGGATCCTCAATATATTGTTAAGGTTTATTAGTTCATTTTTAATGTTATTGTGTAGACTTGTAGAGGTTGGTTAATATGCTACTCATGTGGAAGAATCCTTGAATCTTTGTATAAACTCTTGAAATGGATTAAGGCCTCTATTGACAAGTAATTTTTTAAGGAACTTAATATACCATTTTTGTATAATCGAATCGTTTAAGCTATGGTTCCTTTGGTGAATGATGTCGGCAGTAAGTATTACATTTACATATACTAGCTGTGATTTTTTTATAACTCGTAAATTTCTTTATATTTTATAGCTCATATATCAAGTATGCCTTGTTCATGGTAGATGCTCATTTTTTTTTTATCTTATGCGTTAGTAATTTGTTGGGAAAAATACTGATGATAGGGGTGTGGGTGGGGTGAATCAGTATCTTCAATAATAATAATGATATTTTTCTATTCTCTTATTTATTTATATACATAACTTTTATTAGCCTAGCTAGTGTATATACATGGATATAATAACAAAAACTTGCGTATATTGAGATAAATTTATTTCTAGATACACTTTTAGAAAAAATATTTAACCTAACTTATCAGTTATGCATCAGATATTTAAGCAGTAAATATGTGCAGTAATAACAAAATCAATCATCACACAAGAGCATCACACATGAACACTAATATTTAAGGTGGAAACCCAATTCAGGAGAAAACCACTGCTGTTGTCGTCTCTGTCTTGAATATTTATTATATGGAAAATTGCTTACAATATTGTACTAATGTAGGCTCATATCAGTACGAAGAATCTACCTGCAGAAGGCTGCAACCTTCTCTCATTCTCCAGCTGCTATTGGAAGGAAGCTCCAACCCCTTGATCTTGTTTACCAAGCACTACTGGAAGGGAGTTTCATCCCCGTAATCAGACTACCAGCTTCTAGTGGCAAGAAGCTTCTATTGCCACACTGAAGGCTTCAACCCTCAGAACCATTGTAGACTACATTTCATCAATTTTCACTCTAGATCCCACAACTTCAACACAACACTTCATAAATATCAACAACAATAACTTAACTAAAATTTCAATCAGAACAGTGAGATTGTTATAACCAGAACACAGTAATAAACCCAGATTTCAGAATTAGTATGTAGAATCAATCTCTATCGCGATCATTCATTATCTTAAAATACATACGCTACTTCACTTTACTAATTCCGTGTGTATACACGCTTTCCTTCACAGCAACCTGCGTATAGATCTAAGAATACTAAATTTACAAAATATGACTAGTTCCATAACGAGATCCGAGGCTTTTAGACATATATATTATTAGTATTGCAGAACCCTTAATCATTCAATCATCATTAAACATATTATTCACTCATTGATCAGATTTGTACATATTCAACTTAGCAGCATATACAGTATTTAAACAACCCAGATCTACATGAAGACTTCATTGACAAATAATAGGAATACAACAACACTAAACAGATAACCTCTCCAGAAAGCTTCAAAAAACCCTGACTTCCATACGTGCTTTGGCTAAGACAAAGACACGTGTATACGCGCTTTCACTGTCACGAACTAGCGTAGAGATCTATAAATGTTATTACCGAAGAAAGATGTAGATCTATAAACTTACATAGATTTATTTCCTTCACTTTAGCAAACATGTAGTAGGTCATAGATCCAAATGTCACATAACTAGATCATGGAAGTACATAGTCATTTCAGGTCTACAAGTCCTGATCCATCATTGCATCCAAGGGTGCATCATAAATTCAGATCTACCAGTAAATTCGAGTTCATCCCATGCATATATACTTTAGAGAGAAGTATTCAGTAACAACCCTTACATATGCACCCCCTTGCACTATGATCTTCCTCTTTGTATATAGGATTAGCCTTTATCAATACCATGAGACAAAACCACACAATTATCGATGGTATTCTCAGACGAAATCAAATTGGCGATGCAACACTCAATATTGTGGGCTAATACCATGTTAATGCCCCTTGGTATCATAATTTTATAGTGAAAAAGGTATATACGACATGGCTTCTTCACACCCGCATGTATACGTGACTTCTCTTCATAAAAATTGTATATATACTAATTCTGGATGTATACGCGGGTTGCCTTCATCAAACTTGCATATACATTGAGATATATTTCTTGTTTCATTTCTGTGGCACTTATTGGAATTCCTTTCTATGTCACATCTAAACTGACCTGTAGAAACACCATTTTTACATCTTTATCAAGTAGGTTTCTCTCAAAATACAAATCATCATATAGGTTTCCATCAAGGAAAACTTCATCGAGTAGGTTGCCATCAAGGACAACATATTACATCATAATTCCAACAGAATTTATGTATAAAACAATTCTGTATAGGTTTACGTCTCTTAAGGCTCTTACCTAAGGCCCGAGGATGCAAAACTTTTCCTGTACCGACGGGTCAGGTTTTAAAACTCTTGGCTAGGTCCAGCCTTGATTCAACATGCTAGAAGTTGAATTTTTTAGCTAAGTCATGGTTATGAACTAATTTTTATAAAAATTACAAGAAATGTATTTTTTGTTGTACTAATTTTTTTGAACTTGGTTTCCTATTTTGTTTGCATTTATTCACGTCCACCACTCTTACGAGTCTAAATAGACCTTACTTTGGTTTTTATTGTCTCACCAAACAGTTTTTGGATGGTTTTACTTTAGAGATATTCATGCCTATATGAACACAATGTTGATTCACAGCTTCTACTCATAGAAAGTGCTTCAGAAGAAGATAGGTTATTGGTTATGGGTAAACTCTGGCTCACTTTGTACACTCAAATTCCTCTTGGATTACGAGATATTGAATTACTCACATTATTCTACCCAAAATACTCTATCTCTTCTCAATACTAAATTAAAGTATACAGTAATGTTCCATTTCTTTCAAAATAAATTATTGGTTCGATACTCTATAGTGTAAGGCAAAACATTTCACATAAATCTTGCACACTTAAATGAAAGTACCATAATTTCATAACTTATAAAAGTTAAAACATAAACCATAAAATTATCCAAAGTCCTATTCCTGTGGTTAAACCTCCCGAACATGAGTGAGGTGATGACATCCTCAAATCCACCTCTGCTCCTCACTAGAGCAGAAATTTGCAACAATTCTCCTGGAGATAGACCTCAAGAATCACGTCAAGCCTATTGTGTGATTTAGGTTATAGATTTTGACTCGTTATTAAGTAGCTCTGGACCACTCTTTCATTACAACCATTCTGTTGCTTCTGTATTTTAATTTTGCACAGAACCCCTTCTCCACCATGGTATTTCCTTTTTATCCTCATAGGAGAAGATAACTTTCAATAACTGCTTCTTTCGAACTACTCTGGAATCTTGGAATTATTTGAAAACTAGTTATGTAAATTCATAATTTAAATTTTTATTCATAAAATAAAATGTAACTCAGGTTCATCCACCAACTAACACATTCATTAATCTCTTTTTAGTTAAAAGTCAAATGTACTTTTGTAAATGTTTTTAAAATAAAAATAAGGAAGTTAATATGGGTGTGACATCTTCCCCCGCTTAAGGTGAACATCCTCCTTGTTGTTTTACTCCATCGCAGTAAACCTTTATGGATATGGTTCTCATATAAAGGCTCCATCTTCCCATGTAGGCTCTTCCCGGGAAAAGTGTTTCCACTACACTTTAACTTGGGAGATCGCTCGGCTCTGGACCGTTATTTCTCTTTCCTCAAGAATACGTTGAGGCTCTACTAGAAATTCAATGTCCAGTTTGACCTAAAACCAATGCAAATTTAATTATTTAAATAGTTATTGAACTCTTTTTAAAGAAAAATTTATCAATTACAACTTACATGTATGCTTTGCCAATGTATTACATGATTTGGGTTATGCGCATATAATTTCAATATGGATACATGAAACACATTGTGCACCTATATGTGACTGGATAATGCCAGATGATAGGCCACTGACCCTAATCTTTCAAAAATTTGGAAATTTCCATAGAACCAGGGAGCCGTTTTGGGATAAGTAGTCCATATTAGAGTGTTTTTCTTGGTCTAATTCTAACATACACATGATCTATAACTTCAAAATCTCGATAAGCCCTTTTTCAATCAGCGTAAACTTTCTACCTATCCTGGGTCGATTTTAGATTTTGTGAGAACTTCCTCACTTCACGCTCCATTTATTCCAACATCTTCGACCAAAGCATCAACTTAGTTTTTGGGCTTCTCCAATTTATAGCTGTTAGGCATTGTCTTCCATATAATACCTCAAAGGGACTCATCTTTATAGATTCTTGGTATCCATTATTGTAAGAAAAATCAACCAAATGAAAATAATCTTCGCACTTCGTGGGCTGCTGCATCACATACATATGTAACATATCTTATAATATCCAATTCACCCACTCAGACTGCCCATCTGTTTGCGGATGGTGGGTAGTACTACACTGAATTTGTGTGCCCAGAATAGTGAACAATTTCTTCGATAAGGATGAGGTGAACTTCACATGCATGTCTGAGATAATATTTTTTAGAATATCGTTCAATATAAACACCTCCATCATAAATATATTAGTGATTTTTACCATTTTGTAAATGGATTGGACCGATATGAAGTGGACTTCCCTGCTCAAACTATCCACCAGCACCATAATGGATTCGTTGTGTCTCTTTTTCTTGGTAAGCCTGTAGTGAAATTGAGTGAAATTACTTCCCATTTCCACACTGGTGTAGGAATAGGTTGTAGTAAACCCATAGGCTAGTGATGCTCCACATTGATCCGTTGACATTCCAAACACTTTTTCCAGTATTCAACAATATTTTTACGCATCTCATGCCAAAAGTAATATTTTCTGATTGTTTGTAGCATTTTTTGGTATCTAGGGTGTCAAGCATAACAAAACTGATGATAATCATCCAAAATCATCTCCTTCAATTTGATTGTGAATGTATATCCTTTATTAGAACACCAGTAACTGTTCATTATTGATCTTATAATCTAATTGTTTCCCTTGATTTTCTGCTTATTTTACTTGCTGCCACAAAAATTATTTTCAGGATCTTTTCGCGATGTCTCCTTCACTTGCTCCTGGAAGTTAAATTCCACTTGGCTAAATTAGAGCTCATAAACACAATGTTGTTTTCTACTCAAGGCATCAGCAATTTTTTTCCTTACCTTTCACATGTTGAATTCACTCAAGAGTGTGTTCCACCTTTCTTGGCAAGCATTCAAGTCAGACTGCTTAAAATATCTTGTTAGGTGCCCCCCAGGGAGACACACTAGGATGGATGTATCCCTCTCCTAAAAATTGCTACAGCTACATTTTTAACTTAGTCATCTCAACACACTCATTTGGTATGGATATTGTGACACAAATGTTTCCCTTGGCATTAGTTCGATTGTGAAATCAATATGCCGCTTTGGAGGTAGTCCCAGTATACTTTTAGGGAAAACATGGGTGAAGTCCTAAATTATTGGTATACTCTAAAGAGCAGGGGTTTTTTCCTTTCGGTTAGCGAACCCTACTCGAATAACATAAAACTGAAATCATTTTCTAATGTATTTCCCAGCTGACACACAGTGATGGGGGGTAATTGGAGCGGTTTATTGATTGCTTGTATCTCTAGACGACTACCATTTTTAGCCATATATCTGACCGTTTTATGATTTTAATCTACCATGAACCAAATCCCCTCTAACCATTCCATTCCGAGTAATAAATCATAGGAACCAAAGGATAAAATGTTCAACTCAACATTTATATGTTAGTTTCCGATGTCTAGAGGGAAGTTTTATACTTTGGCATTAACCCTCATCTTTTCTTCGATGCTAATTACACCAACAAGGGACTTTTAAATTTCAGAATTTTTAAGTTACATTTTTAGCTATTTTGGGATTAATATAATTGAAAGTGTTGCTCAGATCAACAAAAATAGATACAGTTTGGGAAAACAACTTACCATAAAGTTCTATCATTGCTGGCTGGTAATCCGCTTGCCAATATTCTAAGGCAGTGTTGACCCTTTGTATATTCCGTGCAACATCTCCCACTATGGATGCTCCTTGCAGATTAGCTACAATTTCATTTCTTCCATAGTGAGTATTTTTTTTATAATAATGTGCTTCACCGTAGTCCCAACATTGTAGAGGGGATTTCTGCGTTTGAAGGTGGTCTGGTCTACCGGATGCCTCTATAGGTCGTTCTTCTTCTGGTAATTTCGGTTTTTGCTGGCTTTTCCTAGGTTGTCTATTAGATGGATTGCTTGCAAAATTCTTGTAGTTACCTGGTCTACTAAATTTCAAATTTTGAGTACTCTTTTGTCCCTTCCTTGGAAGCCAAATCCTACTAGCGTCTCCTTTCATTTTCATTTTCTCATAGCATATCTGTGCTTTTCGAATGACATCATCCATTGTCCTTGGATTGGTGAACTCAATCACTTCCTTCATGTTAGAAGGTAAGCTACTCAGAAACCATTTTACCTTTGCTTTTTCATCCCTCAAATACGTTACATAACTCACTAAGGAGGTAAACTTATTGATGAACTCTTCATTAGAGAACTTTCCCAACCTCAAATCATGAAACTCTCAAGATTTTTAATCGTAAAAAAGCTATGTTAGATATTTTTCCTTAAAATATCGTTGGAACTCATCCCAAGTCACATTTTGGTCTTCAATTCCACACACATTTTTTACATCCTCCCACCATAAAGTAGCATTTTCCTGCAGTTAGTAAATATTCAAATGAGCTTTGAGCTTGCTACTATACTCATACACTTGGAAATATTTATTAACGTTAAATATCCATGTTTTTCCACTTTTTCAGCTTCTACGTCAAACGTGGGAAGCTTAATTTTTCTAAATTCTCCCTGAAGTTGTACTTTCTATTTTTTCATCTCCCACTGATCAAAAACATTTCCATATCCCACTTCATTGTAAGTTCTTCTTCTATTACTTCATTGGGTATGAATTCCATCCAGATTATCATTAGTTTGTTTTTACTGTTCACCCTCATCATGATTTTCCCTCTCATGACTCTGTTGTGATCTATGATGATTCTGCATGTCTAAGAGGCTTTTGAGAATCCTATCATATTCACGCATTCATTTCTTGTTATCACTTATTAGTTGAACCATTTCTTTGTCACTTTTTTGCACCGTATCCAAAAGTCTGTTGGTCTGATGTTGTTGTTCGTCAAGCAATTTGTTTGTTTGATGATGTTGATCGATACTCAGCTATACCCACATTTCCGTGTTCATTTATGGGTGAGGTAGGGCATCAGCTTCCCTTGTAGCTTTGGTGTTTGATATCCGGGTCCTCTACTCATTGTGATCTATCAACAATATTCCCCTCTTCCTATCAATGTGTATAATTTCAAATACACCCATTATTATTCAAATGGCCCATCTAGGTCCTAGCGTGTGAATTTTTCTCTGATACCATATGCCACAACTATTATTCAAGACAGTAATAGAATTATTTATAATTTTTTGTCCCAATGTGCTATTTACCGTACTCAAATCTGTAACTTGGATTTTTTGCTTGTTGTTGAACTTGATCATTATCAACATATCATTCAAACCATATTATAGGAGTCCTAACGATATCGCGTTATCACTGCATTGTTACACATTAATTTTTCACTGTGCTCATTTTCCTATCCCTGATCCTAAAATTCCATGTGACAAATCTTGTGCAATGTCTCCATCATTAAGAAATATGTTAACATATTCCCTTGAAGATCCATAAATGACTTCCTTGAAATATTATTGAAGAAGCTTGGTCAAATTCCTAGTTTCCCTGGTTAGAACTCTTCTTGGTGCCATCATCGCGTGGACGTCCTTTTCATAATTCTGGCCCAACACTGTCAGCGCCCTAATTTTATTGGAAAACCCTCTTCATCTCCTTTTTGCCAGTGCTTCATCAAATGGTGGATAAAATTCAACCTCTAGAATCTAAAGGGTGGTGAGTTTGTTGTTGAACAGAGATGATAAGGTCAAGATATCTCATTCTAGAGCCTTGATCGCATCCATGAGCAATCATCCCTTAGAAAGAGGGACTTCCTCCTCCTTTCATGGGCTGACAACCTCTTCTCCTTTTCTATTATTTAACATGCCTCATTCCCCTAAGTTTAGATCTTGGTTTATCATTGTCCAACTCATTTTAACTCTCATCCCTTTGCATGCTAGCATCATGATTAAGCCTAACTTCTTGGGAGAAGGAATGATTTGGAGCTAGATGAAGGACTCAGATTTTCACCTAAGGATGCCTCCAACATCAAGGCTTGGTTGTAAGCTCTCCTTTTGTAATTTATCAATAAAAAAATTTGATGTTTTCTTTCTATATTTGTCTACATGATTATGCAAATATTCTGGTACTCCTTGACCTACTAGATATATAGTGTTTTTATTATTTATTGTACCAGGTCTGCTATTGTATCTTGATCATATACACGTATTCTCATGCCATTAGTAGAAAGAATTAGACCTACATGTATCGTGGATCGAGGTAACCATCAATGGATTCAAGAATAGCAATTGGAAAAAAAGGTATTATGTCTCTTTTCTCATTTCATTGTAAACATTAGTTAAGAAATATTGTGTTAGAAAGCACACTACAAGGAAAATACCCCCTAGGGGAGATTATAAAGCATGTTTTTAGAGTTATAGAATTGGTCAAAATTGTCAAAAAAAAATTTACTACAACATCTGGTTTTGGTAACGGAGGTTTTGACAGAGCTTCTAACAGAACTTCAACACAACTAAAAAGAACTGGGCAGCCAAAGGTTTTTATGGATGTTTTTCTCATTGGTGCGTGCATCATGTGTGAATGCACTAGTTCCTTTTAACTTATATGCACTATTACTATAAATATACCAAGCACGGAGATGGAAAACAAATTTCGGAAGCCCCAGGGGATTTAGAAATAACGCCCCGGGGCGTGTCACCCAAAAATATGCATTGGGTCGATATAAGGTGCGCGCACCGACACTGTTAAGGTGTAAAAAAGCACCAGGACGTTAAGGTGTTAAAAATAATTGGGCCATTAAGTTATAAAAATGCACTGGAGTGTTAAAGTAAAACCATACCGCTGCATGTAGCACATAACCGGCCTAGGTTGTAGTCGTCGCTAAAGGGCACCAGGAATTCTAATTGGTATGTGCATTTGGTTCGATGCTCATAGGTCATAGAAACACACTAGTACGCAGTATCATACAAATGCATCGGTGAACAGTAATTAAAACACACCACTATTCATATTCTATTTTTTAGAAACATCGATGTGTGACAGTAAAATTATTGTGATTTTTTTTAATTCATTATTCATCAAAGGTTGACACATATCTTATAACAACATTCATATCAATTAATTTTTTATTAATGCATTTGAATGTGATTTTTGGATGAATTTTTTATATCATATCATCATATTTCACATCTCTCCATTATAATATTTAGTCATCCATATATTTAATCAGTGGTGTAACATTTCATAGGGACAATAGAGAACACAATAGAATAAATTAAAACATACTATATATATATATATATATATATATATATATATATATATATATATATATATATAAGACACTCTTCAATATACAAAATGGGACAATTATTCTAATCCCTTTGTGTTTCAATTGGGACACTATGTCCATTAGATTAAACAAAATATTTGATTTCATACAAAAATATTTCAAAAAATACAACTCCTTTGTCATACAAAATATATATATATACGACACTCTTTGTCATACAAAATGGGACAATTATTCAAATCCCTTTGTGTTTCAGTTAGGACACTATGTCCATTAGATTAAACAAAATATTTGACTTCACACACAAATATTTCAAAAAATACAACTCCTTGTTTTGATATCCAAACATATTGATCATCATTATTCACTGGATCTGTTCTCACTGCTCGAGCTAGTTCCATGACATGGGTTATTTGGAGGAATATTTTGTTCATTGTGTTTATTGTTCTCTTATTCTTCAAGTTCCATCTACAAATATAAAACTAAAGTTCCACGAGTGTATATACATCCGTGATAATAATGGAAACTTCAATATTAAATAATATACATCAATATAAATTGAAAATAAATGTACCATAGAAAGAATTGACTCGTGAACTATATCCATTCTTTCAAAAATAAATTTCATTCCATCTTTCAACAATTCATTTGCTGGCGCAGTTCCATACTTTGTTTCCTACAAGTTTTATACCCCATAACAAATCATATATTTAATATAAAAAAAATAAAAAATGTTCTCTTAATTATAGACAGAGTTAAGTAAAACAAGATAGATGCTTACAAATTCCACAATTAATTTATGATATGCCAACATATACTGACAACCCATATTTAACCCAATGTCAATCAATTATTTTTATGGTTCTTCTTTGTATGTCAGCACCTGTTTTAATACATTCAATGATGATTGTTGTAACACAACTTAAAATATACAAAAATGAAATCTAGTTAACTTGTTATAAGGAAATAAAATTTACTCAGAAACATAGATATCAACCCTTTTCTTCATTTTCATCATGTTTTATGTGCTGAATGGGTTCCATTTTCATTCTTTTTCTGCAAGAAAATAATTAAAAATTAATATTTAATTCTAAATTATTTATTTATTGTACGTAATAGAAAAATTCAATGATTACATATTACATTTGAAGCATGTTGTTGTTGAGATAGCTCCTCGTACGATGAAATTATGACCATTTCTTTGACCATCTCCTTGTACACTTTTTTGGACATTCCTACTGGCATATTTCTAATATCAACTTGTTCATCCTTTGATATTTTCATAATGTCCCTGAAAACATAACATGACAATAAAATATTTAGTTTTTATATTGACATATGAAAAACAAATATAAAAAAAGTGATATTTATAAATGATTTCTATGTAGTAATATATACATATAATTCTAGAAAAACATTTAAATGAATATTACTTTTTCAACCCTTCTTTTTTGTTGTTGTACGTTTTTTCTATTAAATGTTTGACATGAATCATTGACAAATTCTTTGAAAACTCTTCCTGTAGTTTAAATAAAATTTTCTTCTTGGAATCATTGGTTTGATTTTTTTATTGTAAGTGGAAATAATGTCTATACATTCGTTCCACTAAATCCCTCAATGTTTTGTAAAATTTTTCCCCCCTTTCGTTAAACTACAGCACCACTCTAGATGAGCTAAGGAGCAATTCATTTTCATTTTTGTGTTCTATATTTTTCCTTTTCTTAGACCAGCATTCCTTTTCTTCGTTTTTGGTCCCTATATAACATTAAATATATCCGAATTAATAGATTGTTTGAAACATTTTATCTGATATTTTTAAGTATACAATTAATGAAAATTCAAAAAAGAACCTCAAATTGGATCGATAGCCTTTTTTCATCCACTGGATTGATCCTTCTGCAATTTTCCATCAAGATTTTATGCTTTTCCAGTCTTAGATCATAAAGAACCTTATGGATCTTCATAATTTTGTGGCTCTGTGTAATACACAATAAACAATACATATTAGTGAAACTTACATATAGTTCAAAAAAAAAAAAAAATTCAAAGAATTTACAACAAACTTGCCCTTTTTTAATTTTCTAGATGTGATATCAGTATTTTTGTTTTTGAACTCTTGTCAACCATTTCTTTAGCAATAGAAATCCTGTACCATTCATTAATATATTTTATAAATAAATCACATGCTTTTCAGGTAAAAAAAATAAATGAAGAAACTAGTGTGACTTTTGCAACTTACACACCGAACATGGTGCGATATGTTCTTATAAATGCATCGCTAATAGAGTAGAAAAATATTACATGTAACAAATCAAATTTATCCAAAAAAGGTTCATTTTATTACTATTTTTGGTCATGATAGTTGTCCGCTTTCAACATAGACAATTATGAAATTGTTTGTTCATGTTTTTAACTATGGTATTGCTATTGGCTCACTAGTTCTATTCTCTAGAACTTTCTCATTTTCCAATTTAGTCATAATTATCAATACCTTGTCATTCAATGGTATCTACCTTTTCATTCCACTTACTTCAACTGTACCTATTCCCCAACAAATCTTTTAGCATCCTCACTATCATTTTAATGCTAGGTTGAAATTTCCTTTTTAATATTCATATAACCTTTATTATAATTGGGTTATTATGATACATGTTCCTCCACATATATCTCTTTGATTAAAAGTCATTTATAACATATTGTTATAAAAATTCTATAACCTATTTATATAACTATAATTCCCCACGGAACATAAACTTAAACCAGACATTAATAATGTTAACTTCAAGTTATAGTATGCCACTTATAACTTTTTCAAATACCCTAATTATTTATTAAATTATGACAAATACCATACCATATCATTTATTGATGGCATAATGACAATATAATATCACATAACCCACATAATAATAATCCCGTTAATGCATACTACCCCACAATATAAATATCTCAACTGCATGGTACAAACATATATTTCAACATCATATTTCCCATGATTTAACATACTTTTAACTATGTAAAGATCCCATACTATTAACAAAATTCAATTTATAATTTATAAATTATAATTTTCCATACCCTTAGGAATCAAATTCTAATAGATATTACTCTTCTTTTATCCTCCTTCAAACTATTGTTTTTACCTTACCATACAAGTTTTATTTATGATAACATTTCCAACTAATGTAGTTAAAATCCAAATAATGGAATTAAATTACCATTCCATAGTTAGTGGAATCATAACATTATATATATTTCTATATTATCAGTGTAATGGTTATACATTCCACAAGTACAACTCAACTTCGGAATTCATGCCCCAATGTATTTTAAAACTATTATTAGTTCCTTAAAAATATATATATGCCATACCACAAGGCACATAAATTACCTATTCATAATATTTAATATATATTCCATTAAACTTTTATGAAACTATGAAATGCTTCCTGGTCATTTTTATTGACATACATTATATTTCATTAACATTTTTTCGCATTACTTTATGATTTGCATGGGAAATGATTTCATGGTACTCATATGTAATAAATCCTCATCGTTTTGTTTGGACAACCCTATTAATGCAAGTACCTTCCCACCTTATTATCAGATCGGCTCCATACGGTCGAGGGACACCTATAGGGTCAATCTAACCTTACATCAATGCTTGTGATTAATTTAAAATGTATTCTTGCATTGAATGATTAGGGTTTCATTCCATCGTTTTCATTTGTTTTTTCATTTTCCCAATTTTCCATTGTAGCAAATAATGCACAGAGAAACCTTCTCCAATGTTCCAACCATGAAATTTTATGTGAAATTTGTGAGGCTGGTATTCTTCTAACTATACTTATTTGTTTCTGCTTGAACTTACTCGAAGGCCAAATTGAAGATTCTCCTTGAATTTCCACATACTAAATTTATGATCTAGGAAAGAAAAACACAGTTTATATTTGCCTTATCTTTATCATTACCCTATGTTTATTATTCCGCGTTTCACTTAACGTATTTTACCTATGAAGAAAATCTTAGTCCAATTTTGGCTTTTGAATATTGGTTTTTTTTTTTAATTTATTACAGGAGATGTGTTCCATGAAACTCTTATCAAGATACTCATGATTTTCAGAGTATTATTCTTGAGCATTGAACGAGGTGCTTATTCCCCTCCTTCTGAACTTTTCCAAATATTTTAATTTTGTTATATCTTCTACAAGGTTTCAAACCTATGATTATATTTCAATTTTCATTTGTCTTAGATGATTTTCTTGACATTAGGGTTTACTACATTTTTTTTAGTTATTACTATAGATGAACTGTCTTTGGTTTCATAATAAATATGCCAAAATTATTGAATAAAAATTAATATATTTAGATGGCCTTAACAATGGATTTACACCCTTACTTAGGGTTTAGAGATTTTGTTTTCTTGTAACTGAATTAAAATAAGTCTATGGAACAATACAAAAAAATTAATTGTATTCATCTATTGCTAATCCCTATCAAATACATATGACATCAATTTTATCTAAATTAAACACTATACAATACACATAACTTTTATAACTTAACTTACAGAAATTTAAGTCAAAATTTATAAAATTCTAATTTATCCCAATTTCCATATTAGAATTTAATAACTAATAATAGCATTATAAAACATAAAACTTTACAAAATGGATATACCATTGTTATAAGACTATTTTCCTCCCAACCTTGAGCTTTTTCCACAGCTCTCCCCCGAGCAGGGACTAATTTCTCATTAGTGTACAGAACCCCTCTGTCATACTAGGATAGCTTATTTAATATTTCTTTCCCTCAACATGTTTCCATAACCGTGTCCAATTATTTTTGGATGTTGTTTCCCTTAGCCTAAGCCTTGCTTTCATTTTGTCTACAAAAGATTCTTTAAAATTATCTTTTCCGCCTTCTAGTTTTATTCTTACCTCTTCTCAGTAAATTTCCACTTTACCTCGGCTTTTATTAGATCTTTTTATCCCATCTAATAAATTTTATTTTATTTTATTTTTCTCTAATGATTTCTTGAGAATTTTGGGAAATTATTAGGAATCTAGTCCATCCTCATGGATTTGATTTCCTGGCCTCAATTTAAAATTTCTTTATACAATGATATAGTTTCCACATTCATATATTAATTTCCATAATTAATATATAATTACGTAATCTATTTCTTAGGTCCCCCTAACCTTTACGTGTATTCTCCATTTATATAATCCTAAGAATAGGGATATTACATAGTCCCCCTCTAGAAAAATCATGGTCCTCTGTGTTTTCCAATCTCTTTGTTTATTCATTAACTAATTGTAGTGTCCCATAATAATTATAAAATAATAAATAATATAATATAATTTAATAAATAAGTAAATAAATAAATAGTCAAGAGAATAATAAATAAAAAATTAAACAATAACTCGAGTTCTAAATAAAATGGTAAATAATGTTTTCCTAAACAATAAACAATAAGGAAATTTAAAGAAAGAATTAATTAATAAAAGTAAATAAATTAACAAAGAGTTAAACTAAGAAACTAATAAAAATAAAGTTAAACTAAGAGAACACTAGATTAAGTGAAGATCACAAAAAGTAAGAGAACACTAAATTAAGTAAAACCTAAGTTGCATGTTGACACAGTGAATGTGTGCATGTGGTTTCCATTCCATGGTTTGGTCTATTTAATAGACATTGAGGAAGGTTCAAGGATTCATTCTTTCATCCATTCTCTGGAGAGAAAGGTATGGTGAGGCAAAGGATACCCTGGCAGTAGTACGTTTATTGAGGGCTCGGGGGTGGCCAGCTATGGAAATATTACATGCAACTGAGCCTACGGTTGGGTGGAGAGTTGTCCCCAAAATTTTGTTTCGGTCAGTAGGATTCAACTAGCATTCAACCTTTGAGTCTTAAGGAAAAGCGTCGTTACAGGTAAGACGACTTGCTCATGTTTCTGAAAATTCCATGATGATTATTTAAACAGTTTTTGGGTTGATTATTCATTTTTTATGTGATATAATTAAATTCCTGTTAAATTTGGGGATATTACACCAATAATGATTATGTTTCTTTCATCATAACTTCTTGCTCCCAAATAACTTCCTAAAGTGCAAATTTCTTCCATTTCACTTTCACCCAAGCTATTATGTCATCTGGATGAAGTCCATTTATTTTTCCACTTGTATCACAGTCCAATCGATCACGCGGGAAGCTTCATATACATAAATTTTTCAATAATAAATTATGAAACCAATTTTAATATGGAAAAGTAGAGAGATTTTATAATCTCCCTCTAACCCTTATGGCCTCACAATATTGAGGTTTTTCTCAGCAAAATTACACCTCAAAAAATTTTTTGTCATGCAATATCATCTATGTGAAGTTAATCATTATGTATACTTGATATCCATTTTTGATTTCTTGGTGAATTCTTGCATAACTCTTTTAACAAGTTTGAGTCACTTTAAGCTTCTAATCAATTCTTTCCACTTCCTGTAGTACTTCAGGTACTAATACCACCTTTTCCTTCTATTAATTCCATTTAAGTGGAGTGTGGTCTTCTTTTTTTCCAATGAGGTTTTTGACTGAATTATGTTACTAGATATCTGATACTTGTATTTGTATCCAATTTCTTGTAATTGCCGAAAGTTTCACTGACTCTTGTGTTTACCTATTCCATATTTGTACGGTATGTCTACTAATAATTTATTTATTCTGTCTCTCTGTCTATCTGTGTGAGGATAGTAAGTTGCACTGCAATTCATATTTCTCCCCCTTCCTCAAGATAATATTTTCCCAAAAGTATATGTGCTTTTGGAATCTCTTTCAGAGAAATCAATTTTTTGATTCAATGGAGGTAAATATTTCTTTCCTGAATCCTTTGGTCACTTGTGATGTGTCAATAGTGTTTTTTAAAGGCATAAGTGTACTATTTTGGTTAAAATATCCACTACTTCCACCATTCCATCATATTGGTACTTGGTACTTGGTAGTCCTTAATTAACTTCCATTGATGACACTTCTTTCTTCTATTTTAAAATAGAGAGGGAATTTAGTAGATCAAAAGAACGCCAATGTTCTACTTTATCTTGTTGAAATTGTCAACCACCGTATGAGGGATTTTGATAATTTTTATCCCTAGTCAATGTATAAATTTCTTCAAGGATGTTATTATCTTGATATACCTTGATGGCCTGCATAATATCTCTGATGGAATTATGCTCATATTCATCTACCATTTCATGGTTCAATGTTGATACCATGTAACAATTAGTCTTTGCTAATTTATTTTATATCATACAATTTCATCTTGCGGAATCTTACAATTTGAGGGTTTTTCAACAATGCTCATTGCATTTGTTCTCCCACTTCAAATATTACAGTACTACCTGTATGTGTCAAAATTTGATGACTCTGGTTGTTTATAGATCAAAATTTTGGTTTTCTTTTCCTTCTATATTTCATTTTTATATTAAATTTACTGAGAAAATTTTCCAATTTACTTATTTTGAATTTCACTTTATTTGAGTAAAGGAATACTTATGACTTATTATCACTAAATTTACCTTTCTTCTATCCAATATTTCCACATTTTTAAGGTACTTATAACAGCAGAAAATTCTCATTCATAGACTACATAACTATATTGATGTTTCTTTGAATTTCAATTTTTGAGATTCATAATTGTTTCTGCATTATTTTGCAACAATTTTTTTCTCTCCCTCTCTTTACAATTTTTCCATATACACCAACATTAATTAGTTGAATTAGCAATTTTAAATGTAGTATTAAATTTCTAGTTTAGTTGCTCCAAACTAATTTGGTACTTAATTTTCCACTTAATTTTACATTCTCCTTTTTCTGCAATATAGAAAATCCTTTTACAATTTTATGGTATTACTTGGCAATATCCTTAATTGCTCGTATTGCTAGTATCTCGTTAGATTCAGGTCAATTAAGTATTACATGTATCCTATTTCTGATTTACCTTGAATCCATCATTAGAATTTTCATGTCCAATAGATTGACTCTTAGGCTTTTTTTGAAACTCTTAATGGCTAATTTTTGCAAGTCGTTAATGTTTTCTAATGATTTTAAGCTATATGCTACTATGTTCTTGTTGTTCTTACCGACACATCTTCCATTTACGCTCATGCAAACCTTTTCAATTGTTTCCATATCATATTGTTCATTAACTACATGAATGTAGAATTTTAGCACAATATCCTTTTCTAGCTTAAAATATTGTCTTATAATTGTTTTCTTCTTATTTGATCAATTAGATGCTCTATTTTTTGAAGAGGTGACTAGTTCTTGGTAGTTAACTGGTTATTGTTTGAATCTATAGACATCCAGAAGGTGTCTTCCTTCTTTTTGGAAACAATCATTACCAATTGACCCCTGGAGACACGCTTGGTTTAATATAGTTCTTGTTTATTTGTAATTGAAATTCCAATTCTTATTGTTTAGGAGTACTCACTCTATACATCCTTGATTTTTTTCAAAACTTCTTGATTGTAGATAAGTCTTCCACAAACTCATTCTTGTTGTTTGACCCACTTTATCAACTTCGGAAACATAGTTGATAGATTTTTACTTACTTTCCATAATGTTATAGCATAGAAATATATTTAATGGTCAATAGTTTTTATTTTCCATTAACTGTAACATATTTTCCTATTTTTCTGGAAATTCACTATTGATTTCTATCGTTCCATTTAATGCACTTCCACTAGAAGATCATATGACTCTATAGGAAGGAGTTTTTATTGAAACTTTGTACCATTTTCTTTAAATTGTTCAGATAATTTAGTTAGTTGATGAGGGATCTCCTTCTTTGTTCCTCAAATTTACTCTCCTAGTCAAGAGTATTGACATTTTTTTAGTTTAAACTTAAGGTTTATATAACTTAAGTTTTCTATTAAATCAACTACAACAAACACAAATTGGTTAGAATTTATACATTCAATTTCAATCATTCCTCACTGATATTTGTTTTATCTATCGCTCATTCCTTTTGTGCTTGTTGTCTCTTTCCCTTATCTTGTTTCTGTTAGATATTTAGTTGGAGGATTCTGTCTTTTTATTGATGGTAACACAATTTTGTTTTTCGAACAATCATTTTCATAATGTTAGAATTGCCAATTTCAATTATGTCCTTTTATATGTGGTTTAGATAGTTTAGAATTCACTGTATTTTGGCCATTTCTCCCCTGATATAAGGCACATGTTGAAGAAATATTGTGAATTTCATCACAATTTCATCTATAGTGAGTTGTCCTACCTTAGCTCATACTTTTTTTCTTTTCTTTGTCATCATAATACCTCTTAATAAGGTATCGAGACTTTAATTTCTCTTGAAATTCTTCTCTTGACACAATTTCTTTTTCGTCAAGCCAGTATAAATTTTTTGTCTCATTCACCAAAGTGTAAATTTCCCTTGCCAATAGTCACCCACAATTCTTATTTTCATATTTCTTTTGTATTCATATACCTGGAAGTATTTTACCATGTTTAGGAGTTAGGCTCTGCATCCCTGCAACTCCCTTTTACCCTGCCCCCTAAGCATATTTTTCCCCACTCTCATACCTATCTCAGTTTGGTTATGTTTCATTTGAAAACTATATTTGAAGGTAATTTATTTACCAAACTCTTTTTCTCAATACTGCAACAACCATTCATTGCTAGTCTTTATTCCCCTTCCGAGTTCTTTTTTCAGATAATCTCTGTCAGTTATGATAGTAGCTGTAATTTTTCTGAACTAATTTCTGCGCTAACTTCTGCTACACATATGTCAATATAATCATTAATAAGATTTTTAAATGATTTTGACCACAAGAAATTTCCCCAGTGTTGCGACCCATAAGCCTAGTGTTTTAACATGGGATTTGATACCATTTGTAACAACTGCCATTTACCCAAAACAATTTTTTCCTTTTTTTACTATTTTTGGTCATGACAGTTGTCCTCTTTCAACATACACAATTATGAAATTGTTTTTTCTTGTTTTCAAATCTGACATTTCTATTGGTTCACTCGCTCTATTATCTAGAACTCACTCATTTTCTAATTTAGTCATAATTATCAATATCTTGTCATTCAATGTTATCTACTTATTTAGTCCACTTACTTCAACTATACCTCTTCCCCATCAAATATTTTAGCATCCTCACTATCATTTTAATCTAGATTGAAATTTCCTTTTCAAAATTCACACAACCTTTATTATAAATGGGTTATTACGATACATGTCCCTCCACATATATCCCTTTGATTAAAATTTATTTATCACATATTGCTATAAAAATTATATAACATATTGGTATGACTATAATTCCCCACAAAACCCTTATTTTAACCTTAAACCATACATTCTAATGTTAACTTCAAGTTATAATATGCCACTTATAACGTTTTCAACTATCGTAATTCTTTATTAAATTATGATAAATACCCTACCATATCATTTATTAATGGCATAATGAAAATAAAATACCACATAACCCACATAATAATAATCCTATTATTGCATTCTACCCAACCATATATATATATATATATATATATATATATATATATCCCAACTACATTGTACATGCATAAATTTCAACGTCAGATTTCCCATGATTTAACATACTTTTAAAAACGTCATGTTCTGATACTATTATCACAATTTGATTTATAATTTTCAATACTCGTAGGAATCGAATGCTAATAAATATTACTCTTCTTTTATTTTGCTTCAAACTATCATTTTTACCTTACCATAGGGGATTAATTTATGACAACCTTTCCAAATAATATAGTTAAAATTCGAATAATGGAAATAAATTATCATTCCATAGATATTGGAATCATAACATTATATATATTTCTATATGATCAACTTAATGGCTATACATTCCACACGTATAATTCAATTTCGGACTTCATGACCTTAAAATTGTTATTATTTCCTTAAAAAAATATATATTCCATACCCCAAGGCAGGTAAATCACCTATTCATAATATTTAATGTAGATTCCATTAAACTTTTATGAAACTATGGAACCCTTCCTAGTCATTAATTCGTATTGACATACTTTATATTTCATTAACGTTTTGTTGCATTACTTTATGATTCACATTGGAAACGATGTGAAGGTAATCATATGTAATAACTGCTCATCGTTTCATTTTAAAAGCCCTATTAATACAAGTACCTTCCCACCTGATTATCACATGGGCTACATATGGTCGATGGAAACTTGTAGGGTCAATCTAACCTTACATCGATGGTTATGATTAATTCGAAATGTATTCATGTGTTGGACGACAAGGGTTTTGTTTCATCGTTTTCATTTTTTTTTCCATTGTGCTAATTTTCCACTGTAGCGAACAACGGACAAAGAAACACTTCTCCAGTGTTCTTACCATGAACTTTTCTGTGAAATTTTTAAGGCTGGTATTCGTAAGTCCTGACTATACTTGTTCATTTCTGTGTGAACTTACTGAAAGGATGAATTGAAGGTTCTCCTTCCATTTTTTCATACTAAATTTGTGATTCATGTAAGAAAAACAGAATTTACTCTTGCCTTATGTTTATCATTACCCTGCGTTTACTATTCCACATTTCTCTTAACGTATTTTACCTATCAAGAAAATATCAGTCCCATTCTGGCTTTTGAATATTGGTTTTTTTTAAATTTATTACAGGAGTTGCGTTCCATGAAACTCTTGTTAAAATAATCATCGTTTTTAGAGTATTATTCACAGCTAGTGAACGAGGTAATTATTGCCCTCCTTTTGAGCTTTCCCAAATATTTAATTTTTGTTATATATTCTACAGGGTTTCAACCCTATGATTATATTTCAGTTTTCGTTTGTCTTACATGGTTTACTACATTTCTTTTCTATTACTATATCTTAACTGTATTTAGTTTCATAATACATATGCTAAAATTATTCAATAAAAAATCAGATATTTAGATGGGCTTAACAACAGATTTAGACCCTTACTCAGGGTTTAGAGATTACGTTTTTTTATCCCTAAACTAAATTAAGTCTATCTAACATCACAGAAAGATTAAATGTATTAATCATGGTTAATCTCTATCAAATACATATGACACCAATTTTATCAAAATTAAAAATTGTACAATACGCATAGTTTTATAACTTAATTTACAGAAATTTAAATTAGAACTCATAAAATTCTAATTTATTTTGATTTCCATATTTTCATTTAATAACTAATAACATCAGTATAAAACATAAAACTTCATATAATGGGCATACCAATGTTATAAATAGTATTTTTCTACCAACCTTAAGAATTTTCCATTGCTATCCCCCGAGCAGAGAACAATTTTTCCTTAGTATAGACAACCCCTCTGTCATCCTAGGATAGATTATTTAAGCTTTATTTACATCAACATGTTTCCATAACCGTGTCCAATTATTTTGGGATGTTTGTTACCTTAGCCTAGGCTTTGATTTCATTTTTTCCACAGAACCTTTTTTTAAAACTAGCTGTCTCCACTTTCTAGTTTTATTCTCGCCTATTCTCATTAACTTTCCACTTTACCGAGGCTTTTATTAGATATTTTTCTCCCATATAATAAAATTTATTTTATTTTATTTTTCTCCAAGGATTTCTGGAGAATTTTGGGAAAGTCTTAGGAATCTAGTCCATCATCATGGATTTTATTTCCTCGTATCAATTTACTTTGTCTTTATTCAATGATATAATCTCCACATTCATATATTAATTTACACAATTAATATATAATTACATAATTTATTTCTTAGGTGCCCCTAACCTTTATGTCTATTATCCATTTATAGAACGTCAAAAATAGGGATATTATAGTATGGTGCTATTTGTCAACAAGGAGACAAGGTGCATTATATTAATACTGGAGCACCATCTAACATAAACATAAATTAAAAAAAAAAAACAGTTTTTATCAAAGAACTTTTTTTGTCAATACACACCCGGTACACTATACTATAATCATGCACTAGTGTGCTATTTCAAACATTGTGCACCAATTAATAAAATTTATTATTTAAAATATCGTGTAAGGGCCGACAGGGATTGGGATCTGACTCTAGAAGTGGTCTTGCGAGTTAGATGTCATACACCTCTATATATAGTAATACAAACCTTATAAATCTAAAATGAAAATCCATAATTGTGAAGTCACATAAACAAGAAGAAGAAATGGTTTAACCTAAGAATGGATTTTTTTGTTTTCTATGTGTTGGCAAAAATATGATGCGAGTGTTGTCCTTGATAACAACTTAGCGAATGAAGATGAATACATGGAATTGTTGACATGTGTTGTCCTTGATGGCAAACCACGATGAAGTTATTCTTGACGATGGACTTGGTAATTGATGTAAATCTGATATGAAATGATGTTTATTGTAATATGATGCTAAGTGTTGTCCTTGAATGGCAACTCACTTGATGAAGTTGATGACAACTTACTTGATGAAGTTGTGCTTGATGAATATGTCTTGATGAACTAAGCTCGATGTATCGGAGAGTACAGAAGGTAATGAAGAAAGGAATTCAATATGTGCTAGATCTATGATGAAAAGAGTATGTCTCAAGGAATACGCGGATTTGTCTAGGGGAAGTCGCGTATGCACGCGGGTAATAACGTTCCAAGTCGCGTATGGGCAAAAGCGCTCATAAAGTGCAAAACTAGGGTTAACCACCATGGTATTGACCCATTGTATTGGGTAATGATTCGTCTAAATGACCCCGTCCAGGAATACCATCGGAAGTAATGTGGTTTTGGCTCATGGTATTGAAAAAGGGGCTCATGGTATTGAAAAGGGAAAAACCCTATATAAAGAGAAGAAATTCATTGTGCAAATCATGAGTATGGGGAGCAAGATATACAGGCTTGAATGGATACTTCCTCTTCCAAAGTATATCTGAATGGAAAGGGTTAGGTTGATTGATAGATCTGAATGTATGATGCAATGATGAAGAAATGAATATCTAGATGCGGAATGTATTTGTCATTAGATCTGTTTATGGAAGGCTTAGATCGAGATAGAGGTGAACATCTATCGAAGTAAAGGGTAAATCTATTTGAATATACGATACGAAGAAGTATCTTTGCTCTATAATGGTTGAAGATCTATACGTGGATTTGCGAAGAAGGAACGCGTATACGCAGCTTCGCTGAAGAGAAAGCGCGTATGCGCAATGAAATTAGATCTGTAATATGTACAGAAGTATACGCTGGTTTATGTGAACAGAAGCGCGTATATACGCGACATCAATGAAAGGAAAGCGCGTATGCAAACTAGGGTTTGCTGAAGTCTGTGGTAAGAAATGTCTGATCTGTTCTGCTGGTTTACTGATATCTGTCAGTGAGTTATATGTATCTGTTTCATGGTTGAATGTGCTTAAAAGTGTGGAAGGGTCCAGTCTGAAAATATGATGAAACGTGGCCTGCAAGTGGTGTCCTAAAGGAAGCTTTGGATCCAGTGTGAAAATTGATGAAACGTGGTCCATAGAGGTGCTGAGGGTTGTAGCCTTCAGTCAGGGGGTTGTAGCTCCCTTCCAGGTGAGGCTGGTAAATGAGATCGGGGGTCGTAGCTCCCTTCCAGGAGAGGCTGGTAAACGAGTCAGGGGGTTGGAGCTCCCTTCCAGGAGAGGCTGGTAAACGAGCGCAGGTGGGTGCCTGCGTGCTGGTCAAGTCTGCGCCAACACATATGTTGTAATATGTTTTCTCTATAATAAAATATTGAAGGCTGAGCAACTGTAGCGGTGGTTTTCTCCCGACTTGGGTTTCCACCTAAAAATCCTGGTGTTCATGTGTGATGGTTTGTGTGATGGTTTATTCTGTTGTTACTACACATGTTTACTGCTAACTTAACATCAGATGAATGAATATTGCAAAGAACTAAGTTAATAAATATCTGCATATTTAGATCTCTGCTAATACGCGAGTTGTATGAAGGATATCCGCGTGTATACACGAGTTTACTAAAGGAAAGTAGCGTATGGGTTTTAGAGAGTGAAAAAGTAAAAATTTTTGAATATGCAGTAAATACTGATTCACCCCCCCCTCTCAGTATTTTTCCCAACAATTGGTATCAGAGCAGGTCCTTCTGCAGAAGCTTGATCGCTTGAAGGAGATCCGTCGCAATGGGAAGTCAAGAAGGAGTGATGTCTATAAAGCCACCTCTATTCAATGGAAGCAATCTGATATTTGGGATGGTATGAACAAAAGCTTATCTGCAAAATCTTGGTGCAAAGGTATGGGCAATCATGAAAGAATGTGAACTAGAATCTAGAGAAGAAAAGGATACTTTTGTGGATACGCTAGAAGACAATAATTTTCTTGAAGAAAACACTCAACTCAAAGTAAGCCTTGAGGAAAAGAACATAATCATAGAGACTCTTGAAAATCAGCGTGAAGCAAGAGAAAAACGCATTGAGGAATTGGAGTGTGAAGTAGTAAGTCTAAGGAAAGATAATAAGAAAGTGGAATCTCTCAATCTTAGATTTGCTAAAATTTTAGAAACCTTAGATGAGATTATCAAGGTACAACGGTCTCCTCTTATAAAAACAGGTCTTGGATATACTAGGGAATCTTCCCAGACTTCAGCACCAAATTTTCTAAAAGCAGCCACAACTGGTTCACTACATTCAGCCACTCAGCAAGGGAACAAAGGATCTTTACAGGTAAAGCATGATCATCTCAATTCAAGGAACACTAACAGGGAGATCTTTCAAAGAGGCTACAACCAACAGGTAAATTCAAATAGAAGATTTCATGATCGCAGAAATTTCTACTTCAATGGCCAATGTTTCTCATGTCACAATTTTGGTCATAAAGCTGTTCAATGTGTTGCATATAAAACCATCATGACAAGAGAAGCAAGAGAGAAAAGGATGAATATTGAACCAAATAAGAACACCTATAACAACTTTTCTCCTCTTCAAAACAAAGTTGAATGTACTTATTGCAATAACTTTGGTCATGAAGAATCTGAATGCAGGAGCAAGGTCCAGCCAAAAGAACATGTTCCCTCAAGCTCTAAAGTGTGGAAAAAGAAAGAAATAGCAGTTGAAAATTGTGGGATAGCATTATTTGCAGAAGGTGAAGAAAATCAATGGTACATTGATAGTGGGTGCTCAAGACACATGACAGGTGACAAAAGCAAACTTTTTGCATATAATGCTCTAGAAAAGGAAAATAAAGTTACATTTGGAAATGATACTCCTGCTGTAATTAAAGGAAAAGGGTCAGTGTTTCTAAAAGAAAAGGTGAAAGCTAAAGATGTCATGTATGTGGATGGATTAAGGCATAACCTGTTAAGTGTAAGTCAAATGTGTGATCAAGGAACAGAAGTTGTTTTTAGTTCAAAAGAATGTGTGGTGGTTCGTGATCTTGATACAGGTAAAATTATCATAAAAGGGAAAAGAAATCCAAGCAACCTGTATGTACTGAAAAACTACAAAGATCGGTGTTACTTGAGCAAATCTTCAGAAAATTGGCTATGGCATAGAAGGCTGGGGCATCTGAGCTTCTCTCAAATCAACAAAGCAAACAGACTTCAAGTTGTTCGTGATCTTCCCAATATTAATCCACCAGAAAATATCATATGTGAATCTTGTCAAATCGGTAAGCAGACCAGAGTACGATTTAATGCCAAAGAAGGATCATCAAGTAAGCCTCTTGAACTCATTCATACTGACTTATGTGGACCTATGAGGAAAAAGTCACTACGAGGGGAAGAATACTATATCTTATTTATTGATGATTACTCTAGAATGTGTTGGATCGGGTTCATGAAACACAAAGATGAAGAATTTGAAAAATTTCAGAGCTTCAAAGCACTGGTTGAAAATGAATTGGATCTAAAAATCAAGTGTCTTAGATCTGATCGAGGTGGAGAATATACATCAAATGAATTTCTTGAATTTTGTGAACAACATGGCATAAAAAGACAGTTCTCTGTAGCTGACACTCCACAACAAAATGGCGTAGCAGAAAGAATGAATAGAACAATTCAACAAATGGCTAGAGCTATGCTTAATGACACTGGAACACCTGACACTTTCTGGGCAAAAGCAACTCATACAGCAGCAAACATTCACAACAAAGCACATGTTCGGGTAAACAGTGATAAAACTCCATATGAACTCTGGTATGGCAAATCTCCCACTGTAAAGCATTTTAGAGTTTTTGGAAGCAAATGTTTTATCAAAAATAATAATGAAAACCTTGGCAAGTTTGAACCTAGATCAGATAAAGGAATATTTCTTGGTTATCCATCTTCAAGCAAAGCATACAGATGTTATAATGAAAGGCTTCGAAAGATTGTTGAATCTATTGATGTTGTTATTGATGAGTCTCCTGCAGCCCCTAAAGAAGAAAATCAAACAACAAAAGAAGATGATGGTGACTTATTCCCTTCTACAGTAAATAGAAATGATATAGACAGTGAATCCAATGAAGAACCTGAAAATTATCTATCTGAAAAAGCTCCTTCCAGATACGTTCAAAAGAATCATCCTGAATCTCAAATTTTGGGAGACAAGGAATCAGGTGTACGAACAAGGAGAACTCTTGTGGGATCTTCTAGTCATCTGGCACTTCTATCCACAATTGAACCACACAATGTCAATCAAGCTAGCAAAGATGAATGTTGGAAGCAAGCCATGAATGAATAACTTGATCAAATTGAAAAGAATGACACTTGGGAATTGGTACCAAGACCACATGATAAAAATGTCATTGGAACTAAATGGATTTTCAAGAACAAGTTAAATGAGAATGGGGATGTTGTAAGAAACAAATCTAGACTGGTTTGCAAAGGGTATACTCAACAAGAAGGTATAGACTTTGAATAAAATTTTGCTCCTGTAGCTAGACTTGAAGCTATAAGAATGTTTCTTGCTTTTTCAAGTTATCAACAAATCAAAGTTTATCAAACGGATGTTAAATCCGTTTTCTTACATGGAGATAGAAGCATAAAGCACAGAACAACCGGAAGGATCTACCAAAACATGGAAATCTTGTTTGTAAACTTAAAAAGGCTCTATATGGTCTCAAACAAGCTCCAAGAGCATGGTACTCTCGTCTTGACAAATATCTCCATCAACAAGGTTTTTCAAAGGGGTCTGCTGATAGCAACTTACACACAAAAATTGAACATGACAAACTTCTGATTGTGATTGTATATGTTGATGATATCATTTTTGGGAGTAATGAAGAATCCTTGAGTCAAAAATTTGAGATGTCTTTACTTGGGGAACTAACATTCTTTCTTAGCTTGCAAGTGCATCAAACTACAAATGGTATATTCCTATCACAAGCAAAATATCTTAAGCAAATTTTGAAGAAGTATGGCATGGAAGAATGCAAGCCTGTAAGTACACCAATGATAACTAGATACAATCTCAGTTCTCATGATGATTCTCCCATGGTGAATCAACCAGAATACAAATCAATGATAGGAAGTCTACTTTATCTCACCACCGGGACTAGACCGTACATTATGCATAGCTGGGATTGTTGGACGATTCCAAGCTAATCCAAAAGAGTTCCACCTTCAGAGCACAAAAGAATTTTCAAATATTCATATGAACTCAAGACTTGGTTCTATGTATCAATTATCCAAAGAATGTCGATCTTACTCTTCATGCTTATACCGGCGTAATAATGAAGTATGATGACCAATAGCACCAGTGGTGGCATTCTGTATGACCCCGTTAGTATCTTCGGTTCAAAGGCGTTGCACCTATTGCCTTATCTACAACAGAATCAGAATATGTGGCTGCCGCATCATGTTGCACTCAACTTCTCTGGATGATTCAAACCTTACAAGACTTTCAAATCAAATGTTCACCTCGTATATCCATTATGTGTGATAACACAAGTGCCATCAGTATCTCAAAGAATCCTGTTATGAATTTGAAGACCAAGCACATTCCCATCAAATATCACTTCTTACGTGAACAAGTGCTTGAACAAAAAGTGAAATTGGAGCATGTTCCCTCCAAAGAACAAGTTGCTGATATCTTTACCAAACCTCTGCCCAAGGAAGCGTTCGAGTATCTAAGACAGAAGCTAGGAGTGCTCTCTGCTAGTCAAAAGAACAAATCTGCATAAATTCAGAAGATTAAATAGGATACGCGGTTTTTCTGATGTACAGTTGCGTATATACGCGAGTATATGAACATAAAGTCGCGTATGGAAAGTTGCTGACTATTTTTTGGTTGGTGTCAACATTTTGCAGTACTGGTTGGCTTTTCTGGTTATATTTCTGCCTGACAAAGCATCTGATATGAAGAAGACAGGTACAGGAAGGACAAGTTTAGGGGGAGATGAAGGAATGTGAAAATTTCTATGCTTCACTTTCCATACGCGGGTTCGGTGAACAAAAGTCGCGTATACACGCGAGTTCCATCAGACACAGTCGCGTATGCATTAATGATAAGAGAATTTATATGATAACTGAAGATCTGGGGGAGCATCAGTCTGATTTCGAACAGATCATGTAGAGTTTGTTGCTGATGACTTGCTGTTGAAGGTGTTTCAGGTTGCACAAGTTAAGGAGGAGCCTTGGCCATATGGAAAGGATGCATTGGATGCACATTTTCAGGGGGAGCCCTAGTATAATGCATTGTTGGCATTATGATGGTTCTGATATATGATCTCTCTTGAGGTCTTTCTGGTATTGGTCATGAAAAGTCATATTTGTAATTTGATGAAAAGGCCATGTTGAGACCCATGATGTAAAATTGTAATATTCAGTCATGTAAGGACTTGTCAAATTTGTAAACCCACTTGGTTGGGTAGCTGAGTCAAATTTTGTAAAACCCACTTGGTTGGGTAGCTGAGTCAAAATGTGTAAACCCACTTGGTTGGGTAGTTGAGTCTCATATGTAAATCCACTTGGTTGGATATTTGATGCAAGTATGAGTCATTGGTGATAGGAACTTCATAGATTCATGTACTTCATTGAAAATATGTTTGAAGATTCAGCATGAACTTAGGGGGAGCTTGGTCACTTCAGTACATATCAGATCTACAGAACGCTTCTTCGACATGAGGAGAAAAGGGGGAGAGTATGTTGGTTTTTGATCCGCCCTTTGCCCTTGATGTCAAAGGGGGAGAGTGACATGGTGTTTGAATGAAGAGAAAGAATGGGGAAAGTGACATGGTGCTGTTGTATTCCACGTACTCATTCCGAGGTGATCACATTTGTTGCCATCGAAGTCCAAAGGGGAGATTGATGGCATGATGGACAGCATGTCCTTGATGCAACCCAATTGAATGAAGATGAAGACATGAGATTGTTGACATGTGTTGTCCTCGATGGCAATCCACCTGATGAAGTTATTCTTGACTTGATGGACTTGGTAAATGATGTAAATCTGATGTGATATGATGTTTGTTGGCAATATGATGCTGAGTGTTGTCCTTGATGACAACCCACTTGATAGAGTGTTGTCCTTGAATGGCAACCCACTCGATGAAGTTGTGCTTGATAGAATATGTCTTGATGAACTAAATCTGATGTATCTACAGTGAGTACAGAAGGCAATGAAGAAAGGAATTCAGCATGTGCTAAATCTATGGTGAAAAGAGTATGTTTCAAGGCATACGCGGATATGTCTAGGAGAAGTCGCGTATGCACGCGGGAAACAACGTGCCAAGTCGCGTATGGGAAAAAGCGCTCATAAAGTGCAAAACCAGGGGTAACCACCATGGTATTGACCCATTGTATTGGGCAATGATTCGTCTAAATGACCCCGTCCAGGAATACCATCGGAAGTAATGTAGTTTTGGGCTCATGGTATTGTTTTGGCTCATGGTATTGAAAAAGGGGCTCATGGTATTGAAAAAGGGAAAACCTATATAAAGAGAAGAAATTCATTGTGCAAATCATGAGTGTGGGAGCAAGATGTCTGAGCTTGAATGAATACTTCTCTATGAAGTATATCTATATGGAAAGGGTAAAGGTTTGATAATAGATCTGAATCTATGATGCACCTATGAAGAAATGATGAAGCGGAATATCTAGATCTGGAATGTATTTGTATCTGCTAGATTTGTTTATGGAAGGCTTAGATCTGAGATGAGGCGAACATCTGTCTGAAGTAAAAGGATAAATCTGAACTGAATATCTGATCTGAAGAAGTATGCTGCTCTATAATGGTTGAAGATCTATACGCTAGTTCGCCGCAGAGGAAGCGCGTATATACGCGGCTTCGCTGAAGAGAAAGCGCGTATGCGCAATGAAATTAGATCTGTAATATGTACAGAAGTATACGCTGGTTTATGTGAACAGAAGCGCGTATATACGTGACATCAGTGAAAGGAAAGCGCGTATGCAAACTAGGGTTTGCTGAAGTCTGTGGTAAGAAATGTCTGATCTGTTCTGCTGGTTTACTGATATCTGTCAGTGAGTTATATGTATCTGTTTCATGGTTGAATGTGCTTAAAAGTGTGGAAGGGTCCAGTCTGAAAATATGATGAAACGTGGCCTGCAAGTGGTGTCCTAAAGGAAGCTTTGGATCCAGTGTGAAAATTGATGAAACGTGGTCCATAGAGGTGCTGAGGGTTGTAGCCTTCGGGCCGTGGGGTCGGGAGATCCTTCCTGGTGAGGTCGTAACCAGACCGGGGTCGTAGTTTCTTCCGTGAGGTCGAAACGAGTCGTGGGTTGTTTCCTTCCGTGGAGAGGCTGAAATCGGCGCAGGGTGCCCCTCGCGTGTCGGCAGAGTTCCGCACCGCACGTACAAGGTTGTAAGATGCCGATAATAAAATATTGAAGGCTGAGCAACTGCAGCGGTGGTTTTCTCTCGACTTGGGTTTCCACCTAAAAATCCTGGTGTTCATGTGTGATGGTTTGTGTGATGGTTTATTCTGTTGTTACTACACATGTTTACTACTAACTTAACATCAGATGAATGAATATTGCAAAGAACTAAGTTAATAAATATCTGCATATTTAGGTCTCTGCTAATATGCTAGTTGTATGAAGGATATCCACGTGTATACGCAAGTTTACTAAAGGAAAGTAGCGTATGGGTTTTAGAGAGTGAAAAAGTAACAAAGTTTTGAATATGCAAAGAATATCGATTCACCGCCTTCAAATATTTTTCCCAACACTCCAACACTATGAATTTGAATTAAATGTAAATATGAATAGAGATTGTAAATGATTTTATTACTAAAATTCACAGTAAAATTTAAATTTTTTGTATGAATGTATTAAATACAACATAAATTGTAAAAAAACAATTATTATAGTAAAATTTAATAATTTTATTATACTGCAGGGCTTTTGTGTGAATCACCAGATGTTTCAAATTCTAATTCCATGAATAGTGATGTTATTAGAAAGTATTTTGCTGCTCCACAGTGCTCTTGTGGTCTTTACCTCTAGGTATGTCTCTCATGCAAATCCCTCCCTGAAAATTTTTGCAAAAATAATGAAATAATGAATATATTTTACTATTTAAAAACATTTTTCTGAAATTAGATTTCTGAAAGTAATTTTCACCTCATTTTTTAATTTATCGCTTTTTTTCACTTGGAAAAATAAATTTGATTTTTTTCCCTGATATTTTATGCATTTTGTAACTAACAAAACCTGTGCGTTCGGTAATAATACTACACTGGTGCGGTTAACAATACATTAAAACTGATAACAATAACTCCTTTTTTAACAAACCAGAATTACTTTTAGGTATGTACACCAAAATGTATTGTTGATATTGCTCAAATGCAGGGATAAAATCTCATAATTGTATGAAATGGAGAATTATTCAAAATCCAGCTCGTTCCATAATATTTCTCAAAGTCTATCATGAATCTCTCCCTATCCATGTGCAGGTGTAATTACTTAATATTTTATTTATATTTTCATTATCTAATTCAATTTATTTATTCTATCCTTGTCAATCAGCTGAATAAAATGATTGTATACAAATTTCTAGGTTCATGCAGATTCAGAATCAAGTTCAAATTGACAAAATATTCAAACATTTCCAAAATGTGGGAAGCTCTTACCACAAGCAACATACTGCAAGGCGTGGTTGCTAGATGAAAATGGACAACTGATTTACTCTACCAATTGTAACATGCCATCTTCTAGCCATGATCTTGGGATAATGATGGTAGTAATTGTTTGGTATAATGTAATTATTTCCACATCAAACCAATTAATCATGCATTAACGTGCTTACTAATTGATATCATCGATTTTGTACTAATGATGTTCAAATATATTTTTTGAAATTATTAGGATTCTATTGATGATGACTAACCGACATACCATCTTCTCTTTCAACCCATGACAATGTAAAATAGAGATAATGATGAATTAAGAGAAAAAAACGGAGAGGAACGATGCCAAGGATGGTTGGATCAACCATCTAATCAATTCCCACCATGTCTAGATTCATCAATTAGGAATGACTACAACAATAGTAGTTCTTCACAAGCTGGAAATGGAGGAAATCAAATAGAGGTTGGTATGGATGATTACTTATGGGATACAACTTCCATGGAGACATTGTTGTTACATGCATTCTAGAACAATGATAAGCTAGGTGATAATGCTCATATGCCTAATACATTTTTTGAAAGCCTCAAATTTACTTCCACCACCCCTATCTTTGGACATGGTGGTCAGTCAAACTCTACCTAGTTGTGGACAATGATGTTATTGTACAACTTGAAAGAAAATTTTGGCTTGTCGAACGCATGTTTCTCGTAACTTTCGAAGTAATTGACCATTAAGTCCCTTATATTTTGAGAAATATTGTCACACAATCAACATTAAAAATGGTCAATTTTATAAATGTTACTAATTATTGCCATTATACATTTAATATTGTCCATCACAAAGTACAAGTTATTTAATGATAACTTTCTCCTGAGTGATAATGTCTTGGATGATAGCTGCGAAGAGGAAAAAAAGTGTTTAAAATATTAGGTGTTGAGTACATATAATATCATGCATGTTCAAATGATTGTATTTTATATATAGAGGATAATTTGCAGATAAAGAGATATGTACGAAATGTGGACATGATAGGTATGATAAATAAAAAAAGAAGCGTAAATCACGTGGTCATCATTTTAAGATATTGAGGCACATGCCTATAATGCCAAGGATTCAAAGGCTCTTTCGTTGCCAAGAATTAGCTATGTTGAAGGTATGGCATGGGTCACACAGAAGTGAGTTAGGAGTTATGTGAATCCCAACACATTCAATAGCCATGAATCATATAGAGGATACATGGCCCGAAAAATTTAAGGATGAAGAACAAAGTCTATGACCTGGCATATCCATGGATGGCATCAAGCCATATTCCCTCCATAACACCAACTATTTTGTTTGGCCTGTAGTAGTGATCAATAAAAATATTCCCTCGTGGTTGTCCGTGAGGAATGAACATCTTATGTTAGCTCTCATAGTCCCTAGTAGAAGACAAGTGAATAGTATGGATGTCTACTTACAACTAGTGGTAGATGAATTGAAGGAATTATGGGATGGGATAGATGTATACGATGTATCAAGACCGATCATAGCAAAGAGGATTTTTACGTTGTATGGCATATTTTCTTACATGACATACGGTTATTTAGGCTTAGGATTTTTCTCTAGTAAACTACATGTTTATTTATTTTTCTATATCCATAAAATATTCTTTCACATATTAATTATTTAATTAGTTGTAATTGTTCTGAACTTCATGATATTCTTCAATGTGACGTGCATATTTTATACAATAATTTCGAAGTTCTTATAAGAAAAGAGTATTATGGATGTAAATTTTGTAGAGATTCTCTGAAAGCTAGATGGTCCAATGACCTAGGAAAGCCAATGTATGACTGCTTATGTTCGATGATCCAAAATTCATCGACATCAAGGTAGAGAAATTTCCACTGGGATGAAAAGGAAATCTATCTTTTATAACCTCCCATATTGGGAGCATCTTAAGGTTACCCACATATTAGATCCCATGCATATATTTAAAAATGTTTCATATTCTTTATGGAGGCACATATCATCGAAACAAAGTGAGACATTGGATATTGGAAAAGATCTTATTACTTCAAAAAATAAAAAGAAACATTTCTAGGACAATCAGAAAGTATAGGATACTCCCTATAATTGGTATTGTGAATAAGGTGATGTCACATGGATTTAAAAAAATTATGATATTTCTTTTGCAAAGGAAGTTATAATGGGCATGAGGTGCCATATTCAAACAGGTCTTCACTACGACGTTCCTTCGTTGTGGAAGCCCATTTGTCGGGGTTGAAATTGCATGACGATTTGAATATTTGAAGAGTACGTATAATTTCAAAATTATGATTTTATTATTTGTTATATTAAGAAATTTTATCCCATGGGATGATAAAACATAAATAATTTTGTATATTATTGCATGTGTTTATAACTATGTAGTGTCATTATCCTTTATTTTTGCGTATTTGTGTGAAACATGACTTCCCCCAAGACCTAGGATGTCCCATATATAAATTATCTGCATTTTTACGTTGGATCATGTCAAAGTAGATTCATGTGGCTAGAATTCCATGGTGGCATCACGAGATAGTTGATATTTTTTGTTTGTTTGAGATAGAACTTCTGGCGAGTTTCATGGACTTGCAGGTTCATCTTCTAATCCACCTAGTAGATGAGGTTGAATTAGTTGGGGTGGTTTCTTATCATTGGATGTTCTTCTTAGAGAGGTTCATGAATAAATTGAAAGGTTTTTTTCGATAAAGAGAAAAACCTGAGGGGTCTATGGCAGAGGGGTACATATCATATGAGTCTTTTTATAATGCTAGTCATTACATCAAGTAGATCAACAACAGAGAAGGTGCAATGGTTTGGGACAAATAAAGGGACGAACACAAAAGGTAAGGGGAGATTCTCTAAATGAATGGAAAAGGGCGCTTGATAAAGAGTAAGCGACTTATAATTTTTCAAATTTACAAAATGTAAATATTCATGTTGAACTTCGATATAATGTATATTTTGATCTAATATGTACTATATGTCATTCTGATTTCATCAGAGAATGAAGAAATTGATGCAATCAATAAATTCACTCTTTACAAATCTGGAGTGACACAACCATGGGTCACATTGTATGAACCAAATAGGATGAAATGTGATAGTGACAGGAAATAATTCAGATTATTAATTGGTAGAAACATGCCTTACCCCAAAATTTAAAAGATAATATGTCAATTATATGCACCAAAAGTTGGGTTTCTCACCAAGTTAGAGAGAAATACACAGGAACCGGTCATCACCTGTGTGCTAAAGAGGATGCACTAAATGTAGGGATTAGGTGCAGAAAATATCTAATAATATATTTATGTACATTTTAAAATTAATAATCCACCTTTGAAATGTAACATATATATTTTATATTTTAAAAATTGGGTTATTAGACACATGACACTATTATTTTTTAACTTTTTTATAGGTGCATTTGTTCTCATATATGTGGGCATATGGACACCATTTTCTCACAGAAAATGTCGATGATGGACACATGACACAACACTGTGGAGTGGAATTTGATTTCTATCAATCTAGTCGAGCTAGCCACTGTGATCAATGCCTAGTACGAGGGATGTTAGGTTATGTCGGAAAGATACAAGAGACCATTTAAGTTGAATTCTGTTGTTAACAATGTGTTATTTTTAGGTTCAAGTGGTGAGACACCTTTCATTGGAATAATTTAAATGAAGATCGTGATAGTAGGCTGATATGTATCAACTCTAGAAATATTTAAGATGAAGATAAGGAGTCTTATGTTTTCCCCAAACACTGCAACCAGGTGTTTTTTTACCCAGATGTGTTGGATAGGCATTGGTGGTTCATATTGAGACATGGCCCTAGTTCAAAACATCTTTTTGAGAACAATTGTGTTATCATGCCAAGCGAGCTGGAAGATAATGAGGTTGATCATGAGAACATAGAGTAATATGGTATATGTGTTATTTCATCATTTATACTATTTAATATGGGTGTTATAAAGAAGAGGAATTAACGTTATAACTAAGACTTTTTTTTTTTCAAAAAATTATAATATGTATTTTGAATCAACTGGTTTGCATTGTGTTAATGTTAAAATCATTTCACATGATAATTTTGAATTATGTTGATCTCAAAAAAAATGCACTGTATCACGTTCTTTTTTTTATGTCAATTCCTAAAATAATACTACTTGATTTGTTTAAATGGCTTTTCATTATATCATTACTTAAATAAATGCACCATATATATATGTGTGTTTGTGTGTGAATGATATCTTAAAAATTCAAAAAATATGTTAATGTATACTGTTATTTTTTGTATGTAAGATCATAATAAAATAATGATAATTCTAAACATAAATTTATTTTCATTATTTTTTAAAATTTATTATGTTACAAAAATTCATATTATTCTAGATTTATTATTTTACAATTATTTATATTCATACAAATTTTGAAACTTACAATTTTACAATTATGGTAACTTAACAATATGTATGGTCTACATTCTACTTACGGTAGTTATGGTTCAAAATTTACAATTAATTTACAATTTTACAAAGTTTAAAATTTTAATAAAATTGAATCATGGAAATACATTCGATTAAAATTACAATTTCACAATACTATTACAATTACAATTTTACAAATATTAACATACAATTACAATTACAATTACAATTACAATATTACAGTTTTACAATTTTGGATACAATTAAAATTACAGTCATGATACATACAATTACAATTACAATTACAGTTTTACAAATATTTTACATATAATTACAATTACAATTATATTTTTACAATTTTACGTACAATTACAATTAAAATTACAATTACAATCACGATACATACAATTACACAATTTTACAATTACCAATACATAATATTTATAAATATCATGATTTAATATTAAAAATAAACATCACGATCATGATAACCATCGTACAAACATCATATTTGAAAATACACATTCATATTTTCTAATATTATCTAATCATTGTGACCATAATCATCTAACAAAACACAAGCATTGTATAACATCATCAGAGAACAACCATCAAATATTCATCTCATGTGAAATAATTGTTATCACATACACATGTATCTACAAGCACATTAAATGAACATATATAAAATGACCTAGCAATATACACATCATGATGAACTCCAACATGTAAATTAAGTACATCAACATGAACATAAAATACATACACCATATATATATAACTGTATAATTTCAAAAATATACAATTGTAACATAACTTCACATAAATTTCAAATATTCGGTGGTACTATATCAATACTTTAACTAGCACTCCAGGCCTGCTCAGTCGATGTTGCAGTCTCATGCTCAGATGGATGACGTGCCTACTAATTAGATGGTGTTTACTAAGGAGGTTCCTGTCGATGAGTTGATGGTGCAACTTGCTCAGTGGATGGTGCCTTCTCAGATGGATGTGCTTGCTCAGGATCAGGTGCCTGCTCAGTCGATGGTCATGTCTTCTTAGGACTAGGTTCCTACTAATATGGTGCCTACTCAAAAAGTGTCTGTTGATCAAGAATTGACGTTGTTTACTCATTTATGGTGCCAAGTGAAGGAGGAGGAGGTAGAGTACTAGAATTATGATCACTCTCCTTGTCATCATGATCATTTGATGAGATGCTTTTTTGTGCATCTCCATGATTCCTATCCCCCCTATCGACCAGTAGCTTGGAAGATCCAACCATATGACATATAAGGGTAACCATATCGTGGGGCATGTCCCTTTAGAGTGTTGTGAGCCTACAATCAGCCTAAATCTCTCTTATCGTAGCAAGGTAAACTCCCTCATCAACCAAGTGTCGACAATGTGAGTCGCCCAACTACATTGTCAATTGAATGTCTTCCCTATGACGCATTCCTACGAGTATCTACACTTCAGTATCAAGTCTTTCACCCTGATCTTCGGCCTCCACCGTCTCCTCATAATGATATATAGGATCATCCGGTGGGGGTGGAATCATATCCCCAAGGAATGTGCCAATAGCTACAAAATATATAGTACACAACAATAATTAGACAATGTCATTAAACAATTTAATAAAACAAGTTAAAGAACTTGCTAGAATAAATTTTATTCTAATTAATTAATAAATACAATAAAATGAAATTATATTAATTTGGAGAAAACACTAATATTACCTCCAACATCTGCTGGCTCATCCTGTGTGAAGAGGATGTTGGTACATCCTCGCCAATCCAAACCTGCATACAGACACAACACCATCACGAACATGTGATCATCAACACTCGCTAGTAGCTCCAATGCATCACTAGATATCTTGAAAAGATAGTCATACATGCCCCTCATCTCTGGAAACCTCTCAAAAAATACAAAAATAACTCTAAAGCAAAAGGGGAGATAAACCTTCAATGTGCCTAAGAACGACATCTATCTAGTGATATACAAAAGTGTCGCAAAAAAATGTCATACCATCTCACAAGTCATGGCATCTCCAATAAAGAATCAACAAGAAATAAAAGTGGGAAGCTAATGCACTACCTATCACTCGTACAGAGTCCAATGGTCATCAGTAGTAGTGAGAGTAACCTCACCTCCTATGGATGAAACGAAGAAATGCATAACTCATCACTGGACACCTAAAAATATTGTAGGAGAAACTATATCGTCCCTAATGTATCTCTTGGAGTACGCCAACTATATCATTATTGCATAACCGATGGTGTCATCTGGGAAGTAGGGAAAATCTTGCCCTCTCCTAGATAGTTCAGTAATAAAATAAACTTCCTCCTCATTGGGCTCGTACCACTTGTCAGGACCAACCTGGAAAGCCTGTCGGTGGGCATCCCACCTGTATATAAACTTTCCCAATAACCCATTATGCCACTTCAGGTATGTAGCCTCCTCATAGAACGTAAGGAGGCCTACCTTGCTTAAGAGCAACTATGTGTGTTTCATAGTATGGCGAGGGTATAAAATTCTCTCCCTCTCCGGTGCCTCTCCCTACTAAATCATGTTATAATGGTCCACCATATGCTCTTGTTTCTACCTTACCTCTCTCAATTGACATCGTTGAATTGTTCACATATTAAATACATATTTTTTTATTAAATGAAAAATGTATTTACATATACACACATACACACACACACACACATATATATACGTATAATTTTTATTGAAAAAAAACATTTGGTGCGCCCAAAATAACACTCACGCACCACTACTAGTGTGTACCTATTTATCATGCACCGCTACTTGTGCATGTGTACCTATTTATCATGCACTGCCCGGGGTGCACATAAAAAAAATTCACGCACTACGAAAACATAAATTATTTTTTGTGTAGTGCATTGACCATGTTATTTTCCCTAGGCCAATTAGTTTGGTCAATGCATTGCACGACAACCGTACATAATTCCCAATGCATTTCGGTAAACGGTCGCACTGACATACAATAGCATATAGTGTGTTATTTTTAAAAAAATATATATAGTCAGTGTAGTTGACAACTGACAGGCAACACACTATTTTAGTGTTACAATTTAAAGGCGTGTGCGTTTTCAGTCACTCTCACCAGGAAACCTAGTGTGAGTTTCTATTAACGTGGGTCTGGTGGCATTGTAAATTTACCCAAATTGGTAAAAAAACGATCTGCTGAACGACTCAAGGGAATGCCACACACAAATGTAGGTATATATATATATATATATATATATATATATATATATATATTATATATATATATATATATATATATATATATATATAGAGTAAATTTTATGTCAATTTGAGAATTTGATTATTTGAAGGTTAATTTATTAAGAAATAAGTAGATTCGTTCACATTTGTGTCGAGGAGAAAGTTTTCTTAAGAATACTAAAAATCAAATTTTCCCACCATTTTGAAAAATTTGAATTCCACATAGTGAGAAATGGAAGAAAGCAATGCAGGCAATGGGAGCACCAATGGCAAGGTGCCCTAGAGAAATAGAGAATAAAACATCGCACGATTGTGAGATATTTTAAACTTTAAACAAGTAAAGATGGTTTTTTTACGACCAGTAATTTTTTTTTAAATTAACCTTTTTTCGATGCGTTCGACTATGAGATGCACCGGGCAGTTGTATCAATGGCGCATCACACTTCTTACGGTGCATTGGATTACTGAGATGCATCGGGCCGATTTTTACAAAGAGCATAGTGTCCTGGTGTGCCATTTGATAGTATGCTGTGATCTAGCATTTGGATTCTTGGTAACAAGCTTGATTTTTATGGATAGCATAGTGGCTTTTTGTTCCCTTTGATAGTACCTTGTGGTCCATTCTCTCAATTTCGTTCTGTGTTATGATAAAATTCACCACAAAAAATCACAAAACCTCCACCCATCAAAATTCTCTAGACCTCTAGAGACCTCGCTACAAACGGATATGTTGATTCATTTTTATAAGGGCTTCCAAAAAAATCAACTAGAGGGTCTTGTTCTATATAGTACAATAGCGCTGATTTTCCATTCAACACCCTTCTTCTTGGCACAGAATTGTTGATCTCACTGTTAGAGAAATTTGATTTTCCCTTATTATTTTCCAGTGTGTCCTTGCCCCTGAAGGAGTTTGTGAGATCCCAATGACCTCCTTACTGTGTGTTTGACTTACCTATCTTCTTTGAGAAAGTATTTTTTGTCTCTTTGATTTGTTTGTACATTTGGGAATTCTTCGCCATTTAAAAGACCCTATGTCACTTTGTTTTGGTCTTGTTTCGAAGTGAATTGGTGTATGATTTTTTCATCTCTACATCTATGATTTCTTCCCTTTAGTTTATTCTCAATCAAAAGATTACAATTTGTTTAGCGCACAAGTCTAGAAGAGTGTGTTTTGTCTAAATCAAAAAAGATTAAAAGTGATTTTCATTTATTTTTTGATTTAGATTATCTTTTTCTTTTTAAGAATATTTAAAATCATTTCATTCATGCATTAATTAAATTGGTTCATTGGGTTTTCTTTTGATTACATTTCGAAGTGAAAACAAAAGAAATATTTTCATTCATCTTAGTGAAAGGAAAATAATTTTCATTTTTCAATAATTCCATTTGTTGGGAAAAGTGAACTCAATTGAAAAGAATTTCATTTCATAACTCTGAAGTATTTTGGGGGCCATCATTGTTGGTACATTGAGATCATTTTTTCTTCCCTCTCTTCCCTAAATATCTTAGGATTCATCAAAATTGAAAGCTTTCTTTCTTGCATTTAGTCTCCACCATAAGGATTCATGTGACATTCATTTCGAGCCTTGAAACTGAAACTTTAATCATGATCAAGTTAAAATCAACCCAATTTTCCTTAAGGAGGATTGGAAATAACCAGAATATCTAGTGGTCTAGGTTCGATATGTGTTTTGACATTGCTAAACATAGGAGTTGTCGCTAACGATCTACGTTACGATTTGGGGGTGACATCCCATCCCACATATGGAAGTATATTAATGTATTATAAGTATATTTGGGGCACTCTCATCAAATAGTTAGGCATTAGACAACACTACTATGAACTCGACTCCCACGTATCGTTACATATATTTGGGGAGACACCACTAGGTTGCAAGCCTACCATAAGTAGCCAAGTCGATCACCCTGTAGACGTGATATACCAAACACAACATTCATAGGGATTGGTTGTTGTACGTTAATTCCTTGGTCATTTTTGTACAATTTTATCCCCAAGGTGTATATTTCAGTTCATGGATACTTGGTAGAACTTTATGCCTAGCACACCATTTTTTATTTATTTTTTGTTAATTCTAAAAGAAACTAGCCATGAAAACATCTCACTCGTCAAATTCTCCGGCATTTTATTCCTTGGTAAATTGTGATTTTGTTCACCTCCTCCTTTGATCTTATTTTGAAAGGTCGCCATGGTTGAATCATCGAATTAACCCACTCCCGAAGGTATAGAAATAACCATGATCCTGATTTATGCAAGAATGCAATGTATCAAAACATACAAATGTTAAATGCAAAGATGTTAAAGGAAATAATACTTCATTTCATTAATATCAAAGAATCGAAATTTGCTTGCTGCATAATGGAACAAAACTAGCTAGGCACCGGGTAGCTATCTCTCGAGAAGAGATGGTGGCTAAGGACTCTGAATCGAGTTATAATGAGGTTTATGGACTATTTATTATTTAGAAACAATGGGATATCCTAAACAACCAAAACCCTAACCCTAGAAGATGAAGCGCCAGTTTATGGGCCCCGTTCGGGTAAATTGGTGTTTCAACTTCCCAGGGGCGTAACTTTGGCATACGATCTCCGTTTGACACGTACCATACCTCGTTAGAAAGATCTATCCAAGGAATAAAAATTTGGAATGAGAAACATTGTTCCATGGACCCACATTGGTCCATGGACCCACATTGGTCCATGGACCCATGTTTCTCTCCTTTTTCCCAAAAAAATGTCTTTTAGGGCCTCAAAACGGCTCCGGAAGTTTAGGACCCGAAAAACTGCTAAAAATAGTAAACTGTGCCGAAACTGAACAACTGAAAGAGACAATGGTGGAGCCCCAAGTGGAATAGGCAGGTGACCACCAATATCCACCGGGATCATTCCTCCTCAAGAAGCAATGGTCCCTATTGCGTTAAGTTCCTCCAAGGAGATGAGGAATTTTCTGCTAAACTTGTCCCCGGTGAACCACTTTCCTTGGTGCAAGGAGTCGGGTTAGCTTTGAAAACCCGACATAATTGGATCTTTCTTCACAGCAAGTACTTGATCCGCATGTCCATGACACAATTGGTGGTACCGTTTCATTCGGGTTTAACCCCGTTGGTGTGAGTTGCTCCGCAATGTCAGATGTTGTCGGTAGAGGTGGGTGAAGACGAAGGCGATCCACATTGGAAGACCGGTACCAAGGAATGGTGGAATAACGAGTCGACATTGCCTCACAGCCTTGGTGATGGTGTATGGCTCGTATCGGAGCGGGCGAAGCTTGCGGTGGGGTCCAGTGAGGCGCTCCTTCTGCAAATGTAGCCATACTTTTTCGCCCACCTGGAAGTTGTGTGGCACCCGGTGTTGATCATGGCATTGCTTGTACTTGGCATTAGCTCTGTCCAATATATCATGAACCTGTTGGCAGATGTGTTGAATGCGCTCGATGAAGCTATTTTCTTTGTCAACTTCAGACTGGACATGAACCGAATCAGCCTGAGTAGCCGCAAATGGCATGGCTACATCTATGGGACATAGTGGCTAGAATCCCAAGCCCACCTGAAAGGGGCTATGGCTGATTGAACTGTGGAGAGCTCGATTATAACTATGTTTTACATAGGGGAGGCTATCATCCCATGTGCATGGATGCTTTGAATTTTACATGCGTAGAATGTGTACAATCATTCTGTTGACGACCTCTGTCTAGCCATCTGCTTGGGGATGGAAAGCTGTGGACTTGGTGAGCTTGGTATCCAAATATTGACCGGTATCGGACCAAAATGTACGAGAACCCATTATCTCGATCTCGACATGAGGATCGTGGATCCCAATGCACCTACACTCGTTCAAGAAGAGTTTAGTAGTGGCTTCTACTATGATATTCTTCGGAGGACGCCAATGGCCATCTTCGAGAATCTATCGATTTGGCTCATGAAAATTGCCGGGGGCCATTTCTCGCTAGTTAGAGGCTCTGCTGCAATCCATGCATGGATTCCAAGGTCACTAGGGGTAGGTAGAGGACATATAGGCTCGCTCGATGAACGGTTTGGCAATGGCACAAGCAGTGCAGGATCTGATGTCCTTCTCGACATCCTTTCGAAGGTTCGGCCAATAGAAATACTTCTGCAGGATTGCTACTGTTTTCTCGACCCCGAAATGCCCAGCGACTCGACTGTAGTGTGCTTCCCATATCATCTTGGCACGCTCGCTCGAAGGAACACAAAGGTGTCCCATGTGACATAAAAGTGCATCTTGGAGGTGAAAATTTGGAACTTGCGCACCCCCCAAGAGTGCCTGCGGTGGGATGAATTTCGGGTCACAGAGAAGCGTCAATCATGAAGTCTCATGCCCACTAGAGCGGGAGCGACAAGGGTGAGCGCCACAACGGCGTGGCTCACCGAGGCACCGCAATGATGATTGGTGCTACCCTTCTTGTACTTCATGTTCAAATGAAATTGTTGCAGATATGTGGATCACTTCTGATGGTGATCGTTCTGCAACTTCCTCGTGTCCGTATGAACCCAGGGCTTCTGGTCCGGCATTGTTTCCTTCCAATGGCTCATTATCAAAAAGTCGCACAATGGAGTACATTTCTTTGTCATATGTGGGGTACTTGCGAACTGTGTCAGACAATGTCTCACCGTGAAATGCCACTGGATGTCCCTGTTGAGTAAGAACTGCCCCAATAGCATAGTCAGAGGCATCTGTCTCGATCTCAAATGGCTGTTGCAAGTCTGGTAAAGTGAGCACTGGGGCAGAACAGAGGCGATTTTTCAATTCTGTGAAAGTCTTCTGTGTAGGTTCCGACCAAAAGAATTTTGCTCTCGCTTCTCCCTTGGTGACTTGACTCAAGGGCCAAGTGATATGAGAGAATCCCAACACGAACCTCCGGTAGAAATTAGCAAGACCCAGAAAGTTGCGAAGCTCTGTTATAGTGGTTGGGGCTGGCCAATCCCGAATGACTTGGATCTTGGCTGGATCCACATGCACCCCCTTTCATCAATAATGTATCCCAGATATTGAACCTGGGTCATGCCAAACATGCACTTCTCCAAATTGGCACACAACTTGTGTTGCCGCAGTGTTTGGAGGACTTGTCGGATGTGGTGAAGGTTCTCTTCCCAAGTCTGGCTGAAGATCAGAATGTCATCCAAGTACACCACTACAAATGAGTTGGTGAATGGCCGCAAGATGTCATCCATCATCCTCATGAAGGTGGTGGGAGCATTCGTCAACCCGAAAGGCATGACCAGCCATTCGAAAAGGCCTTCCTTGGCTTTGAAGGCAGTCTTCCACACATCGGAGGGTTAAATTGGTACCTGGTGATACCCAGACTTCAGGTCGATCTTGCTGAAATATTTTGCACCTTTGAGTTGGTCCAGAAGGTCATCAATCCGTGGGATTGGGTACCTATTCCGGACAGTGATCTTGTTCAGCGCCCGATAGTCAATACAGAGTCTCCACGTCCCATCTTTCTTCTGTACCAACACGATCGGGCTCCCACAGGGCGATGAACTTGGTCTGATGTGACCTTTCTGCAACAGCTCCTGAATCTGCCTCTTGATTTCATCATTCTCCAGAACAAAGCGCCGATAGATCGGTCCATTAGGTAGCGGCGCACCGGGGGTCAGATCAATCGGGTGCTTGACCTGACAGTGCAGAGGAACCCCTGTGGGTGAGGTGAATATGTCCCCGTATTCCTCCACAACCTTATCCATTTGTTGTTGTTGTGCAGAGGAGCCCTGTCTGGAGGTCGTGGCCACAGTCTTCTTCTTGCCCTGGGGGCGGATCATCAGGAAAACGAATTTCTTGGTTTGGGAAATGAGCTTACTGCATTGTTTTGCAGTAACCAAAGAGATAGTAGCAGGAGGTGGTACCTCTGGTATCCTGTACAACTTATTTCCCAAAGTAACAATAACAGCACGAGGTTGAGACTCATACACCGCATGACGCTTCCACAAGTATGGTTGTCCTAATAATACATCAGAAACATCAATAGGAGAAACGTCACATAATACCTCATCCGTGAAGGGCTTGATGCTATAGGGAAGGCGACACTGTCGGCTGACGCGGAGATCTCGTCCTTGGTGAAGCCATCCGATGGTGTATGGATGTGGGTGAGCTGTGGTCGGCAAGCCCAACCGCTTCACGGCGTCTGCTGAAATGAGGTTCTTTTGGCTCCCATTGTCGACAATGAACTGTACCGGGGAGCCCTTTACCCACATCCGGGAGTGGAAGAGACGTTCCTCCTCCTCTGGATCTTCCGGTTCCTCCTTTTGGATCTTTGCAGTGGCAACAGTGGCGTTGGGCTCCGCATCAATAATCTGTTTCCCTTTTTCATTCGCCTTTTCAGGTTCTGATTCGGAGTCAGAGCATGCATCTGACTCAGAAGCCCTCATCTCGGCCACTAGCGGCTGCTTGGCCCGACACTCACTTGTGTTGTGAGTGGAGCTCTTATGGAACTCACACCACTTTCCCGTGTCCTTCTTTGGCTTTGCGGTGCCGTTCTTTTCTTGTGGCTTCGATGAGTTGTCTTTAGCCGCCATGCCTTGGCTCGGTCCTTTGTTCTGCGGTTTGGAAGCACCTTTCCCTTGCTTTTGATTCACAGATCCAAAGTCTCGCTTCTTCTGCTTGAATTTTTGCTCAATCTTGGCAGCATACCGGTATGCCGTACCAAGCGAGGAGATGTCAAGGAACTCCATTTCCTCCTGAATGTATTTGTGCAGACAGCTGCGATACTTTAGCACCATATGTTTCTCTGAATCTTTGATACCCAACTTTGTGCGCAGGGTATGGAACAGATTCGTCAGCTCATGCACATCTTGATCCCTTTGTTGTCGCAGTGTGGTCCATTGCATGTACTTGTCCTCATAGCTCCCCACGGGATAGTACTGTTCCTTGACGGCGTCTCGGAAAGAATTCCAAGTTGGTACGGCCGAGAACAGAGAGGGTTTTGTCTAGTCCTTGTTCTCACAGTAGGTTTCCCACCAGTCCTTAACATGGGGGGTAGCTTTGAGGAGTGAAAAAATAATCTTCTCCTGGTCTGAAAAGTCATGAACCGAGAAATATCCTTCTAACAGATTCAACCATCTATCTACGGCATCTGCGTCTATTTGACCCTCAAATATGGGAATGTCAAAATTTACTTGTACCTTAAAGGAGTCGCGCCTCCAGAGTGGCTGCTGGATGTAGATGCGCCGCCGGTGGGTAGCTGTTGAAGGATCTGAGCAAAGTATCCACCACTACGTTCCTTGTTTTGGAGGGCCTCTCGGCAATAGAGACATTTTGAGATCTCTGCTTCTATCTTTTCTTTTCACTGTCAGCGCCTCATCAGGTTTTACAGGCTGATCTTGCAAAAACGAAAGATCAAGCCCTTAGCTCCTTATACCCCTACCCCTGTTGGGGATACAAAGAAGACTAGAAAAGAAAACTTCTCTCATACCAATGATCTCAGATTGCAAGAATGGTAAACAGAATAAATAATATAATAAATATAGCAAGGCAATGAGTCATTACCTGATGTCATTAATATCAAAAGAACCGAAATTTTCTTACAATATAGAAATGAAATAACCAGCTAGGCGCCAGCTATTCCAGAGGATATGGTGGCGTGCTACAAGCCTCTCGAACCGAGTTATAATGGAGGCCCAGGCCTATTTATTTAAAAATAATGGGAAATCCTAAACAGCCAAAACCCTAACCCTAGGAGATGAAGCGCCAAAACTATGGGCCCCGTTTGGGTAAATTGGTGTTTCAACTTCCCAGGGGCGTAACTTTGGCATACGATCTCCGTTTCACGCGTACCATACCTCATTAGAAATATCTATCCGAGGACTACAAATTTCGAATGAGAAACATCGGTCCATGGACCCATGTTGCTCTCCTTTTTCCCAAAAAATGTCGTTTAGGGCCTCAAAACGGATCCGGAAGTTTAGGACCCAAAAAACTGCTAAAAATAGTAAACTGTGCCGAAACTGAAAAACTGAAAGAGACAATGGTGGAGCCCCTGCTAGAATAGGCAGATCACCACATCTACCTGATCAAACCACCTCCAAGGCCCTGAGCTTCAACAGTTTCACTCGGGGGGTTAGTTGTGGCATGAATTTTCATTAGTGTCGAACCATATTTGCCTGGGACACTCGCTGAATATTTCCCTTTCCACCACATAAGAAGAATTCGGGCCGAGAGCCCTCGAAACCATCCGCACATTTCTCGCCTTTCCCTGAAAAATCTTCTTTCATTTGATTTTAGTTTTGCCTCACCAACCTTATAGCACTTTTTGATAAACGCTGAATCCATTTTTCGGGCTTCTCGAGTAGCATCTCACTCTACTATCCATGAGGTTGTTTTCGAAGAAATGGAATCTAATGTTGATGATGTTTTATCTCATGAGCACTCCTCAAAGCACTCTTTAGGAGAATTTTGCTCTTATATCCCTGAAGCTTCCAAATCAAATTTTTCCCTCCGAGGGAGATTTCTTTGGATCCACACCTCATAATTTAGGTAGTGGAACCGAAATACTATCTAGTCATGTTGCGTCTATGTTGCCGCATAGTTATACCTCTTTAGGAAACCTCATTTACGTAGCTTCGGTGGTACACCTTTATTCTCGAATCTTTTTTGGTCAACTGTATTCCTCCATCTTTCAACCCATTCTTTTCAAATGTGGTCATTATATCCGAACCTATTATCGGCCCGCGGTCACCATTGGTCCCATCACCGTGTCAGTTTGGATCCTATGTCCCCCTATTTTCCATCAACGATCATCGTAGTCCCCCCCCATTAGTGGGAGATCCATGGTTTTCGTATGTGCCTAAGGGAGTAGCTTTATAGCCCTCTCTATGTACCTCCCAATATTGGGTGGGAGGCAGCTTGAGTTTTGGTTCTATTTTTGGGCATCACATACCCTCATGTTAAATATTTTCGAGGTTCAACAACCCCTTCAACAAGTAGAACTTATCAAATTCGTATGTTCAGTAACCTAAAATTCCTTATGTTCAAAGGCCGAACATATAATATCAATATGTTTCCTCAACCGAAACATATCGTAGCAGTATGTCCAATAGTCACCACTTTTAGTGAGTGTTTTTCATGACTAATCCCTCGCTTGGTTCCTACACTCAAAGCTAGTTTGAATCTCCTTCTAGGTCAATCTCGTACTCAATACCGACCATTTCCTCGAAAGGTCATTACTAGTAACCCTAGTGTAGTCCTCAAACTAGTGCTTCATATTACCAAAATTATCAATACCAATAGGCTCGCCTTTAGCACCTCAGCTCGGACCCCTATGTTTCAGCAAGGACCACGTGGTTAGATCCTATGTTCAATAGGAACCCTCAAGCTAGACACTATGTTTAGCAGGGACCGTAGGTTGGACCCTATCTTCAACACCAACCAAAAATTGGACCATATGTTTAGTAGGGACACTATATTGGAACTTATGTATAGCAAGGTCTCAGTAGGCTCGATTCCCATAGGGAGTCATATCACCAACCGCACAAGGTCCCTATCAACAATTTTTGCAGAAGGTCCTTACTAGCCATGGGGGATGTATGCATATCAGTGTTAGAATATACCCTATTGGGGGCATAATTCAATATCAATCAGTGTTGGAACCCCTACCTTTTCTCTCCTCATCATCCTCCCTTTTCCATTCCCTCGCTACGTTGTAATTTCTAGAAGTGTCGAACCTTACAAATGACCCCATCCAACATCAGCCGCATTGGCCACCAATTCCAACTAACATTCTAGAGGTCGTCCCCAAGTTCGAAGGAAAATCATCGGGAAGGCCCCCAAACCCATGTTAATAGATACCATTTGTGGTGTTCCTCTAATTCTTCAGCTTGATTATTCTATTCGTCTTCTTGTTTTCCAACGCTCTTTTGATCGTTGTCATGGCCAAATGGTAGATTGAGATCCTTCGAGGAATTTTTCTTCGAATTTCAATTCCTTGGCTATTGCCTTCCTCACTCACTTCCAATCCGCCCGTCCGGGTATGAAAACAAACACCGATATTCTAACCTCACCGAAGCAAATGAACCGCAAGACATAGCTCTGATCACATTCATGAATGGTGGCATCATCATCGCCTCACAAAATTTGAGATCCCTGATTAGTTATTGACCGAATCGTTTATAAAATCATTCGTTCCCAAGATTGAAAAATATATTGCAATGGGTGGGTGTGTCACAGAAGATCATTTCATTTACTAGAGCTCAATACCCGTATTTTGTTTATTTTTACTCTAGGCACTCTATATGAGTTATTACCTCGATGCGTCACATCCTTCGACTAATATCATATCATATCCGTATCTTGTTAAACCTCCTAGTGGATGGCGTTATTGGGAAAATGGCTCATACTAATAGTAGTGCACCTAATACTTCTTCAAACTCTAAATTACTGTTGCCACTTTGCCCCTACTCCTTCCCATAGCTAGAACTAATCTCGGTAAAACATCGAGGTAAATGTTGTTCACCAATCGCAAAGTAGAAAATTCCTCGAAGGGTAAGAAGAATAGTAAATGCAAGTCTAAATCTGAAAAACCCTAAACAGATTCAAAGAAGTCAACTACGATGATTCATCAACATGTAAGCCCAAATATCCTTGTCTTATATGTGATGATGATCTATTACACCAAGCGATTTTCCTCGGCTCCGAGGTTTCCCATCTTCTAAAGGGAATACCCGAGACTCTAACCATTTTTCAAGTGAACCCTTCCCATCTTAGTAGATGCAAATGGCAGATCAATCTCAATCGTCTACAAGCTCTTAGGTGCTCATGGCTAGAATGCAATCTTTTTCCATCACCACAAGAACGAAACATTATCCCAATCCATCCAAGGTAAGTGTGATATTAACTATAGATTAGCGCTAAGGGCACATTTTAAGAGAATTCGAATTAGTGAAAGGATCAATGCATATTCAAATAATGATTATGGGTTAATTAACTTATTTTAGCACTTAACCTATGCAATTACTTGTCGCCTCCATAGTAGGTTATAGATAATGTTATTATTGTGAGGGGGTTGACCCATGGCACCAGCCCTCCTCCACTCACCAACCAAAATGTGTTGAAAACAAAATATATACCGACAAAGATAGTCTTGTAAGAAACGTTAGTGTGACAGAATGGTATCACATGTGGTTTGTGTTGGGGAGGTGGATGGGATCGACCCTGACTCTTCCCATCCCTCTCACATTAATTTTGCAACACTATATAAATAAAATTCTACCATACCGATGGCCTTCGAGTTAGCCACGTGTCCTCCTCCCCATTATCTCATTACCAACTCAATGAAATTGAAACAAGTCACCAAATTAACTAACTAACCACAAAGTGACACTTGTCATAGTGTCATTGGGTGAAATCATAGAATATTCACAAAATATTCCTTTTTTTCCGACTAGGCTGCCATGTCACAATTTTCGTCCTTTCTCGCAGTTATTAACTATTTAGGAGAATGAACAAAATTCTTTATCTTCCTCATACCTGAGCCGCTTTTTTTTAAATGAGTTGTGTGGATGCCTCGCGATGAGCACTTCATAGTCGTTCATGTTGCCCATCGATTCAAAGGACTTCCATTTTGAGCTTAACATTAAGAACATAATCATTCCCCCCCACTAGAAGGCTCTTGGTCCTAAAAACACTCTTTGATTACCGAACATGTGAATGAGGGTAAATCGAGTTTTTCACAAAAACTAATCTTTTTCCATGACCCTCGAGACCCTATCTTGCTGTTGTAGACACCATCATGCAAGATAGTTCCATGAATTTTTAGAGAGTCAAATTTTCGTTGTAGAAACAAACTTTTTCGTACCTCGCACTGTGAATCAAAGGAAACTTGAAAAACTGTCCCTCACCTCAAACACTAAACGTTGTGGTGATTCTTAACTGATCTTTCTTGCACTCGCGTTTCGACTTTTGACCAAGTGTTTTCATCATTACTATGGATCTTTTGGAAACAAAAACCACTTCTGGGTACCTATGCCTTCTTTCTCAAATTTCTTTGCGCTTCCTCTTGATCCTTGCACTCTCTTCGCATCAGCATCTTGTTTCCAACACTGCTCAACACCGATGTTGACCACCGCAAAATATTTCATATTTATTTACCTCCTTTCAAAGGAAACCTATTATATTCTTGAAACGTCCGATTACAAGTATAATCAAATTCAATGAAAATAACTTGTTCATTCGATGCATATTTTTGAAAGGTCTCATTCAAAAATCTCTATGCTTGATCATTAAAAAAGTAAACATTTTTGACTTGCATTCACTATTCTCTTCATTTCTCCCCGTATCTATAAGATTCAAAATTCTCTTCTTCTTATGCGCTCTAACTATATACTCAATTCCATCATTAAACAAGTGATACTTATTCTCATGGACACGGAAAATTTTAAGGATGGAAATTTATCCCAAAGATTAGTATCCTCGCTAATCTTACTAATCCATAATAGTAAACTATAAAATGCTTGGTGATATTTTTAGCAAAAATATTCAAACTTATTATGATTTTATATAGTTCCTATAAATTTTTGGTGAATTTTAAGGTAAAATATTTTTTTTCTTATAAAATTTGGGCAAATCATTTTTAAGAAAAAATGGGAATAGACAAATCTTTTTCTTGGAAAAATCATGGAAAATTAGTCCCATGTCGCGAATATTAGCCCCCTAAAATTTTCCCCCGCTCATGGTGCTGAAAATATCGCATTCCTATCATCAAAGATAACGACTTCCCAAAAACAACACCTGAAATCTCAAGCGACACTACATCAAGTTCAACTTCGTCAAGAAATTTTTAATTTATTTCAAACCTTAGAATGAACATAATTGTTATCTACAAGTTTGGATTCTTTCATATCAGCCGTAAAGGATAAGGTCTTCGATGTATAATGGTTTCAAGGTTTATCTCCTTAACTAAGTCTTCGAAAATCAAATTAGATTGAGAACCATTATCAAATGTATTGTCTATCTTGATATGTTTATAAATGAATCTAATATGAAAGAGTTCAATTCTTGTATTTTCATCTTGAGCTACATAGGAACAATTTGAAGAAATAGTGTTTCCTATGTTCTTACCTTTCAAACCCATTGTTGTACTCTTGGTTTCATCTCCCTGAAATCTAAACCTAAGTCATGTTCAAGGATTGCAACAATTTTCCCTTCTCTTTGGCTTTTAAGTTTGTTTGGCTTTCAACTCGGGATGAGGTTTCCAACAATCATCTTCATCATGGCCATTCTTTCAAACAATGTTTACATGTGAGTTTTCTTCTTTTATTTTGATAGAGCAATTTATATTTACTCCTCCATTAAAACTTTCCCTTTTTCTATACCCTCATACTCAAGGAAACTATGACTTTTCTCATCCGCACTATCTTTCCCTCTTGCATCTAGATGTGTGGATTGAACACAATCCTCATCTAAGTTTGTGGGGGTTGGAGATTAGAATATTATGTCTAAGATAACTCATGAAAAACCCCCCAATATACTTTAACAAAGTTTCTTGAAAATACAAATTCACACCCAAAATAAGAGCTCTTCTCATAAATTCATGAGTATAATCTCTGCTCACTTTACCCTTTCAATTGTCTAAAATTCTACCACTGATGATGGATTATTGCATGTAAGCTAGAGGATAGAATTTCCTTTTAATTGTAGGAATAAAACTTGATGAATACGTTGAGATATTACCGTGGTTTTTAATCTCTTCTGAGTCATTGCTTCCCACCATACAAGTGTTGATCCCTCCTTCCTCAAGGAATCCAATTCAATATTTTGTGTCATCTTCTTGAAGGTTATGAATTCTACAATAAACCTTGAATTGACGAATGCAATTACTCCAACTTCGTCGCATTCACTTCGCCATTATATATTCAAAGCTCAAAATTTGACATCAAGTCTTGAGTAAGAGAGTTTTTTCCTTTTGGGGTTTTTGGAGTGAGTATGGGTGTTTTTTTGTTTTGGAAGTGGAAGATGATGCCGATGGTGATGATGATGATTATAAAGATGGTGGGATGGATGAGGCTTTTCATCCACTACCCATTTCAATCCTTCTCTTCATCCTTTGTAGTCTTCCGAGGTTCTCTTTCCATGTGCAGTACTTAGAATTCTCTCCAACCATCTTCGTGGTTCTCTCTTCAAAGAGGATACTACCCCTTTCATTTAGGTCATAGAAATCTTTCTTATATGCTTTCTCTTCTAAAAATATCTTCTATCTCTCCTACTCGTGACATGATGGCTATGGGATTGAAAGCTCAATTTCTAGTGCAACTTGTATGTCCTCAATCTCATCTAGAGATAAAAATGGAGCTGCATCAAGTGTATTTGGGAGTGAATATTTGGGTGGAGATGGTGGCCTAGTGGCTATTCTCTATTTCTGGTCCTAAGCTCGAGACTAGCAACCAACAATTTCCCGTTCTCGTCTTTGCAAACTTTAACCCTTGTAAGCATCACAAATTTGAAAGCCATTCAAAACTCGTACTTGCACAAAACTCAAGAAAATATCAAGAAAATAACCTTTCCTTTATAACACCTCGATCCTGATCCTCAATCTTATCGTTGTTGTAGCTAATTTCATAATTATAATTATAAATAAGTTGACGATCATTTGTTTCATGTGCATAGGTTTCTTGAGGTGTTTTTTGAGTGTTAAACATGTAAATGTATTGAGGTTTATGTTAAATTCATGATCATATTACCATTAAAGACAAAATACTTAATAAAAGAAATAAAATCTACAACAAACCATCAAATGATTCATTAAAACAATGTTTTGATGAAAGAGTTCACTCCTCCCGAGCTACATCTCCTTGGTCAAACTGCCATGTGCTTGGGCCTCTTTATTAGCTCAAAATGGAAAAGAAAGTGATGTTTGAAAATCCTCTACTACTCGAAAACCTACTCCAACCTCGACCAGCAATGTCCAAATAACTGGGATAGACTCTTCTTTAGCACAATTTGGTATAATTTTGTGAAAGTTATGGCGCAACTCAATTTGTCCTAGGAAATCTTCTCCAAAACTCAGAGCGAAATCTAGTTAGAGTCAAAAAATTTTGGTGATCCCTGCTAAAATTGGCGACTTCGTAAAATTGGTCGCCCAAAATAAACACTAGCAAAATTAAGGCAAGTGGGAGATTAACTGTATATTAGATCTAGTGTTGTGTTTTAAGAAAATCCGAATTAATGCAGGATTAATGGGTATTAAATATTGATTATGGGTTAATTAACCCATTTTAGTGATTAACCTCCACAATTAGGCCTCACCTCCATCGTAGGTTATACCCAAAGGTCTTATTGTCGTGGGGTTGGTCCGCGAGGTTGGCCCCTCCTTCGCCCTCGAAGCGCAACCGTGTTGAAACAACATATATCGACACCATAGTGTTGTCAGAAACATTAGCATGACATAATCATATCACATGTTGTTTGTGTGGGGAAGGTCATGGGGTTGACCCTGACCTCCGCCCACCCTCTGACATTAATTTTGTCACACTATATAAATAAAATTTCACCATACTTATCTTTCACGGGACTCATCCCTGGGGGCTAGCCACATTTCCTCTTACCATTGGCTCATTCCCCAACCAATAAGTCACGCACTCAGCCTACCAACCATGAAGTGACATTTTTCATAGTTTCATTGGGAGAAATGAAGGAATATTCCCATAATATTGTTTTTTTCGCCGACTCGGATGCCATGTTATCATTCTCGTCTCTTTCCCGCAAAAATTCTTAGTTGTTTAGCGAAAAGGGAACAAGAGGCTCGGACTTCCTCATACAAAGTGGGTTTTCAATGAAATGAAGTGTGTCGATTCTTGGTGATGAGAAGTTCAAAGTTCTAATGAATTCGAGCACTTCCATTTTTTGAGTCGAGCACTTCCATTTTTGAGCTTAACACTAAGAACCCGATCATTGAAAGTGGTTATAATGGAAGCATCCAATTGATTGTAAGATATCTTGAAATTGAATAACCTCAATTTCCCCCAATTGAGAAAGGGATTAGGAAGTAAATTTTTTTGACAAGTCCGTAATGCTTAAATTTAATATAGATACTTTGTTAGCTTGTTGTAAGAAAGAGTGAGCTGAGAGAGGTCGAAATAACATTATTCCGTTTGCAATTTCCGCTTACAAAGAAATGTGATCGACTTGGAAGATATTAGCTGAACTGAAGCCTCGTTGCTCATCAGGAAGAGGCCCAATTGGTTGGTTATGGCTTGCAGTGAGGTTAACTAGGTTATTCAACTCTTCGATCTGTGAAAGAATGGTTCCACTAAACGGATTATTGGATATCTCCAAACAGATTATTTGAACTCCTTTTCTACACCAATCTCCATGAGAATATGGAATTCAAACATATAATTATAATCATCAAATCTGTAATATATTGAGAGCAAAAAACAACGAACACCATCCTTCATTATTAGCCGCGTCACTATCCTCCAACCACTATTATCCAAGAATGCCAAACAGAAAAACCAAATATTCTCGATCTCAAAATGACATAGAACTTGTATTTATGCAAAATACATATTTAATGTTATATAATTGCTAATCCAATATTTTCTTTGACGTGTACTCATATTATTCCCAAATACACAATTAAACAATACTGAGAAAGTAACCATATTGTGGTTTATAACTGCGGAGATCCAATAATAAAAAAACATCAACAATCATTTTTATACAATTTTTATTTTATACAAAAGCATAGGAAAATACATGTAATTTGATAATGAATTTCTAACTTTAATATTATCAATCATTTTTTATTATAATTTCGTAAATTTAAAAATTTCTGAAAAACTTTCGGGAATAATTTTATTAAATGCAGTATACTTTCAAATATTATTATGTTCAAAGAAATGCAGAACACTCAAAATTCCAGTTCAAGATCCAGAAATTCGCCTTGTTTGATAAGGATTGCTCAAGAATGATGGATCGTATTTACCTGGGCAGTGATGCAATCGCCAGGAGCAGAGAGATCCTTGAAGAGGATGAGAGATTGTGTTGGATTTGTATGCCCAGAAAATTTTAGAAAGGATTCAATATATAAGATATTGTGGTTGCAAGATTCTCCATGTGAAGATATAACGACTGTACTGTATGATGTATTTGATTATTTTGAGGAGGTAACTGAGCAAGGTGGGAGAGTGTTTGTCCATTGTTACCGTGGTGTATCCCACTCAACTTCATTGGTTATTTCTTATCTCATGTGTCGGAAAGGCCAGAGCTTCGAAGATTCTTTTCCGTATGTAAAAAGCTGACTAGGTATCACAAATCTGAAATATGGGTTTAGCATGCCATTTATTCTAGTGTCAAAAGAGGGTGCATGCTAATGAATACCGAGAACCGCTACCGCTACATACGTACGCAGCCTGGGTTCTGGTGTATCTACAGCTGAGCTGAGACAAAGACGACAGCTACTACATCTACAGCTGAGCTTAGACGAAGCTAGAGCAAGGTGGAGTTCTTATCAGATTTCCCCAGGCGCGAAATATTGTTCACATAAGGAAGCACACTGGTTACTAACAAATTCGTCAACCTGGAAGTAGCAGCATCTTCATTGCCAATTCCATAAATACCACCCATGTTTCCCATGCTTCTTGCTCATACGTTTGAAAAAACCCACACATTGAAGAAAATTGGGTGCCAGGAATCTCAAAAGAAAAATGGAAATAGAGATCATAGATCTCTATTCCTATAAGTGCATGCCATAGGAAGCTGCTATATGGTCAAACACTCCACCGCAGGATTGCATTTAAATCTGCGTATACCCTTAATTTTGAAGATAAAATTTTCTAATTGGTTTATATTAATGTATTATTAATTTCAAAACTTTTTGATAATAAAGATTTGCTCCAGGGAAAAATCATGTCCACTATACAGGAGTAAAGCACAAGAAAAAACATGTTCACTATATAAGAGTAAAGAACCAGAGTAATGTTTCTAGTTAGCATTTTTATCTTGATGTTTTGCTTTTCTTGGTTTTCTTTAGTATTTTTCAGATATTACTCACAATTTGATTTTGTAATTTCCGAAAAACTGCTTTGTCAATAAAAAAAGAGAATTTTTTTTAATGTAGTTTTGAAAATCATGAATGTCATTACAGAGTCATAGAAAAAGGATTACATATTGCTGAAAAAATTATTAAAAAAAATGAAATTAAGCTTTTAAGATTAGTTGAATCTACCCAACAAAATTCATCACATGAATACCTTCCCAGTAATTAATCTTCACAAAGAAAAATATATCATTATTATAGATTAGTTATAGTCTTTTTAATTTATAAATTATTATAAAAAAATAAAGTGTACAAACTAAAAATAAATAAATAATATTTAAACGGTATTAATGATACTATTAACGACTCTAAAGGATTATTTTTTTTATAAATATAAGATTGATTGAAACATTATTATTATTAAAATATATAAAGGTTTCTCAAACCGTATATATTAACAATCTACAACCTTCACTTATAATCAAAAAAATTATTATATGAGATAAGTATGAGTAAATAATCGAAACAATCCCATTATAATGATTACTCATATTAATAAATATCAATAAATATATTTTTATAAATATATTGTTAGTGTTAGTCATCATTTATGATTAGTTTGATGAAAAGTTGTGCAATGACTAATTAAAACTATTAATTACTAGTAATTTCTTTAAAAGGTTCTTATGATCTAAGTAAGAGGGAAATGGCTCGCTAGGTTTCGCGCAAACACCGAAACTCGATCTCTTACGCACTTTGCTTCGCTACGCGACGCCGGGCTCTTCTGCCGGTTCTCACTCCATGCTCTCGCTATTTCGAGGGGCGGGCATGGCTCATCGCAGCCTCTACCGACAATTCTACAAGAACAGACAACTCTCGCCAAGCTTGGCAATATTCCCTAGCCGCAAAATGACTCGTCCCCGTTGGCTGCACCACCGCCGCCGCGGGACAAAGTCGGCATCCGAATGATAGCACTACGGCGCCTACGTATGTGCGTACAATCCGGTTGATAGCACTATGGCCGACACTCACAAAGATACGCTTACGCAACGCTCCACGACCAGTGCCAAAAGCATCCTCTCGCAACATGCATTTCGAAAACCTTCCGAAAGAACCAAAATAGATCTGCTCGCCCACCGAATCAAGACAAATCCAATACATGAGGGATCACGCCTCATCTGGGAAAGGTCTTAGGCCTCTAGCAAACCGGGAAAAGGCTCTTGCAAGGGTGGATCGTCTCAAAGTGTACGCCTAAAGGACAAGTTACCTCGCAGCACTTGGTCTCAAAGGGCTTCTTCACGTCTATCTTCAGTCGTCCGGAAGAAAGAACTCGAACCTTTGAAGGAGGCCCGTATTTCTTCAACTCGCAAGCCCGTACCTTCGTGAATGGGTAGAAAGATTCAACTCGTACAAAGAAGATTTCAAATCGGGCTCCCCGTATGGATCCGTATGTACTTCCGCCTCCGGAGTACCGGGGATGAGGAGACCTTGAAAGACATCGGCAATGGCCTCGGGGGTCTTTATCAAAGTTGCAGAGGAAACTAAAAATCGACGATACACCTCCTATGCCGTAATTTGTATACACATCTTGGCCAAAGCTCTCAACGGACTTGGTAAGTCGATTTCATGACAATTTTGAATGGGTCCAAAAAATAGACTACGAGCATGTCCCTCTCGTAGGTGAAATGCCATGAATATGGCCATTTATTTAGGGACCGCTTCTAAATCAACAAGCTAAAGCCCTTGTCACGAATACTAGCAAAGATGAGGAAGGCTTCACCAAGGTCACAAGTCGCGAAAAGCACGCCAAGAAAGTTCTAGTTGTGTCGTAAAAATCTTAAACAAACCGGAAACACGAAATAGCTTTGAAATTCTAACTTCTCAAAATACCTTGAAATTTTACCCGTTAACCCTTTGTCACACCTCCCGTTTCCAACAAAATTATTTTTTTTTCTATACCATGATGATCTAAAGTCTATTCCACATCCGAATAATTCAGCATTTCTTACTTTCTAATTTACACATCAATTATAGGTATTCCCTTTAACACCTATGGTATTTAGGGTCAAGACCCTTAACTCTTTGTTTTAAATTCTATTTATTATACTAACCATTAATGTTTTTAACTCCATAGCCCTTCCTTAATCTTATTAATATATATATATATGCTTATTATACATATATATATAACCACAAATTTCCAACATATATATATATCCCCGACTTTCCAACATATATATATATCCACGACTTTTCAACATATATATATATATATATATATATATATATATATATATATATATATCGAATTTAAATCTTTTCCATGTCCTATGGTTACCACAAGCCTAGCTTCACGATACCTCCTACATCCTATAGTTATATGATCCACCATTGTTAACGTTGATATAATTTATTTGTTTGTTTATTGATACTATGAGTTGAGTTGGTCGTATTGCGTTATGAACGTAATGTCCTCGATCAAATCCGAGTGTAGGATACGTTTTGTGGCTATACCTTATGAACCGCACCGGTTCTTACCTAGCCCTGGTAGCACGTTACTTTTCTATATGCATATGGATTTGATTTTTATTAACCACGTGTATACTAAGATATATATAATTCGTACCTTGCGTATGAGATTTTTACCGCTTCTCGCAACCTCTGCCCGCAGGACGTCGACATCAATTTAATTGTTATATGTACACATATCTTTGGAAATCTAAGATTTCAATTTGGTTTATGGCTTTTGGGTTACTAACAAAGCCCTTTCGGTAGTTAATACATTTTAGGTCCTCGGTGACGTTGAGCTTTTATTGAGCCCCGACCCCAATGCAACATCCAATTCAGTGCGTTGATCCATGGTTAAACCGTCGGATTTGAGCCACCGTATGGATTGATCGCGTTAGGTTTTCAATATGTTTATTATAAAGATAGAGCCGTAACCGAGTTTTGCTTTTCTGGCCGCTTTCTCCATTCTTCCACTCTTGCCATAGCGATGGCGGCTCCGCCGGGCTTTCGTGCGCACATGCTTTATCCCGCCGATGGATATTCTCCCTCTGCTTCTGCACAAAGGTAAGCTCACGTAGCTGCTTTTTTATGAACATTTCATGGTTTATTATGCATGTTATCTGTGTACAGTGTGTCTCGTTTTTAATTCATGGTTTGCATTCTCGACGATTTTCTATACTCTAATCCTTCTCCCCATGTTTCATTCCGCATCAACGTTGCTATGGTTAGGATGTTACGTCCTCCGTTATCATTTTTCCAGGACTCTCACCCGTAGTTTGATAAATGTTGCGTTTGGACAGATATTAAGGAGTTCGAAGATCTCGCGACATTTTCCTTGCAAATGTGTGTTCACGGACGTCAAAATTTCTACCATGTAAGACCTCTGACGTCGTGACTCCGTTCCTCCTCTTTCTCGCGTCACTTAAATGGTTTAATCTATTCATTTCGCGATCCGCGCCTAACTCTTCCAAGCATCTCTCCGACACAAGCGTCTCCTCTCGGATCTTCATTTCCCGTGTAAATTTTTAAGTTCTCATTTTAGAGTTACGTCTTATTCTATGTACATTTCTTAGGCTCGGGGTTCGACTCTGTGACATTTTTCGGTTTCTTCGGCTAATACACATAAGGTGCTCTTTTTACTTGCAGGTATGGTTGATATTCTTCGTCGTCAATCCGAATTAAACCTCATCGTTCCTCTATTCACTAATGGTATCTCGCTCTCCATAGCTTTTTCACGTCGCAGACGCGTGAGCCTTCGGCTCACCGGCAAAGTAGTGGTTCATGAGGAACATTTATATATCTTGTGTCGTTTATTTTTCTATATATATATCCACCGGGTGAAAATTTTATCTCCCACGAGTTGCTTTGTTTTGTAAAAATGTACCGCAATGTGTAATGCTTTTCACTGAAGATTTCTTACTATGTTTTCAAGAAACCACACCAAATCCGTATCTTTTAGTGTTTAACGCGACCATGTGACATACATATAAAACTCCTGTTATTATCTCGTTACATGCGATTTCTAGTCATATGACATTTTTACCAGAGTAGCAATTTTATGCTAAATGTTGATTCTAATGTTTACTTTTGTTCTATTAGTCAACATCATTAAATCCGATGTTTCCCTTTGCATGGATATAGCTAAGTGCATCATGACTTCAAATAAATCCATGATGGAGTTCTCATGGGTGAAATATGAAATACAATTGCTAAAGATCTATTTCAACATTTAATAATTTCTCAAACTATAGTTTCGACTCTTGTCTCTCCGTTTTGTCACTTTGATCAACACGAGATCCTGCATTTATATAGTTTCTTTTTCCAGCATCTACACATAAATTTCTTCTTATTATTTCGTAATGACAGCGCAGTTCATTCTTATCGCATCCATTACGAGCTCAAAGATAATATGTTTGACTCTATTGAAATTTTTGACTCAAACTACAAATACAATGTACTTTGTCTTATGTTCGCATTTTAATAAATGAGAGTCTCGGTGCATCTAGTTTTAATGAAACCTTCCTTTATTTAAAATTGCGTAAGGGCATTAAAGTTAGAATATAGATCATATTGGGAAAATATGTGTATTCAGATCGGAATCCGACTATGGTTTAAAAATTCCGATGAATTTCTTTCTTCCCCAGATGTGATCTCCACAACCGCAACAGCAGGTTGAAGATACGTCAACTTCTCGTTAAATGTGTGGAATATTACCACATACAATCCGTACCTAGATTTCTCCTTTTGATGCAACATAAACTCTAATTCTACCTCTTATGGTCAAATATAAATAAATAGGTCTAAGGTGGCATTCATAAGTCTAGTATGCAATTTCATCAATTCTGCGTAGCCAATTCATACCTTAAGAAGTAAAAACACAGTTAAATTTCAGAGACATACCACTATTGAGATTCACCAACCTCCCAACCTTAGAGTCCTTTGACCTCCCGCAGAACTCACCCCCGAGTCGAGATCCTCTCAGAAAGTAGACCAACCCCAATCTGTTCACGGGAGCAGCTTATTTAAGCTAATGTTCTCCCAAAGCATGTTTCTAATTCTCGCGTCCAGAATATCGGGATGCTTTTCTTCATGTTTGCCTAGTGCTTCCCATATGGCGATTCTTTAAAGTTGTTTTATGCTTTTCTCGCCCTTTTCCAACTTTTTACCTCTTCCCAACTACTTTCCTCATCATTGGGGAAATTTAGATTTTTTCCTCAAAAATCTAAATTAGAAATAATTTCTTTCAAGGATTTTTTTTGAAAGATTTTGGGGAATAGTCTTTACCTTTTCCATAACCTCATGGATTTAGGCATGTGATCTCAATTTCTCATTTTGGTCATAGTGCATACACAATATTTTATTTATTTTCTCATAAATAAATAATTAACCACATCCACATAATAATTTATCCAATGGGGTCCACTCCCCTTAGGATTTATGTTCAAATGTCTAATTTGAAATTAAAATCACAGAACTTGGGGGGTGTTACATATTCCCCTCGAAAATAAACACCACCCTCGTGTGTTATTTAACTACTACAGTTCATTTTTTCTCGAGCGAAATGGATATCTTTCCATCATTTCAGCTTTCTTTCTCAGAAGCTTCTTTCAGAGAAAGTGCTTCCCACCGCACTTTTACTCCATACTGTTCGTTTCTCAATTCAATTTCTTCCCGCTCCAATACTTTGAAGCGGTTTCGAGCGAAACTCCCTCCGGGTTCCACCCGTACAACATTCCAATCAACTATGTGAGACGCATCATGCACATATCTTTTTAATAACGAAACATGAAACACATCATGAACTCTAACATGAGGTGGTAAGGCTAGCTTGTAAGCCACCTGTCCCACCTCTTATAATACTTCAAAAGGACCACAATATCTAGAGGCCAGTCGCACAAACTTCTAGAGACAAAGTGTGCTCTTTTGGGTTTTAATACGCAAAATACACATGGTCCCCCACTTCTGAATTCTCGGTGCACTCGTTACTCACAGCATAGATTTTTCTCCGGTGATCTTGTGTCGTCTTTGATGTTTCTTTATCTCGTTTAACAATTCTTTCCCATCTCTTGTAAGGCATCGGGTCCCAACATTAGTTTATCCTCTCGTTGGCTCCAAATCTCAAAGAGAGTATCGACACTTTCTTCCATACAAAGTGCCTCAAACGTACTCATTTTGATAGAGGATTGGTCGTTGTTATTATAGGCAAATTCGGCCAAATGAAAATACTCTTCCCACTTTGATGGTCTATCCATCACATACATTCTCAAAGATATCCTCCAAAATTTGATTAGTCCTTTCTTGTCCGCCCACTGGCTCGAGGGTGATAGGCGATGACTAAAATTCAACTTAGTATCCATCCCTCCGAAATAGTCCTTTCCAAAAGCCGCCGTCAAACTTAGCATCTCTATCCTAAACAATCACCTTTGGAACCCTATGAAGCCTTACTCACCTCCTTCAAGAACACATTCGCTACATTTGAGTCATGTCCCAAAAGTAGATTTAGCACCGGTATAAAGTGGCAACTTTTGTTACAAATGTCTACTACTACCATTACAGAATCATGCCGTTGATATTTGGTTTTGGGTAATCCTGTTATAAAGTCCATGGAAATCGTGTCCCATTTCCATTTTCGCAATCTGAAAAGGGTTTAAAATACTTGCTGGACGTTGATGCTCAACTTTGACTAGTTGACATTCCATGCACCTGCTTAAATATTCTCGCTACATCTCTCTTCATTCCGTGCCGCAGCAACTTTCTTTTTCTGTATCGTTAACATTTTCTCCGATATCTCGGATGTCCTCGCGATATGGTTGTTTGTGATATTCATCCGTAATTTTCTCTTTTTAAGGACTTTACATTGGGAATATACAACCTGTTTTTATAACATGATCAGCTCCCTTTTGGTCAAAGTGAAATCTGTCTTTCTCCTTTTTTCTGTAGTTTCACCACGAGTGTTTCATAGTTTGGATCTTGATTTGTTTGCTTTTCCTCACCAACTCTTCTACTTTCAATCTGGGCACTACTTCCAATGCTGTTTATATTCCGACAAGCATTCCCTTGCTAACGATCAGCCACTTTATTTTCTTTTCCCTTTGATATGTTTTTGTGTCCATATCAAATTCACTTAAAAGGACGACCATCCGGCTTTGTCTTCGCATTCAAACTCGCTTTGGGAAAAGAAATATTTGAGACTAATATGATCAGTCATCAATGTAAACTGTTTTCCCCAAGCAAGATAGTGTCCGCCACATTTTCAAAGCATGGATAAGAGCTCGCTAATTCCAAATCATAGACACTATAATCGTTCATGAATTTTCGAGTTTCTAGATTCATAGGCAATAACCGAAATTTTCCTCACAAAAGAACTCCTCCCAACCCTCTCTACAAGCATCTATACATACAACAAATTCTTTATCGTGGATCCGCAATCTTTAGGATAGGGTCGTAGTGAGTTTTTAGCTTTTAATTGTAGTCAAAACCGTTTTGGCATTTTGTCTTAGTCCCATCACAAATTTGACACCCTTTCTTTGCAAATGATGGTATGGGACAAGCTATGGCAGAGAATCTCTCTACAACGCGATAATGGCCTCGCAATCCCCCATGAATGATCTTCACTAAATAAAACATCCAGCTGGGTACAGCGCCATTATTTTTATAGCCTTTATCTTTTCGTGGTCAATGCAAGGCCTTGTTCGTAAATAATATGACCCAAAGTATCGAATCTTATACTTTATAAAATTCACATTTTCTCGAACTTGGCATATAGTCGGTTTTACTTTGACGTTTGCAACGCTATCCGTCAAATGTTTTCTATGTTCACTCCTCGTTTTTTGGAGTAGACCAAAATATCGTCTATGAACACAAGAACAAATTTATCCAAGTACTTATTTAACACACTGTTCATCGAAACACATAAATGTAGGTGGACATTTGTCAATCCAAAAGGTAGGACCACAAATTCGTAGTGTCCATACACCGGTTCGAAAAGTTTGTTTTGTCGATGTCTTCTTCCTTGATTCCGAGCACGGTGATAACCGAGCTCTTAAGTCAATCTTCGAAAAGACCGAAGCTCCTCTCACTTGATCAAAAAGATCATCAATTCTAGGTAGAGGATATCTATTCTTAATGGTCGGCTTGTTTAGTTCGGCGATAATCACATCACATCCTAAAAGTTCCATCTTTCTTTTTCACAAATAAGACTAGTGCTCCTCAAGGAGACACACTTGGTCTAATATACACCTTTATCTAGCAATTCTTGCAATTTGCATTTTCAGTTCCATAAGTTCGAGAGGACTCATTCGATAAGGGGCTCGGGAAACAGAGGCTGCTCCCGCACTGCAAATCGATGGAAAAGTCAAATTTCTCTTTTGAAGATGAGGAATCTCATTTAGAAAGACTTCCTTAAACTCTCTCACCACTAGTAACTCATTCAACATATTTTCTCCCCGGTCTATTCTACTTCTCCACATGTACCGCATAAACTTGGTATCCTTTTTCAGTCGTTCGTTTTAATTGTAGTGCCGATATTTGTCTCATCGAAATGGATTTTTGGTTTTCCTTTAGAGTAAAGGTTTCCCCAAATTCAGTCATCCACACAATGCGAGGTTTTTATCCCAGCAATTCATCGTGCTTTTCTTCTTTTCTAGCCAATCCATTCCTATCATAGTAAGTCATAAGAACCCAGAGCAGAGTATGTTCGGATTTACTTGTTTGAAAACCATTTAATTTGGATTGTCGTTTTCGCAATTTATGTGTTACCTTTCTCTTAGTTCCATGGCAACCGTACCAACCATGAATCGCTGAAAATTTTTCAGTTTAAGATTACATTTTTCTACAATTCCGGGACTAATGTAACTCAAAGAAGCACTGGATCAATCATAAAATCAGAATATGGTAGGTCAAAAATCTTACCCTCCATTTCCACCATGGTTGCTTGATGTTCCGCTTGCCGATTTTCCAAGGTTGCACCGATAGTTGGTATATTTCTCGCTGGTGTCATCTACTCGTTGTCGCTTCTCGATCTCTCATAATCATCCTGAATGTTTTCGATGAGGACAATCCCTCAACATATGGGGTTCTCCATAGCCCTGAACATTTGACAGTGTTCCTTCATTTTTATCGTGTCTCTCCTTCATCTGTCTCGCATCTATTTGTTTTGAGGCCACCCGTGACCGTAGCAAGCTTTTGACTTTCTTTGTGTTTATTAAACTTTTTCTGCCGATGATCTCTGCTAAAATTTTTTCAAATATGCACTGGTTTCTGTTTCCTTCCTTTGAAACTCATTCTTGTGTGTGCCCACCTTTTCCCTTGTTCGGCTTTTTCACTTTGAACTATTGGTAGCATAATCTAGCTTTTTCTAGACAACCTTCGTCCATCGTCTTTTGGGTTGTCAAACTCAATTTTCTCTTTGTATACAGCGTAGCAAACAATTCATGAAACCTTTGACCTTTGCCTTATCTTCCCTAATATAAGGGACATATCTCAACAAATTTGTAAACTTTAGTGACAAACTCATCGATAGTGAGTCGTCCCACTCTAAGTTCATGAAATTCATTCGCTTTATCATCATAGTAACGCTCATTTAGATAGCGGTTTTTGAAACTTAACTCGGAAATCCTCCCAAGTCACGGTCTTCTCGTCAATAGACATGAACCATTTTTGTCTCCTCCCACCACAAGGTAGCCTTACCTCGTAGCCGGTAAAATGACTAATCTCGCCTTTCGTATTGCTCTCTGTATTCATAGACCGGAAATATTTAATCATATTCAAACAACTGTGCTTTCGACATCTTCCTCCTTCCCCCCAATCATAGGAGGGAGGTTTGATCTTTCGGAATTCCCCTCTAATTCCCTTTTTGCGTTTATATTTATGTCTAGTAGCATCATCATCATCGACTCATCCATCTTCTCTTTCCGAAACCTTCGCCTTTCTTGGTCGCCTTCCCTGAAGTTAGTTCTCTGATGAGCTTTTTCCTCGCTCCTTATCGGCTGATGACAACTGTCATCTCTAGCTTTCTCAGCTCAACCAATTCTCGTTGCAACCTGTGCAACATAGCCATCATTGGAGCGTCGGTCCGGTGTACCATACTCACTACACGTATCCACATAAATTTCTTCACCTCAGCCATTTCAACACCACCGTACACTACATATCATAGATCGTAAGAAAAGTTTACAACAAATTTTTCCACAATACTTATTTATTCAAGGAACGCTTAAAAACAGTGAGCATAATAACAACAAACTTTCGAAACCTATAACTCGGGCTCCGATACCATTTGTCACACCTCCCGTTTCCAACAATCTATACCATGATGATCTAAAGTCTCATTCCACATCCGAATAATTCAACATTTCTTACTTTCTGATTTACACATCAATTATAGGTATTCCCTTTAACACCTATGGTATTTAGGGTCAAGACCCTTAACCTCTTGAGCTAAATTCTATTTATTATACCAACCAATAAGGCTTTTTAACTCCATAACCCTTCCTTCATCTTATTAATATATATATATGCTTATTATACATATATATATATATAAACCATGACTATCCAAACATATATATATATATATATCGACTTTTCAACATATATATATATCCAAGACTTTCAACATATATATATATATATATATATATATCGAATTTAAAATCTTTTCCTCCCATGTCCTATGGTTGCCACAACCCTAGCTTCACGATACCTCCTATGTCCCATAGACATATGATCCACCATTGTTAACGTTGATATAATTTATTTGCTTTATTTATTGATACTAAGATTTGAGTCGCCGTATTATGCCATGAACACAGGTGTCCTCGATCAAATCCGAGTGTAGGACACGTTTTGTGGCTATACTCTTTTTATGACCCATCAGGTCTTGCCTCTAGCCAGAATGTCGCACGTTACTTTTCTATATTCATATGGATTTGATTTTTATTAACCGCGTGTATACGGAAAGATACATAGAATTCAGCACCTCGCGTATGAGGATTTTTACTACTCTTGCAACTCGGTTCGTCAGGACGTCGACATCAATTTAATTGTTATATGTACACATATCTTTGGAAATCCAAGATTCCAATTTGGTTTATGGCTTTGCTGCTGCAATAACTCGTGTAGTTAATACATTTTAGGTCTCGGGTACGCTTGAGCTTTTTATTGGAGCCCTCGACCCCATTGCAACATCTCGTCTTGTGCGTTGATCCATGGTTAAACTCGTCGGATTTTGAGCCACCTATATGGATTGATCGTTTAGGCTTTGCGGTATGTTTTATTATAAAAGATAGAGCCGTGAACCGAGTTTCACTTTCCTGGCCACTTTCTCCATTCTTCCGGCACTAGCCATAGTGATGGCGGCTCTCCACCGGGGCTGTCTGCGCGCAGGCTTTTCATCGCGCTCGATGGCCATTCTCCTCTTGTCGATGGCTGCAGGTAAGCTCAGCTCGCAGACGTTTTTTGAGGATCATTTAGTGGTTTGTTACGCGTCGTCATTTACATGGCAGGTCTCGTTTTAATTTAGGGTTTGGCATTCCCGTTTATCGATTTTCTATACTCTAATCCTTCTCCCGCATGTTTCATCTCCGCATCAACGTTGTTATGGTTAGGACTTTGCGTCCCTGCTATCATTTTTTCCATGACTTCTCCCCGTAGTCTGACAAATGTTGCGTTTGGACAGATACACAAGGAGTCCTCGGCGATCCTCGCAGGGACATTTTCCTTGCAAATGTGTGTTCCTGTGGACGTCGAAATTTCTACCAGGTAAGATTGTCTCGACGTTGTGATCTCCGTTCCTCATTTTTGCATTTTCATTTAAATGTTTTTGGGTTTAATCTATTCACCGTATCTGCGCCTAACTCTTCCGTGCATCTCCCACGCAGTGTTCTCCTCTCGGATCCTCGCATTTCGTAAAGTTTTAAGTTCTTATTTAGAGTTACACTCTTATTCTCATGTACATTTCTCGTGTCTCGGGTTCAATGCTCATTGTGGACACTTTTTGGTTTCTACGACTAATACACATAAGGTGCTCTTTTACTCGCAGTGTGTATGGTTGATATTCTTTCGGCGTGAATATGAATTCAACCTCATCGTTCCTCTATTCACTAATGGCATTTCTCTCCATATCTTTTTCAAAGCCTCACGATGCCATGAGCCTTCTTGGCCACCTACAAGAAGTAGTGGTTCATGAGGAACATTTATATATCTTGTGTTGTTTATTTTTCATATATATATCCAAATTTCGGGTGAAAATTTTATCTCCCCAAAGGGAGTTACCCTGTAAATGATGCATACGCAACGCGTCAGATCGTCGCACGCTCGAACCGGAGGCGTGATCGAGCGTCGGCGATAGGAATTTTCCCGCTTACTTCTCGAAATTTCTTTTTTTAAACAGATCCGTGCTAGCGCCTTCGGGTTTGTGCTCTTTGTTTCTCTTTGTTGTGCGTAACTCTATCATTACTATTCAGCCCTAATTATTGGATTATTTGTTTTATCCATTAATGCCTTCCGTTACATGCCATCGTTCGCCTAAAGAAACCATACATAACTTTGCTATCACAACTAAAAAAAGGGCCAAATATTACAATTCTTGACATGGTAGTGCACGTGCCTCGTATAATCCAGATGAGTACTCTATATCATGCGCAGAATTTTTTATTTCTATCATTGATGTAAAATGTACGCAATGTGTAACGGTTTTCGAATTGAAGATTTCTTACCGTGTTTCGGGTCGGCTACACCGATTCCGTATCTTTTCGTGTTTAATGCGAACGTGATACATATGTAAAACTCGCGTTATTATCTCAAGCACATTTCTCATTCATAAGGACATTTTTACCAAAGAGTAATTTTATGTTAAATGTTGATTCTAATGTTTACTCGCTCTATTAGTCAACATGATCATCCTCGATGTTTCCCTTCGTGGTATGGATATAGATAAGTGTATCATGACTTCAACGTAAATCCGTGATGGAGTTCGTGTAAGTGAAATATGAACATGCGCTTCGCATCTATTTCAACATTTAATAATTTCTCAAACCATAGTTTCACTCTTGTCTCTCCGTTTTGTCACTTGATCAACATGGAGATCTTGCATTTATATAGTTTCTTTTTCCAAAGCACTCACACACAAATTTCTTCTATTATTTGGCTAGCAGCAGCTCAATCTTATTGCATCCATTATGAACTATGATAATATGTTTGACTCTATTGAAATTTTGATTTCTTTTAACCAAATACACATGTAATTTGTCTTATGTTCGTATTTTAATAAATGAGAGTCTCCGTGCATCTAGTTTTAATGAACCTTCTTTTATTTTAAATTTCGGTGCTGCATTAAAGCTAGAATATAGATCATCTTGGGAAAATATGTGTATTCTCGCATTTGAACCATTATGGTTTAAAATTTCGATGAATTCTTTCCCTAGATGTGATTCCCACAACCATGGCAGTAGGTTGAAGATAATTTCGCCAGAAATTCCTCGCTAAATGTGTGGAATATTACTCACACAAGCAATTTGTACCTAGATTTCTCCTCATGACACACACAACCTCTAATTCTAGTATGCAATTTCATCAATTTTATGTAGCCAATTCATACTTTAAGAAGTAAAAACACAGTTAAATTTAGAGACATACCACTATTGAGATCGACCAACCTCCCAACCTTAGAGTCCTTTTGTCTCCCCGTAACTCAACGAGCCGAGATCATCCCCCTTGAATAGATCAACCCCTAACCGTACAAGAGCAAATTTATTTTTAAGTAAGCTAATTTTCCAAAGCATGTTTCTAATTCGCGCTCCGCAATATCGTGATGCTTTTCTTCCTCGCTTGCCTCGCTTCCAGCCTCATTTGGGATTCTTTAAAGTTGTTTTATGCTTTTCTCGCATTTCTCCAACTTTTTACCTCTTCCAAACTACTTTCCTCATCGATTGGGGAAAATTTAGATTTCTTTCCTCAAAAATCTAAATTAGAAATAATTTCTTTCAAGGTTTTTTTGAAAGGATTTGTGGGGAATAGTCTGTCCTTATCCATACCTCATGGATTTAGCATAGTGATCTCACAATTTCTCATTTTTGGTACATAGTGCACACACAAATATTTGTATTTTATTCATTTCATCAACTTAAATAGTTAACCACATCCACAAAATAATTTATCCATTTGGGGTCCACTCCCCTTTAGGATTTAAAGTTCAAATGTCTAACTTTGAAATTCCAGCACGCAACTGGGGGTGTTACACCCTTTCATCTTCGCATCCTCCTCCTAATCCTCTCACCCCCCTTCCCTAAATCCTCGCCCTCAAAGATTCGCTCGCCTCTATTCGTACCCACACCCTTGCTTTCTACTTCCATTGCCATTTCTAATCCAGCATCCAGATTTTAAAAGCTTCCATAATGAGGACAGATTTAGCATCTTTGCTCTCACGAATCAACAAAAGCTAAATAATGAAGAAGCGAATCCACCTATACACATGGAGTGAAACGAAAGGCGATAGACCCTTGGGATCTCTGGACATTCTCACAGAAATAGCTTCTCGCCGCAGAGAACACACAAGACAATCAAACCCAAGGAAAATTGAAAGTCTTTCGCAGGTCTTAGCCGCACCCTCAAAGAACACAAATGTCTTGGTATTCAAGCTCGGCAACCCCTGGGATGGGAAAAAATATTGAAAGAATAAAAAGAGAGGGTACAAAACAGTATTCCAGAGAGAACCATAATCATTGGAGAAATGCTAGTAGATTCAGGAAGATTCCTCAAGCCGACCAAGTTTTTCAAAACCCTCATGGTTCCGCATGAATATCAGTATCTTGGAATGCGCGTAGTGGCTCAATAGCCCTACAAAACAAAGAATCTTAAAACATGATTCAAAGCAAGATAAGCCTACTTCCGGTCTACCTTCAAGAAACAAAATGCAACAGACCGTATTGGAAAAGATCTTAAATAAAAATATGTTCAAAGCTATCGATCAGCTCGTGGGATGCTTCGGAGTTTTAGGAGGGTCGGCCATCAACCGGAACCCTAAAGTCCTCAACCTAGCTGTGATTTTCATGCCTCACACTTCGTCATTCAAGCTTACTTTGCACCTCATTAGGGACCAATATCAACCGCCACCTTTCAAATGTGTATTTCACAAGATCTCCGTTAATAAGTTGGATATTATGGATACTCCACGACTCTCCTCAACTCAATCGAGAAATTGCCTTTATGGATTTACGATGGGGACTTTGAATATGACCACCGCCTTGGAGAAAAAACAGATGAGAACAAGGCTCAAGGAGACAAACATTGAGCTTCGTGAGACAAATATCCACAACAATCAGCTTATGGACCTTTCGCGTAATTCTAATGGGATATATACTTGGACCAATAAAAGGAGGACCACAAGACATAGCTTCGAGCCGGGATCGTTTCCTTATGTCGATATTGCCATACATATGGGTGGGGACTTTCATGCTTCTCTATCATGCCCCAGGTGGGCCTCCGTACCACCGGCCCATTCTCGCTGCTGCGGGACGCGTCCGGCTCGAGATGCACGACCCTCTTTGAATCATTCGTCTTCTCATCCAAATTTCCCAAGGAATTTGTAAAGGATGTCTAGAAATCTTTCAATCCTCCACAGAGCCAAAATGTTCCAATTTCAACAAAACTCAAAACACCTCAAACAAGCCCCTCAAATCTGGAATCGTACTCCACCTGGCAACATTTTTGAACATCAGTAGAGCGCCGGGAGCAGCTAAATGAAAACTCTCCGCAACATGTTGCAACATCTCTCTCGAGGGGAGAACCGAACACAATGCTCAATAGAGCAGTCCTTATATCCAAGCTCGAAGAACTGGAGGATATAAGAAGAGATCGTGTGCGTCAAAAATCAAGGTGTCGATGCGCAGGAGGAGAAGAATACCAAAGTCAGCGTATCCACTATTCGAAGGTGAACGCACAACAACATCGCCTTCATTAACAATAATCAAGGGGAACGTTTGGAGTTGCACGAAGAAAATGGAACGTGAATTCAAAGAATACTTTCGTGATATTCTCGAGGAGCTCTCAAAGCCCAGCAACGAAAGCACACGCTCAATCACATAGCACATTCCAAAAATCATCGCTAGAGATCACAACAGAAAACTACTACAACCAGCTTTCTACAGTGCAGAAGTGGAAGACGCTCATGGCCCAACTCAAGGATGGAAAAGTGCTCGGCCCCGATGGCTTTCGATCGCCAACTTCTTTCACACTTTCCGGGATCGTTAATCAAAACGAAGAGGTTTGGGAGTCGGGAAGAACCGAGATCGATGCATTGGACTCTTCTCTGAACACGACCTTTATAGCGGCGCTTATACCTAAAGCGCAAGAATCCGCAAGACTTCCGAGCACATGTGCCCATTGCGCTCCGCAATGTCACATATAAGCTCATCTCTAAAGTCCCAGCGAACATGCCGAAACCTCTACTACCTCTCCTCATCTCGACGTGAAAGGCGTACGTTGGTGTACAAGGCCGCCAGCGCACTCGGATGGCCACTCTTCTCATGAAGTGATCCATTCTCTCAGGATTCCCGAAAACCAAGCATGATTCTCAAGTTAGATCTCCCTAAGGCTTTCGACAAACCCGCGCTGGAATTATATCAATCAAGTTTTATTAGCCTTTTTCTTTGTGTAAATTCTGGACACACCGGATTTTCAACCTTATTTCCTCGCTTTGCTTTCTCCATTCTCCTTAATGGTTCTCCTTCTTCGCCCTTTCGTCCCTCCCCGCAGGAATTCGTCAAGGCGATCCTCTTTCCCCGCTCCTCTTTGTTCTAATGCCATCAAGGGTCCCAGTCGCTCCCTTCATGTCACAAGTTATCTCTTCTCATGCGTCGTCAAAGGCCTTCTCCTTCATGGTCAACATCTCTCTCATCGCTACAGCTTTGTTGTCGATAGTATGCTCTTTCTCGCCATCTCTTCGATTCAAGCAGCCTCCTCCTTCAAGTCCTTGCTTAATCTCTTCTCGTGCTTTCTCGCACCTCCACTAACGCTTCGAGATCTCAGCTCTCTCTTCTTCAATACTCCCATTTTCACTCGCAGAAACACAAATGGCGTAATACTTCCGCTTCCCTATAGCTTCGTGCTTTCCTTCGAAATATCTTTGAGATCCTCCTTGACTCCTCGCTTATCAAACATGCTTCCGGAGAACCCTCCTTGACAATTTAGAAATCAAAGCTTTTCCTCGACCTCACCGATCGCTCAACTACAGCCGTAGGGCTTATCTTAATCAAATTCGTTCTCCAAGCCATGCCTTTATACTTATTCTCTATATCGGCAGCTCTAAAATGGGTTCTCAAACAAATTCGCAATCTTTAAAGAGACTTTCCTTCCGCTCCTGCAAATCTCAACAAAAAACGGGCTATTTTTAAATGGACCGGGAGTCTCGTCTTCGAACATGCAGGGACTTGGTCTATGGGATCTCCTTCAGCAGCAACAACACCATGGGTGCCCAGCACATGGTGGGAACTAGCTCTCCAAATATTACACCCCCGGGCTCGTCTTCCGGCATGCCGAATATGCTCTAGTCCTTCGCAGGCTCTCATCCGTACCGAAAGCACGACTCACCCCTAGATCTCTAATCTGAACGCAAAGAAGAAACAGCGCGGCTTCATTCGAAGCGCACGTATTTCGGGAAATCCATTCGGGAACCTCGACAAGATTCCGGGAGGACTCTCGGCAACAATCTCCCAAAATCGTCACCTCTCTTTCACAAACCAAAATGGCGGCTACAATGCAGATAATGGTCAAATCCTCATCCAACAATTTTGGCACAGCAGCAGCCTCATGCAAGGCTTTCATCTATGGAGATCCGCCGAAACCGGAAGGCAAACCTGTGCAAAGAGGAAACTTATGAAGAAATAGATCAAGAGCTCAATCTCTGTGAAAATCAAACTTCTCCGATCAAAAGTGAGCACGTTCGATGCGCGAGCACCCCCAAAGGTATGCGGTTCACTACAAAGGAAGCATACCAACTTCTCTATCACCACGTAGACTATAAAGGCCCAGCCTTTTGGGACCAAATTTGGGCAACCCAGCACCTAGCCTAAGGTTTCTACCTCCTCCTCGGCTACTACAAACAACGGATCCTCACTTGGGACAATCTACAAAAGAAAGGATTTACCTGCGGTCTTTCCATGTGTCCAAATTGCAAGATTCACACAAAACCATTTCACACCTCTTCGGACACTCTGCCTTTTTGCCGACCGATCGGAGAGAACAGCCCAGCGGCAACGAAGAATAGGCTCACGTGTGGGAGACATTGTCAACACCATAAGGAATTGGCCTCGTAATCCCTTCCAAAGTCTTTTCAATCACCCTCCGGACGCTTCGTGCCAGAAGTTTTGGTCTATTGGACTCATTTCGAGGAGCGTAAATGAACAGATCTTCAAAAATAACAACACACCTCTTAATTTCCCGTGGCTTCATCTCAAAACAAAAGATTCTCTCAAGAAACTTCCGGCTCTAAGACAATGGTAAGACTCCTGAAAATGCCCATTTCTCCCCAGGAACACCACATTTTGGAACCGTGGAATCCCGACCTCACTTTTTACCGCACAAGCCGACTCGACTCCACTCTCCAACATGACTCAATCTTTGGTCGCTAGCCTCTCTCTTTCAAAATTGAACTCTGACGCAGCCGCCAAGGGTAATCTCCGGGTCCCACCGGGTTCGGCGGTATTTTCGCAGAGATGCGAAAGGTTTAGCCTTTTGCACATTTACCATGGTTCACTAGGCAAGAGATTCAAATAATGCAACCAAACCGGAAGTGGATTGTGGAATGGTATATGCACAGCAGTAAAACAAAATTTTTTTTCCCTCTTGAGATAGAAGGGGATTCTCAAATTTTAATAGAGATGCCGATACTGGGATCCAACCGGCACCGCTCAAGCACAAAGATCGCATCCACTTGGTGTCTTCTAAGAAGATTGGAACAAATTGAATATTGGCCAAGAACCCCCCACAAGATAAACTTTCAAAGACGTCCGACGAACAACTAACAGCGTAGCCGAAAGGCTGGCTAATTCAGTGCGCACAATCACTCGCTCTTCCTTTCTGCGCATTCTTTGAGTGGTTCCAATGAATTACAACTCCGACATGACTCGCACTCTCCTCGGTGCAACAAGATCTTCTCTCTCTCCTAGATGCGGGTGAGTTTCAAGGCGTATAGACAAGCCGGCGGCATGGAGTGACTCGGCGCGTGGTGTATTTCTCCACCGCCATACTTCTTCGCTTGCTATTTCTCGATCAAAATTCAATTGACGAGTGACTCATCCCACTTCTCCGTTTCTCTCTCGATCGCTCATCTACCATAGCGACTTCGAACATCTATTGTGCTCATCCCCTCGCGTTCTTACCGCTCCTCGGCCGATGCCGAGCCCTCGCCCTCGCACCAAGATAAGGAAACGTTTAATTTTGAATTGTTGTGTCGAACTCTCACAGAATACACATAACCCACGTCCCTACTATAATTTCGCCGCTTGTCATCCGCTTTTATTAGGTCTCCTCGTGCCAGTTAACACCAGGCTCCATTTTGCTTATTACTCTTCCCTCTACATTTCAAACCACGTCGCATCCGTGCCAAAGAATGGCCGTAGAAGAGGTCTTCCGAGGGCACGTGAATCGCCGGGGCCCCTCTCCCACTCTTCCTCGCTCCTCATCCGACACCTCCGACTCGGCCCTATTCGCTTCTCGCTTCTAGGCAGGTCGTGGGCGGGGACGAGGGTCATCCCAATCCTCCGCATTCTTCTCTCTCCTCCAAAGGGGTCTGTAACTCATACCGCCGCCTTCATTACCCCCGCGCACTCTCAATTATCACACTTTCCTCGCCTCTCACTATCAAGCCGTGAAGTTTCGTCGGTCTCGTTATGGCAACTCCCCGGTTTGCTCCCCGCATCGTGCAAAGTGATCCGGTGGCCAAGTTACACAACAAGCGCAGCCAAGAAGGCAGTCCCATGTCCCCTTCGGGTGGCCCTTCGTGCATGGATTTCCTCCTCCGCATGTAGCGGATCCCGACCAGCATGCGTGTCCCATCGTCGAGAAGTGCCTTCTCCTTCTAATGGGGTCTAATCAGGTTTGCACCCTCTCGTTTTTTTATTAGGGCAAGAAGGGAGGTTTCATTCCCCTTCACATGCTCAAATGATACCATCATTCTCCTCGCTCGTGCTTTCGTTTAACTACCAGCCGCCTACGTGGGTGGCATTCCACTTCTTTTGTCTATGATATCAGCATATGCTTCAAGATAACAATGGGTTTGTTTTTGGTTTTGTTATGGGCAGCGTCTATATGTGCCCCGCCAATAGTTTTGTGTCCTTATCCTCCTTCGGGAAAGTTCAAAGTCTTTACATGTGTGTTCATGGGTCGTACAAGGTCATGGTTTTTAAAATACTTTTGGCTTCCAAGATCCGGCCTTGTTTGCCTGGCCAATATGCGTAATTGTAATGTGCGTATGCCTCTTAGAATGGGCTAGTCCTCTTGAGGCCCCCTCGCTTCCGTAATTTTATTCTTGTATCAATATAGACTTAGATTGATTCGCGAAAAAAATAAAATAAAAAAATAAAAATTCTTTAAATGTGCAAAGGGAGGGGTTTGTTAATTTAGAAAAGTTGTATGATAGACATTTGGTAGATACTAATGATATATTTTGCACTTAAAAATAGGAAGATCATTTTTTGAAAGATGAAAAGTCATACATTAAATCTAAATTTTAATTAAAACTTACTACTCACACTCACACTATAATTTGAAAACTATAAAAAATATTTATGTTTATTTTAATGTTTATGCATTTTAATTTAAAATAGAGCTATTGTTTGCTAGTGTTATAAATTATTTTATTTTATATAAAAAAGTATATCATGTTCATTTGTTTTTCCACCTCACTTTCATCATAGAATTTATGTTTTATTATAATAAATATAAAAATATATTTAAAAAAATCATTTAAATATTATTTCTTTCAAATTTTTTTACTAAACCTTTACTAAATTTATTATTATATTAATAATTATTAGTTAAATATAATTTATAATTTTTATTTATGTTGTATAGCAATACTATTTTTATATAAGTTTTGAAGTTATTGTTTAAATATGAATCTACACGAATAAAATTTTGACTATAAAGTAACAAAAGAAAATTAATCAAATTTGATTAACACATGCAACTATCCTCCTATCCCATATTATTTCATGCGTCTAGTGATATTAATAAAGATTGATTCATTGACTAATAAAGAGCATGTATAACATGTTAATCCTTTCAAGAAATAAAGTATTTATATTTATCTTGTAGATATCACGATTATAAAATATAAAATACAAAACTTGAATGCATAATTATTGAAAATTATAGTTAAAAAGTTCTTAAAAAAATATATGTATAGGTGCAAATTTAAAAGATGATTTTCTACATTTATATAGATTTTAGTAAATTACTAAATTAATACAAATAGTAAATCACCGTATATTTTAGTAAATTATGTCTCTATAAATAAATTATTGGGTTAACAACTTCCTCCACTCATATATGAATTAGTCCTCAACTTGCTTCTTCTAGAGTCCTTGTTAGTAAATAATTTCCTTTAAAAATAGAGTAAATCGTTGAGTTAACAACTACTAGCATTCATATATGAATTAGTAGGAGTTCACTCAAAGATAAAAGGTACCAATCCTTTATTTTCATTATTAAAATAAATTACAACACCAAAATTAGCCTCTTAATTTACAATAAAGAATTATCATATAAAATTATTTGAATAATTCTATATATATAGACCTTCAATATAGGATGGCTATATTAGTTCAACTGAATGAAGAAATTGACATCCTATAAAATTATTTGAATAATTTTATATAAATAGAACTGTAGTATGGAATGCAAGAGGATCTCATATAAGGTGCAAAGATACATACAATCAATAAAACATCCCTATGATGTTGACTTAAAAAATGTTGCAGCAAGAAGAAAGATAAAAACCTAAAGGGTGGAGGATGGAGGGGGGAATGTTGAATCTTGAAATAGTGTCACTTGTGCCAATGCATGTACAAATATTACCATAGGTTGTTGTAGGAACTGGTCCACAAAAACATACTGAAATATAATTTCACAGAGGAAATGGCTAAAGTCTAGCATGTGTCGATATTAGATTCCAGGATATGTGCAATCAACATAAAGGAGGGAGTTCTATTTTCGACTTTTAAATATCATCTTTTTAAACATTTTAAATTAATTCATAGCCATTAATTTGAGTTTGTAAATTTAAATTGAAATTTTTGAAATAGAAAAGTGCTCTTGAATTGCATTATGTAGGGTATACATTATACAATCCAACTCTATAAGCAGAAACTTTCACAGGAATTGTATATATTCATGCATTCAAAAATACATAGTTTTAAGAATGAGAAGTTACATGCTATATGCCTATATAAAAATCAATATAGATCCATTTTGAAGAGAAAATACCCTTTCCCTCCATAATTTTCTTCAAGTTTTTCTCCTCAAAGAGGTTCACATATCAAAAGAATGGATCCTACTATTGGTAAATTTCAAGTTTTTTCTCTTCGAAGGAGGTTCACATATGAGGAAAATGGATATGTGCTTAGCTTCTATGTTTAATAATTTTATTTATTAAATTTACATAATCAACACAAAGTCAAAATTATTATCGATGATTTAAGAACTAATTCTCAATTAATTTTCAATGTTCATCAACATTGTTGTGATAGTTATCACTTTTGGCCAAGAGATGAATACTCATATATACTAATTTTATTAATGGAAAATATCAACTCTGCTGTGACAGCTTAGCACTTTTGGCCTCCAAGAGAGTCATTATCATATAGGCTAATGTTATTCATGGAAAATACAAAAGATGTCGATTACTTAACTTTGGCTATGGTGTCTGAAAATTATGGTAATGATATTAATCTTAAGATCCATTTGATGAAACATGTCCAATAAGTCATCAAAAAATTAAATAGAATTCATCCCAAGTTATATGCTCTTTAGATATGTGTAATGTAAGATCAGCCAATGAAAATGCAAAAGATGACTTTTATTGATGCAAACCTCGATATGTGTAATGTAATATCAATCCATACAAATGAAAAAGATGACTTTTATCGATGCAAAAACTAGATATATCTAATGTAAATATCAAGAAATACAAATGCAAAAGATGACTTGTATTGGTGCACACCTTAATTATATGGACACTTCGAACCAGACCAGAGAGTCGATGATTTCAGTATAACTTACTCCCACACTTTTTATCCCTAACATTATTCCCAATCAAAAAATATTTTTAACCAACTCTATTTTAAATCCTTTTGATCATATCTATTGTGTACTCGTAAATGAGACGTTGTATATAAAAATAAAGCCATAGAACTAATAAATGAGATCATGCATGTTTCGTGGTGTAAATAAGAATAAATCCATAGAAGTCATAAAAGGGAGGGGTTTTTTTAATTATTATGATTAACTGAATATTGTTGGGTGGAATATTCCATTTTATATTTATGTTATTTTATCATAATGATGAATTGGTAGCAAATTCCAAGATTTTGGTTTTTGGTGTAATTTTTAGATTTATCATAAGCTCAGATTTTATATTTCTCATATGTATAATTATGATGACCACATAGAACATTCCCACGCCTTCTAATAGGTGGTTAGTAATTGGAAAATTATTATATGTTGGTATGTAATAAAATTGGTTGACATGGTTGGACATTTATTTTTGGAAACCCCCCAAATGTATAGATAATCATTGCAACTAGGGAAAAATTATTTAATTACTTTCCCATATTTTCCCTTTTCCTACCCAATAAGTATGATTTTTTTTTCGTGATAAATATAAGAAAATTTCAAAAACAAAATCCACCATTGCACCCATATGGATTATATCAATTGACCGAATGGCACCCACACGTGATGAATTGGCAACAAATTCCAAGGTTTTGGTTTGTTGGTGCAATATTTAGATTTTAACTACGTCATAAGATTAGATTTTATATTTTTCATAAGCCTATATTTTATATTTGTTAGATGTATAATTATTATGAGCACATAGGATAGATTTTATATTTTTCATAACACATTCTCATAGGTGATTAGTGATTGGAAAATTCTTATAATCTAGTATGTAATAAATTTGGTTGACATGGTTGGACATTATTTTTTGAGAACCCCCCTAACATATAGATAATCATTCCAACTTGAGAAAATATTTAATTAGTTTCCCATATTTTCCCTTTTCCTATCCAATAGTATGATTTTTGTTTCGTGATAAATCTAAGAAATTTTCCAAAACATAATCCACAATTGCACTGCCTCCCCGTCTAGATTATAACAATTGACCAGTTTCTAACCTAATTTGATTTAGAATTACCTACAAAGGAGCTGATTTTACTTGCTTTACTTTGCATTATTGGACCCATGTCTATGCTGGTCAAGTTTCAATCTACAATTTAAATCAAAATGGTTTTCAAACTGGGTAGAACCCTTTGAATTTTTGTCAAAGAAATTGTACTGGAATTTTTTCATTTTTTTAGTTATGGAGAGTGACATTGCTTTCAACATCGGACATACTTCCTCAAGTAACATCACAATTTCACTTTATAGGACATGTTTTCATGTTGAACATGGTTGATTTCCACTCATTTCCTGCAACGGGACAAACAATAATATCCTAATTTACCTGTCGGTACCCTTGACTCATCCTCATCTTCGTCTGAGGGATTTGGGACAAACAATAATACCCTGATTTACTCATTGGTACCCTTGATTCATCTTCATCTTCGTCTGAGGGATTTCTGTGTGATATCCTAAATTTTTAACATATATATATCTAAAACAATTTAGTTGGCAGAAACTTATTAAGATCATAGCTCATATTTGATAGAATTGTGAATCCATAAAGAGCATAGAAACCGCTGGGATGACTAAATATAATTTCCCTGACCATGGAAACAAACTCACGTAGGTCCAAAGATCAAGTATCAGCTAATAGAAACAAACTCATTGAGGTCCAAAGATCAAATTCCATTTAATTAAAAGCTTCCCACAATTCAAACAAAAGCAGGTAGTTATCCATTAAACACACAAAAATGCATCGTCTATAATCAATTCCAAATTAGCTTCTAACTCAAATAACTTGATATTTTTTCAAAAAAAACAAAGATTGCGAATATACCATATATTTTCCATATAGACTTTAAATAAATTGGTCTTAACAAATAAATTGAATTTGGAGAAATCAAGAATATAATAATTTAATGTCAAACAATTTCGGAAATAAATAGTAAGCCTACATAGAGGATCTTTCATCCAATCAAAACGGTCAAGGTTGATATCATCTCAATTTGACAATTGTATCCTTCCTCTGCGATACAATTACTAGATGCAAATGTAGAGTCCTAACATGCTTGGATTGCAAAACTATATGATTATAAAAGCTAAATAACAATAGTGGAGCATTGTTTGGTACTGTGGAATGTAAAACTATATCCACATGAAATATTTTCCTCAAACAATACTGCATATGTTGACAGATAGAAAAATATGTTGACACACAGAAAAATGATTTTATACTGAGACATCAATTTTACAATGTGAAAATTTATTTTCCTTGATATACTATTAAACCTCCAAATAAAATAACCATCAACTAATTCATAACAAAAAAAAACATGTTGTTCCCTTCAAAAACATTTAATATATTCACACAGAGTTTGCTCCTTCAACGACTTGTCTTGTGAGATATCTCTCTCTTCGTACATTTTACAACACAGAAAGAATTTATTAACAAATTTTGAATAAATAAAAGTTACATTAACTTCAAGAAACAATATAAGGGTACAAAGAATGAGTAGCACAAAAAAATCTCATTGAAAAATTACCATCATTAAATCCATTAAAGAGCTTTAAAAAAAAAAACTACTCAAAAGAAAAAAATCCTTACCAATTCATCTGGGACGCCTTTTGTAGGAACAAGAGATTTTGCAGCCTTGACATCTACAGGCTTGTTACATGCTTTTTTATCAGCTTCTTCTTCTCCTATTTTCTTCTTCAAATTCTCCAAATCCATGTAGAAACAACCAACATTTCAAATTCGAAAATAAATGAGAAAAAAATTTAATTTGAATAACATAAATAAAAATGAGCTGATCTTGTGAAAAACCATAAATTATAATTTGGATGGTCGTTGTCGATTAATAAATACCACATGGAATAATTTATCCATTGTCACTGACTCCTATCAAGACAATGGTAATGGTTATGTTTTGATAAGAAAAAAATAAAAATTTCAAGTTTCAGTGCCTTAAATCCACATAAAGAATAAAATAATTATTATTGAACATATAATACTTTTACAAAGGGATCAAACAGTGATCCATGTTCACATAATCTATGTAAGTATAAGTATATCTTAGAAAATATTAAAATTATAAAAATATATTCCAAAACCACTGTTTACTTAAAGCTTTTACCAATACTAAAAAATGTAAAACCCACACAAGAGACCTAATATTAAATCAATAAGAATAGGGCATTCAAAAAATTAAAGTTAAAGAAATTTAATGAATGTCCCAATCAACAAGATATTTGCATTAGAAGAGAGAATTGAATCGACATAACTTAGATTTCGGAATCTCATGCATAATAATGTTTGGAATACTCAATTTTATCTTCGTTCAATTTGGGGTTACTTAACTTACATTGGCAAGAAAATTGGACCCGGAAGATTTCAACCCAGTGATCCCTCCCGTCTTTGATGTCAGGTTAGAGAGTCTGATCCAATTAGTCCCATATTTCCTAGACTAGACTCAGCATGCGTATATAGTTATTAATTCCAAAATAAATTCATCAAGAGAAACTTTGTTGCTCCTTAATAATATTCGTCGACAGTATATCTGCTCAATGTGCAAGTGCTACAACACAGGCATAAAGAATTAAAGGGTGACATGTTGGAAATTATATTGAAATATATACCCAACATATCACAATGTCAATAAAACTCGGTAAAAACAAGAAATATGGCAAATATCATATACCAGATTCCATCATGTCAACAAATTTCACAAATTTCTTTTCAATTTATTGGAACTAATCTAGATTTATCTGACTCTTTAAATATGAGGAATTAGATATTTCGAAGTGCCAATCTCTCAAGTTCTACACTAAGAAAAATAGATTTTTAACCTCTCAAAGTCTACACTCTAAAAAAAATGATTTTTTATTGACTAAATATATATTTATTGTAATTTAAAAAAAAAACATAGGTCAACACCATATTGAGTATAGAAAAAATTAGATTTTTTTATTGACTAAATATTTATTTATTTTAATTTAAAAAAGCACATGTCAACACCATATTGAGTATTGAAACAATCACACATCACCCTCATCCAGATCTGTAGAATACAACTTTGGACTCAATAAATTTCCATACTGAATTTTAGAACACACTTTTTGACTAAATAAATTTCCATAACTTCAACCGACTTTCATACAAATTTGGTGATAGCATTCCACTAATGCATCGATAGTTTTTATGTTCAAAATTGTGTTGACCCAGGGCTAAACTCATTTTAATCGTGAATGAAAGAAAAAATAATATATATATATATATATATATATATATATATATATATAATTTTTGCGTCTAATGATACGTTACGAAAGCCATACACACAGTTATGAAAGCCACACATACAATCAACTTTTTTGGCCAGATGTTCATATAATCCCTAATAGCCACAATCCAGTTGTTGGGTTAGATGTTCATATAATCCCTAACAGCCACACCAATATTCTAGCATTTTTGTTGTCTGTTCATTTTGCAAAGTATGATGGAGTTTTCTAAAGAAATATAAATGAATAGAGACAAAAAAATTGATGCTGGTCATCTTTATTAATCTATGACTGGCTATCTATAATAGTATCTCTTCACTGGGGACAGCTTTACTGATCTTCTCATAATCGAATATCTATAATAATATGTCTTGACAAAGGAAAATTTGAGACTATCAAATAACGCATTCCTTCCTCTCAAAACAAACTTGAATAAGTCACTAAGTCATATGTTGAGGCTATCTACACATCAAGAAAGCTATTCTACACTCTTGTAATTCTTGTGTAGATATTTTAATATGTTCCACCTTTTTTGTTATCACCAGATTTCGATAATGAGGAGCACTTCATTTATCAATGTCCATGAAAGATTCCAATGTTTGTATAGAAACTTGCGAGCCTCCCTATATTCCTTCTTCTATCCTAATCAAGATGATTCTTTGCCTTCTTCCTGTGAGAGATGGTCACCTTCGAAATTAAAGTTTTGTAGGAGAGACCTCCGACAAACCTTATGGCTACCCTGCCTCTTCTGAGCAATGCCTAGCCTCGCCCTCTTGGCCTTTGGCAATATTTGATGGATATTCTAAAATCATGTCTTAGACATTTTAGAGTTGTATATCACTATTGAAACGATGTCAGAGTGTCTATATCTAGTCTCAGTTTCCATTTTTTATCTTCATATTTCCTGGCAGGCACAATTTTTAGATTTAGTTGTATATTGTAGTGTAAATCTACCCTGCTTTGGGTTTATTCCCTATGAATATCTTTATAATGGACTTTTTTTTAGTGTGTATATTTTATATTTTTTTGAATGCAACTGAAAGTCCTATTTAGCTACTTTGGCCCTTCCGCGGATTTCATTCTTTATATTTATCTACTTTGGCCTTCCATGGATTTCATTTTTCTGACCCATCGGATCTTCTCCACTATAGAATACACATTTTGAATGGTTGTATCAAACATTTCTAATGCTTTCACAACTCAAACACAACCATTGACAAAACATCTATTCATTTCACCTTTAATCACCTACTGCAAACATGTGAATGCGGTGGACTATGATAACTGATTATGAAATCATAGTGAGCAAGTAGCTGGAAATATTCAATATTTGAAATTTCAACATTTAATGCAAGGAAAATTTATAAAATATTTAGAGTGTCATCCAGGTATTCATCCACCAATTTCTCATCCCATTCTGTTGCAAGGAATTGAAGATCTATAATACGTGTGTATAGCAGATAAAACCCCTATGGTTGGTTGCATCTACGAAATATTTATCATATCATTCAGAAACTTTGCCTCGAGTTTCTTTAATCTTCTTCTTAAGGAAATTTCAAAGGCGTTCAATATATGATTAAACTTTGCGGACTAATCAGATGATCGATTACAGGCATCCATTCTAAAATGATTTCCAAAGTTTAGGAACAGAGAATGGAAATCATGTGCGTGACTTATTACTGAATCATTTCGAAAAACAAATGACAAAAACAGGGGAAATGTTTCATAACAGAAACAAACTAGCAAGAAAACCAAGAGATTGAAATTAAAGTCGATCCCGTTAATTTTCTAGGGGCAAGACACGAAATCTCCTCCCATGATATTATCACCCACAAAGACAGGCAACACAATATATAAATATCGAAACCTTATTCCATATTTTTACACCCTATTTTATTCTACATGGGATGGCATCAAGTAGATGATAATCTTAAATGAAGGCCATAAATACTAAAAAAAACAAGAAGGTAAGAGCATGAAACCTTATTCCACAGTTTTAGACCCTGTTTTATTTTACACAAGATGACAGCAAGCAGAAGATAATCTTCTATGTAGGGTAGAAATAGTAAAAATAACAATAAGGTAAGATAACCGTTAAGATTATTCCAACAACATTTGGAAACAAAAGACATATATGTCAAGTATATTAAAGAACAACAATTAAGCAAAAATAAGTAAAATTACTTTTAGCAAGTTCTTCATTCAATTGGACATTTGTAGTCAATGCCATAATCAACTGAGGCGCGCTGAGAGGCACCTGGTCTCCCTTATCAAATGGCCAAAAATGGAAGGTATTCCCATATGTCTTACAGTCTTTGGCGAAGTATTGATGCTAGACAGTAGCAAGAATCCCAGGTAAAAAGAGGGCTTCTCTCTTTACTTCATACTCACGGGAATGCGAGAGCTGCTTCTCCTCATCAGGCAGTTGCATAAAAAACTTATCACTGATAATGTACTCAATTCATATGAACCGATCATCCTTCTCAGTCGTATCATAGATGAGACACATCCCAAATCCTCATTATAGTGAGTGCAGTACTGGTAGGCTTCTACTTTCCTTGTCAAGCCATATGAATAGAAATGAAACCTACAACAGAGATATATACAAGCATTAAAATGGAAGCAATAATAGCACCACCATGAAAAAAGTACTAATTCGAAGAGTGAAAGATGAATACTAAAAGGAAATCTATACTGGTTATGCAAGATTTTCATTAAGAGTGAAAGATCAGAGACTATAGGCATATCCATGATGGGTATGTGAGTTCTCATGGAGGAGGAAAGATGCAAGAATATAAACAAAGTAACAATTGTTATGTGATATCTTCCATGGAGTCAAAACTGAAAAATTAAGGAAATCAATAGCGGTTAAACTGAAAAACAATTAAGAAATCCATTGTTTCTAGAGTGGGTCTTTGAATTATTCATTAAGTGTCAAAGATGAGAACCTACAAGGAAAATAGTAGTAGGTATGTGAAATCTTAAATGTATAGTGAAAGCTGAAAATGAGATGAGAAAGAATTCTAGGGATGACAAGATCACCGGATGTTTTCAAAAGACATAAAATCCTACTTGCATACAATCCAAAGCATATAGAAATCATCATCGAGGAATAAAAATGACAATATTCACCAATTTATTTTTCCAAAAAATATCCTAACCGGCTTAGCATAAGGAAATGCCCCAATATTTGCAACATCCAAAACTAGCAAAGAAAAAACATAGGTAGGGCACTCAATCTTCTTGAAGAATGAAATATTAGAATTTCTGGACAATTCTGAACACACAGAGGAATAAAAAAATTCCTCAACTCAACACAGAGATTAAAAACAAATGCGGACACATAGAGATGAAGTATAACACTATTTCATTAAACATAAAACTAACTGTTACAAAATAGGATTCTTCAGAACTATTATGTTATGGATTCACAACGGAAATCTTTTGGCTACTTCACACACACACAACGCTTCAATTTTTCTTCTCTTCTTGTCTGTTTCTATTCACTGCTACACACACAATGCTCTATGTTTTCTTGTTTTCTGCCTTCGGGCATTCAAAATACAATACACAGTCCACTACAATTGCACTCACGACATATTACATTATATATATATATATATATATATATATATATATATATATATATATATATCAAAATATATTACCAAACTCAAAAAAATGTATTGCGGTAAATAAAAATTAACACAAAGTAAAAAATTTAAAACATAATGCGGAAAATATAAAACTAAGTCAAGAAATTAAAAAAAAAAATTGTGGGATTCAATCATTATGGAAGAGCCAATTTCAATGCCCCCTTGAAAATTATTTGATTAGTCCGGAGGAAGGTGACATCACCTCCTCTGGTGGGTTGCCTTCCCCTTTGCTGTTCAAGCTTGCTGCCCCTCCCAAAATGTGTTGGTTGTGCATTTAATGTGGTTGGTGGAGAATTGAAGGCTTGTAGGTGTTGTTGATAAGTGGAGGCAAGGTTGCATCGAATGCAAATCTGAGCTGATGGTTTTCTGCTGCGATCATCCTTCAAACTCCCATCGCAATTTAGGTTCGCAGTCCTTCTTCTCTACGTGGCAGTTGGAATTAAATTCAAACGCTCCCCCTTAATTTCAATTGCTGGATTTTATTTCATACCCAGACATTTTCTCAAGTAATTAAAACTTTTTTTCCCCAATGGTTTTGTCAATATATCAACAAACTTTTCTTCTGTTCTATAATGCTATAAAACAATTTCTCCATTGTTCACTAACTCTCTGATGTAGTGATACTTGGCACAAATGTGTTTCGTTCTCTTGTGAAACAATGAATTCTTTGACAATGCTATTGATCAGCTATTATCACAATAAATTTTTGTGAATTTTACATGTTCATGACACAAACTCCTCAACATTCTCCGCATCCAAACTGCTTAACATGTTGCTTCTGTAGTTACCACATACTCTGTTTCTGTTGTAGATAACGCCACAATTAGTTCTTTCTTAGAAGCCCATGAAATGTCTCTTGAACCCATATGAAAAACATATCCAGAGGTGCTTTTCTTGTCATCTATACTTCCAGGCCAGTCACTATCAGTGTATCCAACTAATTCAAAATTTTTCTGAAGTGGTATATAAAATTCCATACCTCTTTGTTCCTTTCACATACCTCAAAATTAATTTTTTTGATTTCCAATGTGCCTCCTTTGGCCTCTCCATAAATCTAGAAATTAAACTTACAACGTGCATAATATCTGGCCCAGTTGCAGTCAAATACATGAGGCTGCCAACTATGCTCTTGTACAAACTTGGATCAAAATCCTTGTTGTCGTCTTCTTTTCTCAACTTCAATCCCATCACTGTACGAGTAATTGATTCCTTGCAATCCTGCCAATTAAATCTTTTCAAAATTTCATTTACAAATTTGGCTTGAGAGATAAAAATATTATTTTCATTTTTCTCTACTTCTATTCCTAAAAAGTATTTCAGCAATCCCATATCAGTCATTTAAAATTCATCCCTCATGACTATGTTAAAATTCTCAATGAAGCAAGTATCATTACCTGTAAATATCACATCATCAACATACAAAAAAACAATGAGTATCTTACCATCCTTCTCCTTGATGTATAATGTGGGTTCTCCTTCACATTTTTCAAACCCAATTTCCAGTAGATAGGCATCTATCCTACTATACCATGCTCTTGGTGCGTATTTCAGCCCATACAAATCTTTTTTCAATCCGCATACTTTATGCTCTTGGCCTTCCTTCTCATAGCGCAGAGGTTGTTCAACATAAACCTCTTCCATCAATACTCCATTTAGGAATACTGATTTCACATCCATTTGGTAAACTTTCCACTTATGTTGTGCTGCTATGGATAGCACTGCTCTTATTGTTTTCATTCTTGCAACTAGTGCAAAAGTTTCCTCATAGTCTCTTCCTTATTGTGCTTATAGCCTTTGACAAGAAGTCTAGCCTTGTGGCTTTCAATCTTACCTTTAGCGTTTATTTTGGTTTTATAAACCCATTTCACTCCAATAACTTCCTTGCCTTTTGGGCGATCAACCAATTCCCATGTCTTGTTTTTCTCTATGGCATTCATTTCTTCATCCATGGCATCTATATGTTTCTTATCTTTCACTTATTCTTCAAAATGAATAGGATCATATACATGAAAATACAATGAAAATAAAGATTTCATACCTTCATTTTGTACCTCTTGCTCATAAATTTCATTCAAACTTCTGAATTTGGTTCCTCTTTCACTCGTTGAACACGTTCTTGTAGAAGCACTCAAATCTTCTCCTTGTGATGTGCTTGGAGAAGCATTCTCATCACTTCTCAAGGGTGTTCTCAAACCTTCTTGTGGCGTCCCTTTCTGTCCTTGTGTTGGTGGAGGTGGTGCTACTAATGAGGGATGTATTTCAGTCATCTCTTCCTCATTATGATCATGAGACAAACAACTTTTCACATCCATTGTTTTCTAAATGCTTCCATCCCAAGCTTCTTCCTCAATAAACTGTACATCTCTACTTATAACAAACTTCTTAGTGGATGAGTTATATAGTTGGTATGCCTTTGATTCTTCAATATATCCAACAAATATGCACTTGTCACCCTTACTATCCAAACTCTTTCATAGTTGATCTGGAATGTGTGCATAAGCCACACAACCGAAAACGCTCATGTGGGTGACATGTTTCTTTATGTCGTTCCATGATTCTTTAGGAAATATATTCATGATAGATTTGGTTGAGCATATATTTAAAATATACATTGCACAATGTACAGCTTCAGCCCAATATTCATTTGGAAAATGTTTTTCCTTCCACATAATTCTTACCATGTCCATGATGGTTCGGTGTTTCATTTCAGCAACCCCATTTTGCGGTGCTGTGTACCTTGTCGTAAATTATTTATTTATCCCATTTTCTTTACAAAATTGCAGAAATTCTTTTGAGATATACTCTCCTCCTTTGTCTGTCCTTAAGACTTTAATATGCTACCCACTTTGATTCTCTACAAAAGTTTTAAAGTGGATGTTTTCTCAAACACTTCACTGTTAAATTCTAAAAAATAAACCCATGTTTTTCTTGTGTAATCATCAATGAAGGTCATCATATAGTGGTTTCCTGCTAATGATGTTTTTTGCATTGATCCACACAAATCTGAATGGATTATTTCTAAACGTTCCTTTGCCCTTATGCTCTTTCCTGATGGAAAAATTTCTCTGTCTTGTTTGCCCAAGATGCATCCTTCACATAGGTTGTCTGGTTTCTTAATCAATGGTAATACCTTTACCATACCTTTTCTATGTAACAGATTTAGACCTCCAAAGTTGAGATGTCCAAATCTCAAATGCCATAACCAATTTTCATCTTTTTCTTCTCTTTGGAATGTCTCTTGTGTCATCGCTGTCATTTCAACTCCTTTATTCAAATCTGCTCTCATATTGAAAGGGAACATTACGTTCCTTGTCATCTTCACTTGTGAAATGCATTACTTTCTTGGTGGTTTATCCATGATGGTGCATACATGATCTTCAAAGAAAACATTGTACCCCTTTTGAATGAGTTTTCCAATGCTCAAGAGGTTACACTTTATACTAGGCACATAGTATACATCTGATATGGATTTTCCTTCTCCTTTCTTTGTTAAAACACTTACTCTACCTTTTCCCATGACAGAGACTTTACTGTCTATCCCCAATGTTACTTGAGACTTTACATATTCATCTAACATGGAAAACATGGAAATTTTTCCAGTCATATGGTTGTTGCATCCTGAATCTAGAAACCATAGATCTTCACTCTTTTCTTCACCCATATTACATGCTAAAAACAACTTCTCTTCACTAATATTTCCTTTACTAAAATTATCACTGGCTCTATTACCCATGTCACTATGTTTCTTCCTACATTAATTGGCATAATGGCCATACTTTTTACAATAATGACATTGGACTAGGGATTTATCATACATTTGTCCATGTGCTTGATTTTTTCCACCTTGCTGGCTGCTACCTTGGATTTGGTTATAATCTTGGTTGCTTCCCCTTCCATTTGTATTTGCAGGGTTGTTTCTTCCTCCTCAGTTCTGGCTTCGGCCTCTACCTTTTCCTCTATAGTTTCCGCTGCCTTGACCTATTCCTCTTCCAAAGGGAATTTGGGTCTTGAAGGCATGTTGCAAAGATGAGTTTGTTGTTCTTCCCAATATTTTTTCATGTGTCATCAGTGATGCATGAAGCTCATCAACTGTAAACTTTGAGAGATCCTTTGTCTCTTCAATTCTTTTGACTATAAAATCAAACCTTGAGGGTACGCTCCTCAATACTTTTTCCACTATTCTTCTCTCTTCAACTGTATTTCCATGAGAGCTCATTTGGGTGACCAACCCAATCAACACTATGAAGAATGAGTCTATTGTTTCAGACTCTTTCATGCAAATGACTTCAAAATCTCTTCTCATTAATTGAAACTTTGTTTTATTTACCTTCTCCATACCTTGGTAGATTGTCTATAGGGTATCCCATGCATCCTTGGACCTCTTGGCTACTGCAATACTTGGAAATACACTTTCATGCACTACTTGATAAAGATAGAAGAGGGCTTTAGAGTCCTTCTTCCTACTGCTCTTCAAAAAATCCTTCCTTGCCTATGTTAAGGCATTGAATGCTTGTTCATCTGCTAGTTATTCTATACCATCTTCAACTAGCTCCCATAAATCTTGAGAGGAAAACATGGCTCTCATTGTGATTTCCCAATAGTCATAGTTATTCCCATTGAACTGTGGGAGTTGAGTGTTTCCTATACTCGTGCTTGTTTTGGCTCTTGCCATAGCTAGCTTTCTGAACTATACAAAAAAATAACTTGATTGTGTTTTTAAACGAACTGTCTCTCTGCTGAGAAATAAACTCTGTCTCTAAAACTATTGAGACTTGTCTTTTATAGCTCTCTGGACTGTAATCTTAACAACAAGCAATAAACTTTGTTTTTGATAAATACCTGACTTTTCTTTGCTGAACCTTCACTCCGCTGGAGAAACCTTCGACAAAACTCCTTCTTCCTTCAGCTTCTTTGTCAAACGCATAGAGCCCAAACTAGCTCTGATACCATGTTGGAATTTCTGAACAATTCCGAACACACATAGGAATAAAGCAATTCCTCAACTCAACATAGAGATTAAAAACAAATGCGGACACAAATATGAAGTATAATACTATTTCATTAAACATAAAACTAACTATTACAAAATAGGATGCTTCATAACTATGATGTTCTAGATTCACAACAGAAATCTTCTGGCTGATTCACACACACACACACACAACGGTTCAATTTTTCCTCTCTGTCTCTCTATTTCCATTCACTGTTATGCACAGAATGCTCTCTGTTTTCTTGTTTACTACCTTCGGACAATCAAAATACAATACACAATCCACTACAATTTCACTCACGACATATTACATTACATATATATATATATATATATATATATATATATATATATATATATCAAAATATATTACCAAAGTTAAAAAACATGTACTGTGGTAAATAAAAATTAACCCAAATAAAAAACTTTAAAAAATAATGCAGCAAATAAAAAACTAATTCAAAACATTAAAAAAAATTTCCGTGGGGTTCAACCATTTTGGAAGAGCCAATTTAATTCCCCGCCCCCCTCCCCACACACAAAAAAAATAAATGATTTGATTGGTCTGGAGGAATGTGACGTCCCCTCCTCCGGTGGGTTGCCTTCCCCTTTTCTACCCAAGCTTGTTGCCCCCCCTGAATGTGTTGCCTGTGCATTTAATGTGGTTGGCGGAGAATTGAAGGCTCGTGGGTGTTGTTGATAACTTGAGGCGAGGTTGCGTGAAGTGCAAATCTGAGCTGAGGATTTGTTGTTGCGATCATCCTTGAAACTTCCGTCACAATTTAAGTTCACTGTCCTTCTGCTCTCCGTGGTAGTTGAAATTAAATTCCATCACGAAGCCTGTTGGGAAGGCAAGATGTGAATTCAAATTCATTCTCAACCAAAATTTTGACCGTTTAAAACATGAAATTGTAAGAAAAAAAATTTCCATTTAAATTTCAACGACAAATATTTTGAGGCTTCAAAATCATAACTATAAATTATCATGAAGATATTAATAGAAGGTCATTCTTTGACAATATAATTCAAAACAATTTTGTGAATGCTAAGAATTATTGCAAGTGAAGAAAAAACTGTAAAAGACAATCAAGAATTTCATGGAAATATTTTTTTAGCAAGATGATTTAAAACAACTTTTTTCCACTTAAAAAATATATCAAGGGAGACATCACAAGCTACCAATGACAATTTAATCCGTTGTGTTTAAGAACATGAGCACAACTGTCGAAATTTAATGCTCAAATATATTTCGAGGGGAGCAACCCTAGAAAACCAAAAAAAATGCAGAGTGTCCACGGTACGGGCCCAATAGCGGCCATCCCTAGAAAAAGACATTTAATTAAAGTAATCTACTAGAGGCCACAAATTTGATAAAAGTGAAAATTTCGTCTGTTTTTTACAACTATCAAATTTTGATATTTTTTATTTTGGGTATCTACGTTACATGATTTTGATAAAAAAAAATTGGATGTCAAAGAAGACTTTATATTTTTTTTATATTGTTGAATCATTTCCAAATTCAAAAATAAACAATCATAACACTCATATATTACATTAAAAAAAAATCACCGAAGTAAGTGGACAACGCCCATTCAATTTTTCTTGACTGTGAATCGGGCCCATGGCATTGAATGGTTCAAAATGTTTGGAATGACTTATCTTGTGTGAACATTGGTTGTCCATCACATCTTCTTCCCCACAATCCAGGACAGTCTAGGCACATGAAAGTGTTTATGAAAGGAATACCTAGGAAGCTACTTCTGCCTACACTACTGGGAGAAGCTTCATTGCAGTCAGTCGTGTCACATCCTGTCCTATATATGACCATTTACTAATCTTTTGTAACAATAAATGTCATTTCTTTTATCTTTTTTTTAATTTCCTGTAACACGCAATGTCTATTCTTTTATATTTTTGTGTTTTCTTTCATAAAATGAGGCATCGAGTTCACCCGCATTGGGCGCGTGGACGATGGGTGGTTACCATCTAGCAACAGAGTTACGATGTTTGCAATACATACTCTGAGATAGTGGGCTTTCGAGTCATAGTGCAAACGACCTACCAAAACCTTAATTGATGTTAGAACGAGGGTGAGGGAGAAATATATGGAAATGTATTTAGACAGATGGCCCAGTCAGATTATGTACAAATGTCGAATTTAGACGAAGAATGTTGACGAAATGTAAGATAAAGTTATTAAAAAAAAAATACCTATCTGCCTAATAAAAAATTCTTATCTCTAGTCCAGTTAGGTATATTTCAGTTCTTAATTATATAAACATCATAAATAAATAAAATCAGTATATAGTAATTCACTTGAATACATTGCATCCAACCACACATAATCCTCTCCTACTCTCAATAGCTTGCTACTAGGGGCACTAGCTTATACCAAACAAATTATCTAATAAGTAGAGGTATATGACAAGGGTATGTGCATGGCTATAAAAGTATTAAAATAATATGCCATTTACATGTTACAAGTATAAATATATATATCCTTTATCTACTTCGTATCACTGAACACCAAGGACAATATTTTATTAAATCCCTTAGATACTTTTAAAATACTATTCAAATTTATTTGTTAAAATACATTTCTCAGTTATTTATTAAGAAACTTAAAAATTGAAACACATCAAATGTCCATCTCCAAATAAGCTCTGATGATTCCGATAAAACTCTCCTAATCCAATAAAACTATCTTAATAATTATATGGCATAAAAATCCAAATAACTTTATATTTAATTTAAGAACATCATTATCTTCCATACTAAAATCTCATCATTCCAACATTGAGTTATTTTCTATCACCTTTCGATTGCCTAGCAAGAGTAACACAACTTCATGGCATAATTTTCTTTCGATTCCCTAGCAAGAATAATGCAACTTCATGTAATAATTTTCTTCCATGATAAGCACAAAATGGTTATTATTATAGAGAACATGTCTTCACCTCTCAACCAATGTATTCTCCTTCCTTGATATTCACTTTAAGGATTTTCATCTAAACCACGATATGAAGGAACTAATTGTACTTTTAGGATAATAAAGGTTCCTATATAGAATGATTAGGATCATTGTATATGATAACTCAATGTCAATTTCACTATAATGGCTAAACCATTAGTTATATCATAGAAATATTTTCATCTATTCACACACCAACATACATAACCGTGATACGTGCCATTTCTCAAACAAACAAAAAATGGATACGAAATTAGTCAAGTAAATACTATAAACTATATGATTACCAATATAAGGAATTATCTATCTATACTTTTAAATTAGAAATAAATAGAAAACAACTATGCGAGTTAAAAAATTATCAATGTCTTTCTTCTAGCTACGATGAAGCACCTCACGAAAGATGAAAATGAATTATATTAAATAGTGTTTCCATATAAATATATAATAATCAATAAAAATTAAGAATACATGCAACCAAAGTTATATTCCTTTTCAATGTATATTGAAAACTTTCATAGTAAGAAATTCATGTATATAATTAAAAAAATAAATATTTATATCACTCACGTTGTATCAAAAGATTTATCCTGCAAGCCATTAATAATGAAAACCAAAAAATATTTGGAGCCACGCCCTAACTCTAATTATATTAATTTAGACTTTTACATTACAAAATATCTCATGATATTCTAAATCCTAATCTATTAAGTTACATTAGGTTAAATATTTAGTTCCTTAATTGATTTGGAAAACTATAGGATGGAAAATGATTTGCCAAAATACCAAAAAGTGTTAAAAAAAACTATAGAAATTTGTTTTAACACATGACTAAGTATTTATCCTTTTTCAGCTATATATCTAGACTAGTCTGCACTAACAAAGCCTTGTATGACCAACATACTATTTTCTGTAGTTTTTTTTTAATAAAAAAATCCATAATTTGTACTGCCACATAAATAAATCTAGTTTCCATTGAAAAAACTACATGCTATTGATAAAAGTACTACTATAATATGATTCCCTCAATCTTACACTTTAAAATCATCAATATGGAACAAAAAATATATATTGATCCAATCCAGATCATACCTCCCATTTTGGGAGATTATTGGTTGCCAAAAGGTTTACTAAATGAGGTGAATACATTTCTCCTCTAACTTCTCTCTTGAGTACCATTTAACCTTTTATAAAAGATATGTTTTCATCAAAATATTCTAAAGAGAATGATTCCTCTATCTTGTAGGTTTATACCTCTTCTACAAAACTGTATCCACTATCAACACTATCTAGGCATCTAGTGATAAGTCCTATACGAACGGTAAGGCCTGATCTAACATGGAAGTATCATAGAGTTAAACAACTCTCAAATTCATTAGTGAGTTGATATGCATGCATAATGGTAGAGTAAGTCTCTAGGAATAATTTACCACTATTTATAGTATCTTAAGAGTACAATATAACAACCTTGATTTTGTTACTAGTCCCCTATAGCATATCCTTGTTTAAATATCACAATATTCTATCTACCACTCTCAATGGACTTTTTATCTAATTCTATTCATGATTGATCTTGTAATTTTAATGTGCCTTCTCCAACACCTCCTATACTTGTAAATCAATATGACTAATTTTTAGGAATGAGAATTCTACCTTTAAATAATCTATTGTGAGATCCTTCATTAGTCCTTCCTTGACATATATATACCACAACTAAGGACGAAGGTGGAAATTTTACACAAGAAGACTGAAATGGTGACTTACTAGGTGAAGTGTGTATTTCTTTGTTGTAGCAACATTGTAGGTAGACTAGTTTTTTATCCAAGTTATTGAAATTACTCTTATTATAACACCTCGAAATTTGTTCCAAAGTGATAGTGACTAGTTAATTTTTCCAAATGCTTTTGCATGTAATGTTGTATCCATTTTCATTTTTGTGTTGACCTTCTCCCAAAATGTAGTCCAAAATGCCCTCCAAAATTTGATTTCATTGTTTGAAATTATGTTCCCTATTGGGTACCAGATTTGTATGCTTTCCTCTCCCACTTTACCCTATCTGTATATCTCTTTGTGCCATTATTACTCTTAAATGCATGAGGTTAAACCATTTTTGTTACGTTTCATGGGATATTTGGTTAATGAAGTATTTTTCATGAAGGTTTTACCTGTTTACATATTAACTCCGATATTTCTATAGATTTGGCTAAAATAGGAGCATTGCAGCCATGAGTCGAGGAATAGCCCATCTCGTCTAGCATTTTCCTCATTTATTGTTACAATGTAACAGACTTGTTTGTACAAACGCTATCTCAGGCCTTTTCACTCTTTCCTTCTGGGCAACTAGGTTGTTGTTGTAACAAGATGTATTTTTGTAACTATGGATTTGTTGAGGGGAATCGAGGGTTCCAGGACATTTGTATAAAGAGGCCTACGGGCTTTGAATCATGGTTAAGACCTTTTACATATAGATCTTATAACAAATCTCTTTTATCATTAATCAAATGTACAACATCTTATTGTTTCTTCTGTAGTTCGTGAGTTTACTGCAGCCCTAATCAGATTGTTGGGCCCACTCTTCTGATCAAGTGTTTTCTTTTCCTTTCTTGCATTGTTTTTATGATTTAGTGTGATTTTATTACTGCTGTTACAGTTAATCTTTAATTGGTTTGAATGTATTTCAATTCTGAAATTTACTTAATTGTTGTTACAGTGGTCTATGTTTTATGGATTTAAAACTGTGATGTACAGCGGGTCATGTGCTTGTGTCTACATATACCTTGATATTATTCTTGAAATAACTAATGCCCTTGGGTTGATAATTTATGTGGAAAAAGGGTTGAACATTGTTCATATCTGGACACCAACACTCCCTGCTATCCCAAAATGGAGCCAAACTTTTTTGAAGATTTTTATTTTCTAATTCATCCACTATTATGCTATTTCTATAGGCCGTGAGAATGAAATTATTTGTGAAATTTTCAGCAACATTGAATGTGTATTCATGCCACTTCCCGGTTGCTAGTAAACTTTCCATAAGTTCCAAGGAAATTCTTTCCCTAGGAAACATTTCTAGGGGAAAGAGATGGTATATACCTTATTTCCTAATACTCATATTTCTATTAAAACAAATCTTATATCTTCTAGAGAACACGACTACATCTTCTTGCATCCTCAGATATTACACATACCTCCAAAAATTCACACTTGTCTTCCCAACACCAAGATTCCATGCAACCTTGGAGTTATGAAACTCTGTAATTAGTCATTGTCGCTCACCTTTAGGACCACATAGCTTCAAAAACATATCAAATGGCCAAATATAAATATGATAGTCACATGCGCTATCACCATCATGCACTTGAACTTCTCCCTATAGCTGTTGATACACCTACCTGAATTCTTCATCCTTTGTATGATTTTTTAATGCATCAGGGGTGAAAATATCCATGTCCATAAGAGTTACCAAATTTGTGATGTTGGATGTGGGTTACCTTGAAAGAATGCTATCCAAATTAGTTTTTTTTGTGTTCTTTTACTTGATCACTAAATAAAATTTTCGAAGAATTACGTCCAAATGTAATTATTAGAATTTTGTAGCTTATTGTAGACTTATGGGTATTGTAGTATTTAGTGATATGTCTGGATGAATATCTCCTTTCCCATCAAACAAATTTTCCACTTTTTGATATCTTGTACTAGGGCATATAGATATTTGCAGTAAGAAGGGTAGTTGAAAATAACCCCATGTAACATTTCATAATAGTAGCATACATTCCTTCCTCCTTGCATCAACACTAGACCCATACCATACACAATTTGATTCATATTGTATTCTAATATTTCAACAAATTTCATCACCCAAGAATCAACACTTGACTAATTTTGCTCTCCAACTATTCGAATTCATTTTGCCAACCCTTCCCCCACTAGTATATTTTACCACATATTGTTATGGTATGAAATCATGAAACTGTTGCTAAATATCAGGTTATGACTTTATCAAGTGTTTTATTTCCCCATCGAAACTCCTTAGGGTTCTGAATTTGCTATAATGGTGTAGTAAATCCTCATATTATTTGGCAACTTCATATTAACATCTAATATATCCAAAAATAAGATTGATTAGAGATGAAAAAAACAAACATTAAAGTAATGTAACTAAATGATAAACAAAACATGAAAATCATTAAATATAGGGAATATAGAAAACCTCAAGAGAATGTGTAACAAAACCCTCTTTATTAGCTAATTTATAGAGATACACTAGATTATTTAGAGACACTAAAGGGATTTTTGGTGAGCAATGGTGCTATAAAAATCTCCTAAAGGAATATCCCTCTCTTATATCCTATATACAAACACTCTCTTCTCAAAGAAGCCACAAGAAAATTCTTCTCTTCTATCCTATGGAAGAACACTTTCTCCTCAAATAAGCCACAAAAAATTTTCTCAATGGTGAACTCTCTTAATTCATAATAATGTTGGTTGCCTCAGAAATGTTCGGTAGCATATTGTTGCTTAAAAGTACTCTTTCTCAAATTAAACTAGTATTTATATGCATAACACCAATAGATTGAACCCCCAAACATATTAATGACATTGGGATTCGTGGGAGACAAGAGTAGTCCTTTGGGGGCTCCTTAACTCCAATTTAAGAACTGAGTGGCTCAAGGATGAGCTATTAGATACTGGGTTATTAGAAAAAACTAGCTTACTCAATGTGGTGTGCTCAACGGGATATTGATTTTTCACTTTGGCAGATTTATGTAGATATTAAATAAATAATCCTCGTGGTTCATATAAAAACTGATTTGGTTTCCTTGCACAGTTTGGTTTATTAAATGAACCTTTAGGAAAATTTGATTATTTTTTTCTTCATCATGTTTCCAGTGTTACTAACAAACATATACATGTTGTTTTCTAATATTGATCATATCCTAACATGTAGAATTTTGTGTATTAATTTTCTATGATAAAAATTACCTGTTGATGTCTAAGGTTAGGAGGAAAGGTATAGTTTAAATACATTGCACTTCATGTGCCTAATAATGAGTCTTAATAACCTCTTTGGAGAGAGATTCTTATGTGAATGGAGTTAAGGGGATCATTTGAAAGATATAATAGGGCATAATTTTGATATATGATATATAAAAGGAGTATATATATGAGGTGGGAGTGTCCAATTCTCATGGTAATGACTTTGAAAAAAATTATTACAAATACGTTGGATAAATGGTGTAAAAATATGCTAGATAATCTCATGTGTTGTATGTTAAACAATATTACTACTTTTCCCTTGGGGGAATCTCTGAAAAAAGGAAATTGTGGGTTCCCCCACGCATGAGGAAAATTCCACCACTGAAGAAGGTTATAGATTGGTTCATGCTTCTTTTACCAAATGAAATAACTAAATCTATCAAAATGTATAATACTCATCATATGTGATAATTGATGTAATGTCAAAAACTATAGTGGTCAATGAAACGAATGGGAAAAGTGTTTCCCATTGTTCCATCTAATGCTGACTTGAAGTGGAAGTGATTGCCAAGGTACTGCTTCAATCCTTGAAAGCTAGAACTGATGTTGAAGGAAAGAATACATGACCATCAAGAAAAAATGATTTCCAAGAAATTTTCTTGAACTTAATATAGGTACAATATCATGTACTGGTTGCAAAGTAATAATGACTAATATTGCATTGTATGATGCAAACTATGAAGTTTGAAAGGTTGGAGTGTAAATACAAGTGGTGGCAGTCAAAACAAAACTGTAGCATAATAAGAACCTGGAATTGCCAGTGTGTCCGTGGGAGGGATGCATGAATATATTCAATAGACATGATGGGTTGACTAAAATATGATGTTCCAGTTAAAAGTATCATGGGGAGACAAAAGAAAATCAATATTGACTAAACAATATGTCTCAGGTAGACACCAAGAAATGGTGACTAGAAACTTCCATGAAGTAATAGACATAAAATATAGGTGAGGTTTTTTATTCAAATGAATTTTTATTCAATTTACAAAATAATTTAAAGTGGATTGGGACATAAAACATGGAGACGTGTTCCATGGAAGTGTAATAATTTGTGCAATGGTTAATAGGAATAACTATTGTAACACCCCCAAGTTCTATGCTTTTCAAATAAGACATTTGAACATAAATCCAAAGGGGAGTGGACCCCAATGGATAATTATTGTGTGGATGTGGTTAACTATTTATTTATGAAAAATAAATAAAATATTGTGTATGCACTATGACCAGATGAGCAAGTGAGATCACATGCCTAATCCATGAGGTGATGGAAAAGGAAAAGAATTTCCCCAAAATCTTTCAAAAATCCTTGAAAGAAATTATTTCTAATTTAGATTTTTGAGGAAAAATCTAAATTTCCCCAATGAAGAGGAGTAGTTGGGAAGAGGTGAGAAAAAAAGCTGGAAAAGCTGAGGAAAATCTTAAAGCAGCTTTAAAGAGTCCCAAAATGGGAAGCCTAGGCTAAACAGGAATAAAGCATCCTGAAATTCTGGACGCAGAATTGGAAACAAGCTTTGGGGAAAGCATAGCTTAAATAAGCTACTCCAGAACAGATTGAGGTTAGTCTGTTCTTGGAGGATCTCAGCTCGGGGGTGAGTTCTGGAGATAAACGAACTCTACGGTTGGGAGGACTGGTCATAGTAGCGGTCTGCATGCACAAATTTGGAGGTTTTTTTAAGTCTGTATTAAATATATCAATGTTTTATGTTTTATGAATTGTGGTGTTATGGCTCATTATGCAATTTATGAATTGTGATGTTATGGTTCATTATGCAAATTTTAGATTGATTATTGGTTCAGTAACTCATGCAATTGCAAACTAGAGCTATGGATAGCAGAGACAAATGGTTGGATTATAGGGATAATTACCTTGTAGTAATGAAGTAGAGATGATAGATTGTTTGAATATCTAAGCTAATAACAATGTACAGGTGTAGCTTGCTGTCTTTTAAATGAATATTTAGTTGCTGTGTGTATAAACAGAAAATGTTAGCAAAACAGTAATCCAGGAACAGCAAAGGAAAAACCTGTCATAACAGTATTGCTGGCAGTAGAATGGTCATACTACAATGACAAGGATTGTAGAACTCAGAATTGTATTGTTTAGGTCATGAAAGTTTAATTATGTGAAACCAAAAATTAACTCCTAACTAAGAACGAGGAACTAAATCTAGAGAGGATAAAATATCAACTTCGGTTTCCTTACTTCTATTTGATTGAAGAAAAATCTCTAAATCCTATATTTCCAAGGGAAGAGTTAAGAAGCATCAGAATTGCAAGTATGTTGAATAATCATAACAATAATATAAGGGAAGAGCCCTACAGTTATCTGTGATAAAAGTATGTGTAAAGGAAGTTGGTAAGCATATTTAAAAATACTAAGAAAAGAGCATCTATTTACCTTCCATATAAACTGCTGAAAAGGTAGTTGGAGCAACGAAGGTTAAATGAATATAGATAGATGTATATATATGGATACATACATCTATACCTTGATGCTGAAACTTTATGATTATGGATGCTGAAAAGTATATAACGCTTGCAAACTGGAAAGTTTGATGCAGGGCCTAGCGATCAGCTAGAATTGGACGAAACTCTGAAAAACTGACCTGCGAAATACAAACTAAAATATCTATATATATTGAATTCGATAGAAAATTTTTGAATGTTGTCTGGTGCATGACTCAGAGAATATTTGAGTTATATTATAAAAAAAAAAAAAAAAAAAAAAACTGGGTCTGGGAGAGGTGACAAATGGTATCGGAGCCCAAGTTGAGAAAACTGGGCAAGTTATGTGCTCACTCAAAAAAAAATGTTGAGTCACTGAACATTGAACAATACTAAGGGATACAGCTTACCAAACCATGATTAAAGAGAACAAGCTGTAGGTAGATCTGGGTTAATGAAATATTAATGAGAAACTCCTAAGATATTTACAAAATTAACTATAGGCAGTTCTCGTTTAAGGCTGAAGACAGCGAAGAAAAATTTATTTCATACTGGTGTAGGTGAGAAATGGAAGTTAAAACTGATTAATTAATTTCCAGATTACATATAACTATCCTTGGAATTGTTTTAATGGAACGAGGTTGAAGTTTTAATGAAGTATGTAGTCCATGCATTTAACAAACTGGTCTAGTAGAAAATTTTGAGTGCTAGAGTTGCATGAGAGAAGGCTCGGAAGAACCATCTCCCAAAAATCTCTAAATCTGTGATGGATTTAATCTGAGGATAGGTATCTTCCAGCATTTTTAATGAACATAATCTTCAATAAAAACTTCTAAGAACGGTATAAAAGTAGCAGATGTTTCAGGAATTACAAGTCTACATGCTATAATATATTATGCAAAATTTAATGATACAAATCTGTTAAAGTGGAGGCCTAAAAAGATCTTCTTGAGGGTGGGAAATCAGTTGCTGAGACATTGTGGAGTTCTCCGCTTCTGTTGGTTCTCCAACAGAGGGAGAATAATACTGTCTAAAGAAGTCATCTTCACTCTGATTATCACATATCAGACAATTGGCATCCTCCGACACAAATTTCAGATTAAAAACACTTTCAGATTTTTGTATAGTTGTAGACCATAAATCCATAGAGTAGAAACCCCATAAGCTCTAAACCAGGGTCGGTTTAAATCTGGAATTACTTAGACTCTATAGAAAATTAAATATTGCTTTGTTACCTGTAGATACCAGGGGGAATTTATCTACTCATGTGTATGCTAGAGAAATATTATAGCAGAACTAAAGTTATAGGTTGCAAATCTAAAAGAGAGAATATAAGAGCCTTATAGCTATTATAACCTCTTGCATGCATACATCATGGGTATATCTATTTTTAACCTTTGAAATAACGATTATAGCAACCATAAGGTGTATGGAATTTAAAAAAAAAAAAAAAAATTCATCCAACCCTCTAGAATAAATTGCATGGCTATAGATTAAATCCATGTTTTATGAATATCGTCAAATAAACTATAGATTTCTTGTATAGACTATTAACAACATCATATATAGAAGTATTAAGCCCACATACCAATCGGCCTTTGTAATATAGACTATATATGAGCTATATATATATATATATATGTATGAACCCGGTATGTAAAAAGGGGAGATACCAACATTAAATAGATATATGAACTCATATAAATCAAAAAGAAATTATAACCACGAGTTATATATATGAGTTATATATGAGAAATAGGAAATGCCGAAACGAAAAACACAGGTATATACACAAAAAAATACAAGAGGAAGTTAAATATGTGTGAAGCTTACAGGTAAGGCACACATCGAAACTTCGAGTGGTGAGACACAATATATATATATGCAACTAAATCAAAAACGAAAACCAAAACGTGAAGGGACTTCGGCGTTTAGGTAATAGCAATAATACGATTTACTAACTGTGAGAACGAAGGCGTGATACTGTTAACTCTGCCTGTATAACAATCAAACGATTTTTATGTGAGGCATTTTGTAGTGCCGAGTAAATCAAAACATAATGAAGCCATGCGGGTAGAGAAATGATTTTAACGCAGAAGGGTCGGCTAACGAAAAAAAAAAATGATAACCATTCTTTGCTTCCAGGACCGAGATCCGTTCGGCTCCTCTTCGAAGAGGTGACCGGGGCGACCTCGAGCTCCACGCCTACGTGGACAAATCGGTCAGAAAAAAGAATTTTTGATACCTAAAATTATGCCGAATGAAATTAGGAAAATCTATTACATGGCTGTTAGTACAGGAATCGATAGTTAGAAATGAGCAACACGGGATAATCCGACGAAGAAAAACTAAACAATAATGATGGAAACAAAAACGACATGCCATCCGCAATATTGCCAAAGTTGAACAAACCTGCTTTGGTTATCCATTGGAGCGAAAAATAGAAAATTCCATAAATATAATTGATGCCTTTCCGGAATTTCAGAACAAAAGCCGCACGGTTAAATAAACGAATTGACACGACAGCATTTGAAGTGTCGTCACACTATAAGGTTTCATCCATCAACCACACAAAGACGTTACCACTATAAATCTGCTGAGTATGATAGTAACGTTGCGGACACGGTTGTGCGAGATGAGCTATTACCTGCATGTCAACAGCGAAGCGGGTGCATAATATACACATTTCCCCTAAATTAGTAGTATAAACATACTCTCTGATTCATGAGAAATTTATAATACATAGCTACCCGAATTTTACGAACTTGGAAGAGCAGGGTAGTTGCACCAGAAGAAAAACCGGGCACGCATTGAATCCTGCATCAGGGAGAACGCACAGGCACTCGACTATTAAACTCCAGTGTTGCTATTCCACAGAGAATAGTTAAGAGCTGAACCCAGGAAGTGTAAGAATAATGAACAGGGGAGGGTAGAAAAATAGGAACCCAAACCCTAACCCTAATTTACTGTGTCACACACGAAAGTGCGCTGCAGGTGGGGCGTACTTAGCCGAGACTCAACCCAAATCCACGTCGATCTCTAGTAGCACGGAAGGGTTGCAGCGATCAGTATGGGTAGGTAAAACCAGCACCATCTCATAACCAGAGCTTTTCTCCACTCTAAATGCGCACATCGATATGATGGAAAGTCTGCTGAAGTAACCCTACTGAAGGACGGTGCGTTCTGCAAAGTTGTGCGTTCTGCCTCTAAGTGGGACGCGTGTATTCGTCTGTCCCTGACGATTGTTCCGAAGTGATATGTGATGTACAGAAGACAGAGAAAAACGCAGCCGCCTCCGTCCCGGATGCACTACCTGAACTCTGCGGCATATAATCGATCTCAGAGAAAACATTACGTGGCAAGCAGACGTGCAACCTTAACTCTGGCGGTTACACGCAAATATCTCGGCAAGATCTCGGGTAGGTTGTGTATCACTGTTATGGTACCTGCAGAGCGGAGGTTAACTAGCAGTGGTAGCTTGCCGACGTTAAACGCATCCTCAGGCCACCGAAACACACGCGTATTGTGTAAGATATACATAATAATTGCACACGCCAGAGCAATGACTCCTGTATGGAGCGTAAAACAATAATACCGCAAACCCTAAGATACGAGTGATAAAAAAATAAAATAAAATCATGTTATGTTATGTCACTTGAAAAAAAAATAGAAGAGTGATTTAACTCCGACATTGAGCGATGGGTTATAAATCGTATGGAAGGTAAAGATTTTAATGGTGGGGAGATTAACCTCCTATAGATATAGGTATATACGTATAAGGCGGACATACAAACTTTTATGAATTGGAATAAAGTGCACTTTAGATTGTTATGGGTAGAATATGCAATACCTACTTATTTATATATATATATATATAGATATATATATATATATATATATAAGTCAATATATATATGTTGGATTTAATAAAGGTGCACTTTAGACTTCTATGGGTATGATATGGAGTATCTATATATATATGTATATACACATATATATCTATATCATATTAATAAAGTGGCACTTTTAGGGGGATTTATTAAAATGAACTTTCATTGAATTTAATAAGTGGATGGGTGTGAACTTTGGTACTGAAATTCACCCATAGGTATAGTTGGTTTTAAACTAGAAAACAGAAAAATTGCTAGCGCAAATTACGTGGTCTTGAAAAAAAAAAATTTTGGGAGGTGTGAAAAAAATAGCAAGACAACCGAGATCCGTTAGAACCGTAAGCTACGTGGCTATACCATTCTGATCCAGTACGCGCGAAGCGTCCTAGGCGGATAACAAAATAAACCTCGTACAGATGTTGTCACCAACCAAAACGATTATATTTCGATGAAATCTACCTAGGCGCCCAGGTACGCGGCGGTCAATATCATGACACATTGTAATGGCCTCAAATTATAAAACCTGCGTATATAACCTGCCACGATTAAACTAAATTCAGGGTTGATTAATCAAATCGACGTCGACAAAAATTCAGGACCAGGGTTGGGGTTATACCTGCCCTGGTAAGGTTCGGCGCTCCAAGACCAATAATGAATCACTGCTATAATGACTCACAGTCCACCTATGACAAGTTTGAGCATGCATCGAAATCATTCCTCGGTGGAACGGATCATAGGTATACGCTATACCTGTAGCCATGTCGTTCTCGTACGTGTAAACGCATCTGCATAATATGTATAGTGTAAACATGAGGCGTAATATGATTATATTGTCATTACAAAATTCTGCCAATTCATTGAAATTATGTTAGTAGGTGTGTCTTGTTAATACGTATGATATATACATCCATAGACACAATCGCCAAAAAAATAATGTCAAAACATTTATATATGCCGCTTATATATATATATGGTTATGTGTGCGTTAAAATATATTACAACGATGGTAAATGTAGGTGGGATATATATATATATAGACGAATCATACACCCACACATGCGCATGCAAGAAAATTAATAAAGGTTATATGTATGGATATAGGTGACCTTAAGACATGTGTATGGAATAGGTGATTATATATCGATGTGCATCGGCCCATAGTCTTATCAAAGGATACTAAAATATATATGGGGTACTTATATATATAAAGGGTATGCATAGAGTCATGCCAAATTTAAATTAATTCTATCAAATGATAACCATACGTGGTTTGCAGCTTTATACATGTATGTTATAATTATATATAGGTGTTATATATTGACACATAGGTGGCATATGTGTGATTGAAAGAAAATGGTTGTATATATGGGCCTTAAGAGGGGCTTGGTATTTTATGACACATGGAAAATATGGAATGTTATAAAAAGGGGGTGGAAAAAAAGATATTAAAAGTTAATGAAGAAATTGAGGTAATAAGAGGAAAATATAACATTTGGAAATAAAAAAATGTGTGTCTAAACTGGAGGTGTTACAATCATGAATTAAGAGAAGAGGTGAAATGAGAAAGATTACAAGCACTTATGTAAGTATAAGTCAACGTAACCAATAAATATTCAAGGTCAAAGGTTGGGATGAAAATCACATATAATTATTATAATGGCTTTGAATTAACACATAATTCCATAGGTGACCTATGAAATTTAGATTTAGTATAGATATATGGAATGGTTGTTAAGGAATTTTAAAAGAAAAATTAATACACCTATAAACCCCACTAGAGTGTGGTGGAATTGAGTATAAATAATTATGTGGGCAAGAATATATATATCTATAGGGAAATTAACCTTCAGGATAAGGTTAAGAAATGGATATATGTAATTAAAACTGAAGTTAAAAGTTGGGAGTGTAAGACAACTAAATTAGAATTTTATTAATATTCAATAAGTTGATTAGAAGCATGAAAAGATATAAATGAATAACTGTGGGGTGATATATGTTCCTAATATGTATATAATACTATGTGTTACCATAGTTATTGGAACAAAAGAAGAAGGAAAGCTTATAGTGGAACATATAGAGAAAGGTGGATAATAGAAAAATGACAAATTATATTTAATAGAGGTATATTAAATATAAATTGTAAATTCTTAAATTCCTATTAAAAAAAAAAATATATATATATATATATATATAATAATAATAATTATCATGAGAAATGATATATTAAAATGAAACATATTGCACGTGGGACATAAGTTAAATCTACAATTAACATTATAAATATAGGTGATCTTGTTATATGTTATAATGATTAACTTTGTTGAGTTGTATGAATATAATATCTTCATACATGATAGATTAAGGGAGAAGAAATAAGTCACTGGGGAATATTAAAAGTGAATTCACCTTAAAAGCTGCAAGTAAATGTATAAATTATGGTAATTTTTTTGGAAAAAGGGGAAATTGTGTCAAATTCCATTTTGACATTATCAAGTAGTAATACTTGTGAATGGGATGAATGATAGTAATTACATGCATTCACACTATAAAATTTTGTTGGTGTAAAATTTAGGTAATTTCCCTGAGTCTTAAATTCAGAGATAGGGGAAATATTGTGCAATCATACAACTACCAAAAGAAAAAAAAGAAGGTACTGGAAGTACAGCTATGAACTGAAAAAGGGCAAGCATAATCATGCATATGATACAATTGTTTTCATTCATGTATGAGTACTAATGAAAATTTGTAAAAAAATTTTTTAGCCAAGTGTGTAACAGGAAATTGTACACTCTGGAAACAAGGAGGAAAAAGGTGAAGATAAGTCACCTAGAAAATCAAGAAAAGCTGAACTGGACCAAGCTGAGTGAGAAAAGAATCTCACTGAAAAACAAGAAAGGATGAGTAGTGTACTAAAAGTGCACTAAACTATTATGAACCTGAACGGTTTGACTAATAACTGAATTTCTTAAGTTTATTGAAATGCAGAATGTTGTTGTGGATTATCAATTGTAATTGACATTACTTACATTGGTATGAATTGTGGACAGAGAAAACAGAATAAAAGAGTTTCTAGACAGACTTCTTACAAAGAAGGAGGAAAAACATCAACTGCATAAAGCAGGAGAGTACTCTGCTGGAAACTAAGCAAGAACGAAGAAGAACTCTTTGTCAAAGTTGAAAAAGTCAACGTTAAAGTGTAACACCGAGGAGGGTGTTGGAAAGGGGGGGAACTAATGGCTTATAAACTAGCCTTAGCCTTGCATATTTAATTTCATGATGTGTTTCATATCTCCTTGTTAAAAAATTATAATTTTTGTACATGATGCTTCTCACATTATTGATTGGAATGTGGTCCAGGTGGAACCAGAAGTGGAATTCCTTCCAGAGCCGCTTCAAATCTGAATGCGGGAAGAAATTGAATTGTGAAATCGAACAGTAGATAGAGTAAAGGTGCAGTGGAGCACTTTACTGCTGAAAAGCTACATGGAACAGTGAAGCTGAGATAATGGAAAAGCATTCATAATTATGTGCAAAATCAACTAAGTAGATAGTTGTCAACACCGAGGACGGTGTTTATTTTCAGAGGGGGAATATGTAACACCCCCAAGTTCTATGCTTTTCAAATAAGACATTTGAACATAAATCCAAAGGGGAGTGGACCCCAATGGATAATTATTGTGTGGATGTCGTTAACTATTTATTTATGAAAAATAAATAAAATATTGTGTATGCACTATGACCAGATAAGCAAGTGAGATCACATGCCTAATCCATGAGGTGATGGAAAAGGAAAAGACTTTCCCCAAAATCTTTCAAAAATCCTTGAAAGAAATTATTTCTAATTTAGATTTTTGAGGAAAAAATCTAAATTTCCCCAATGAAGAGGAGTAGTTGGGAAGAGGTGAGAAAAAGCTGCAAAAGCTGAGGAAAATCTTAAAGCAGCTTTAAAGAATCCCAAAATGGGAAGCCTAGGCTAAACAGGAATAAAGCATCCTGAAATTCTGGACGCAGAATTGGAAACAGGCTTTGGGGAAAGCATAGCTTAAATAAGCTACTCCAGAACAGATTGAGGTTAGTCTGTTCTTGGAGGATCTCAGCTCGGGGGTGAGTTCTGGGATAAACGAACTCTACGGTTGGGAGGACTGGTCATAGTAGCGGTATGCATGCACAAATTTGGAGATTTATTTAAGTCTGTATTAAATATATCAATGTTTTATGAATTGTGATGTTATGGCTCATTATGCAATTTATGAATTGTTATGTTATGGTTCATTATGCAAATTTTAGATTGATTATTGGTTCAGTAACTCATGCAATTTCAAACTAGAGCTATGGATAGCAGAGACAAATGGTTGGATTATAGGGATGATTACCTTGTAGTAATGAAGTAGAGATGATAGATTGTTTGAATATCTAAGCTAATAACAATGTATAGGTGTAGCTTGTTGTCTTTTAAATGAACATTTAGTTGCTGTGTGTATAAACAGAAAATGTTAGCAAAACAGTAACCAGGAACAGCAAGGGCAAAACCACTAAACCTATCATAACAGTATTGCTGGCAGTAGAATGGTCATACTGCAATGACAAGGATTGTAGAACTTAGAATTGTATTGTTTAGGTCATGGAAGTTTAATTATGTGAAACCAAAAATTTACTCCTAACTAAGAACGAGGAACTAAATCTAGAGAGGATAAAATATCAACTTCGGTTTCCTTACTTCTATTTGATTGAAGAAAAATCTCTAAATCCTATATTTCCAAGGGAAGAGTTAAGAAGCATCAGAATTGAAAGTATGTTGAATAAGCATAACAAGAATATAAGGGAAGATCCCTACAGTTATCTGTGATAAAAGTATGTGTAAAGGAAGTTGGTAAGCATATTTAAAAATACTAAGAAAAGAGCATCTATTTACCTTCCATATAAACTGCTGAAAAAGTAGTTGGAGCAACGAAGGTTAACTGAATATAGATAGATGTATATATATGGATGCATACATCTATACCTTGATGCTGAAACTTTATGATTATGGATGCTGAAAAGTCTATAAGGCTTGCAAACTGGAAAGTTTGATGCAGGGCCTAGTGATCAGCTAGAGTTGGACGAAACTCTGAAAAACTGACCTGCGAAATACAAACTAAAATATCTATATATATTGAATTCGATAGAAAACTTTTGAATGTTGTCTGGTGCATGACTCAGAGAATATTTGAGTTATATTATCAAAAAAAAAAAAAAAAACTGGGTCTGGGAGACGTGACAACTATAGAGGGCGGAGGCCTTGATGGTTGGTCTCAATGTGTACTAAATGAAAGGGTTTACTATGGTATGGAAATGAAGAAGATTGAGTATAGAGTGTGGTGGTACATTCATGGGAATCAAGTGAATAAGTTCCTAAGGAGGGTGGAAAACCATGAGATGATTAGAGAAATTAGTTCATATGTAAAGTCAAGGAAGTATATTCTTCCTCGGTAAATGTTAATGTTCATGGATACCAGTAATATAATGAGTACTAATAAATAGGGAAATCCATAGAGATAAATAAAATATGAACTGAAGCAGTCACTTACCATGTGAAAAAGTAGAGTGATGAAAAATATGGTAGAGAATGGAGACCTCATGGAAAAATCAAGGAGGTTTAGATAAGGTCATAAATTTTTTCAAGGTAAAAATGCCATGCTCATGAGGAATTATACCTTGAATGTTGATTTTTTTGTGTATTAAAAGCTTTTTGTTGAGAAAAAAATGATCTATAAGCTTCAAACCAAGACCCTGCGTGAATGTATCACTTATATATTCTTGAAAAAATGATAATATGTAAAATAAAAATAGAGAAAATAGATAAACTTAATGGTTATCCTAAGTGTAGTCATGGGCTGAAAATGAAAAATTGGGCGAGCTTAAGTGATGTTTCCTTGAAGAAGTATGTTGTGAACTAGTCCGACCAACATGAGACATTTTGAAAGTAGACCTTATGGGACATGTATGAGTTCCCAAAATAGGGAAATAGGGGTGTACATAAGGGAAGTGGGTCCCACTACACTACCTCATTTGTGTGTTGGTGAGGTGGCAAGTGATTGTGCCTTTAGACTAGTGTCATTATTTGACATCTTACAGAGCGTCCTATTGACATGCGCTAAGATCCAAGTGAGTTTTATAAGAAACAAATTTGTTAATTTCCTAAATCACGCAGGAAATTCTATGATAAAATACCATATGAACCAATACAATATGACCAATTTTTTATTTCATAGTTGAAATGGGCATCAATGGGTCAACAATGATAGTTTACCTTCGAGACTCTCTTAATAATTTGATTTCCCCCACCAAGGCGTCACAAAAGAAGTTATAGGTTATGTTAGGACCTTGCTATTAGGCATAAATAACCTCCCTTGGTCATTTCTCTTCTAAAAATAGAATTTTAATTTTAGGGAACCTAAAATCCTGTAGAACCTTGTATTAAAAAAAAAACTGGTGAGAAGAAACTCATGAAAGGGGGAGGAACTAGATGAAGGTTTATAACAAGCCTCCTTAAGCCTCCAAACTTGATCCACATTTATGAAATAAAAAAAATAAAAATACATATTTAAATAGAAACATAGACATACAATAAAATGAATCTTCAATAGATAGAAAATGCTTAAAATTGTTTACATGTAGGATGAACACAAATTATCTTGGGAGTAGGTAGCCTATCTCTGAGAAGAGATGTGATAGCTATATTACTTCTGAACTATGCTACAATGATGCTCAAAGGCCTCTGGATCATGAAGGAATAATGATAAACACTAAACATCCAAAAACCTAACCCAAGGAGATGAAGCGCCAAAAGGTATGGGACCTAATGGGGTTAGTTGGAACATGAACTTCTAGAGCTCGTAACACTAGACTACACTCTCCATTTTTCTTTCATGATAGCCCATTAGAAAGGCATGTCCGAGGTAAATAAAATTTGGCTGAAAATATAAATTAAATCCTCAAGTTTGCTTGTTTCCCAAAAAACATCATTCAGGGCCTCAAAATGGCTTCAAAAGTTTAAGACCTAAAACAATGCTTAAAATTGAGAACTACTGAAATAGAAATTTGTGCTAGAAATTTTAAAGTCAAAGGAAACAATGTTCGGGGTCCACGTGGAATAGGGGGTAGCACTACAAGGAAAGGACCCTCTAGAGAAGGTTATAGAGGAGGTTTTTAATGTTATAAAATTGGCCAAATTTTTCAAAAAAACATTTTCTATATCATTCCTTTTAGGTAACAAAGGTTTTGATGAAGTTTCTAACGAAACTTCAACACAAATATAAAAAAATTGCCAGTCAGAGGTTTTTACAGATGTATTTATTATCAGTGTACACTTCATGTCTGAGTGCACTGTTGCATTCTAACCTATACACACCGATACTATAAACATACCAAGAACTGGGATGGAAAAAAAAAATAGGAAGCCCTAGGGCGTTTAACAACTTTCCAGTGCATGTCACCCATAGAGACGCATCGAGTCGATATAAGGTGCATTCACCCATGACGTTAAGGTGTAAAAACGCATCGGGACGTTAAGGTGTAAAAACACTGTGGGTCGTTACGTTATTAAAAGGCACGGGTGCATTAAAGGAAAACCATACTGGTGTATGCAACACCTATCCGCTCGGGTGGTAGTTGTCGATAAAGCGCACTAGGCATTGTAATTGGTATTGGTATTTGGTGCGGTGCTCATAGGTCATAGAAACACATCGGTGCATAGAATCATTCACACGCACCAGTATGTAGTATCATACACATGCACCGATGTTCATTTTCTATTTTTTTAGAAACATCAACCTGTGACAGTGCAATTATTGTAATTTTTTAAAATTCATTATTCATCAAATGTCGAAACATATCTTATAACAATATTCATATCAATTATTTTTTTCTTAGTTCATTTGAATGTGATGTTTTTACATTGAATTTTTTATATCATATCATCATATTTCTCATCTCTTCATTATAATATTTAATCATCCATATATTTAAACAGTGGTGTAACATTTCATAATGACAATGGAGAACACAATAGAATAAATTAAAATGTATTATATATATATATATATATATATATATATATATATATATATATATATATATATATATGACAATATTTTTCATACAAAAATGGGATAGTTATTGGTATCCATTTGTCTTTCAATTGGGATACTATGTCCATTACATTAAACAAAATTTTTTATTTCACAAACAAATATTTTAGAAAATACAATTCCTTGTGTTGATATCCAAACATATTGATAATCATTCTTCACTAGAACTTCTATCACTGCTCGAGCTACTTCCATGACTTGGGCTATTTGGAGGAATTTTTTTTTCATTGTGTTTATTGTTTTCTTCTTCTTAAATTTCCATCTACAAACATAAAAATTCAGTGTAATGAGTGTATATACATTGGTAAGAATCATGAAAATTGCAATATTAAATAATATACACTAATAAATAAATAAAAAAAGTACCATAGCAAGAATTGACTCGTGAACTATACACATTCTTTTAAAACCAAATTTCATGCCATCTTTCAACAATTAATTTATTGGCGTAGTTCCATACTTTGTTTTGTGCAAGTTTTATACCCCATAACAAATCATAGATTTAATATAAAATATTTTTTTGTTCTATTAATTATAGACTAAGCTAAGTAAAACAAGATATATACTTACAAATTCCACAATTAATTTATGATATGCCAACATACAGTGATAACCCACCTTTAACCCAATGTCAATTGATTCTTCTGATGGTACTGTTTTGTACGTTAGCACTTGTTTGAAGACATTCAATGATGATTGTTGTAAAACAACTTAAAAATACCAAAATTAAATCTAGTTAAGTTGTTATAAAGAAGTAACAATTACTCACAAACATAAATATCAACCCTTTTCTTCCTTGTCGTCCTGGTTTATGTGCTGAATGAGTTCCATTTTCTTGTCTTTTCTGTAAGAAAATACTTGAAAATTAGTATTTAATGCTAAATTATTTATTTATTGTACCTAATCAAAAAATTCAATGATTACATATTACATTTTTAGCATGTTGTTGTTGAGATGGCTCCTCGTGCGATGCAATTATGTCCATTTATTTGGTCATCTCCTTGTACACCTTTTTGGATATTTCTACTCGGATATTTCTGATATCATCTCATTCATCCTTCAACATTTTCATAATCTTCCTGAAAAAAGTAACGTGAAAATAAAATATTTAATTTTTATATTTATATATGAAAACTAAATATAAAAAAAGTAATATTTATAAATGATTTCTTTGTAGTAATATATGCATATAAATCTAGAGAACAATTTCAAGGAATATTACATTTTCAATCATTCTTTTTTGTTGTTGTATGTTTGTGATTAAAAGTTTCACATGTCTCATTGACCAATTCTCTTGAACCTCTTTCAGTATTTTAAATAAAATTTGGTTCTTGGAATCATTGGATTGATTTTTGTATTGTAAGTGAAAAGAACGTCTATACATTTATTCCACTAGATTCCTCAAATTTTTGTAAAAAATTTCCCCGCTTTCATTAACCTCCAACACGGCTCCATATGAGCTAAGGAGCAATTCATTTTCATTTGCATGTTATATTTATTTTCTTTTCTTATAACAACATTCAATTTCTTCGTTGTTGGTCCCTATAGAACATTAAACATATCTGAATTAATAGATTGTTTGAAACATGTTATCTAATATTTTTGAGTATATTATTAATGGAAATTCAAAAAATAAACTCATATTGGATCGATAGTATTTTTTTATTCAATTGATTCATCCTTCTGCAATTTTTCCATCAAACTTTTATGCTCTTTTGGTCTTATATCAGAAAAAATATTATCGATTTTTTTCATTTTTTGGCTTTTCATGATACACACTAAACTAGAAATATTACTTAAACTTACATATAGTTAAAAAATAATAACTTTTGTAAAGAATTTACAATGAATATGTCTTTTTCTCTTTTCTGGATATGTTGTTAGAATTTCTTACTTGCAATATTGGCAACCATTTTTTTATCAATATAGAACCTGTACCATTCATTAATATATTTTATAAATAAATCACATACTTTTTAGGTCAAATTTTTTTTTTAATAAAACGGTGCGTTTATCTAGATTAGACACCCAGTGTGACTTTCACAACTTTCGCATCAAAATTTGTGTAGTAGGTTCTTGTAAATGCACTGCCAATACAGTATAAGAATTGTATGGTTCTCTTTTTCAATAAGTGACTCGGTGTGTTATATTAATTCTGGAGCACCGATTAACATAAACATACATTGATAAAATAAATTTTTTTATCAAAAAATGTTTTTTTTCAATACGCGCTCAGTGCACTTTTTTAATGTGCATCGTTTAACAAAAATTATTTTTTAAAAAAATGTGCAAGGGCCGATAGGGATTGGGATCCAACTCCGCAAGTAGTCCTACGAGTTAGATGTCATACGCCTATATATATAGTAATATAAACCCTATAAATCTAAAATGAAAAGCCGTAATTGCGAAGTTACATAAACAAGAAGAAACAAGGGTTTAATGTAAGAATGGATTTTTTTTTTTTTTAATTTTAATTAAATGTAAATAGAAATAGATATTGTAAATGGTTTTATTAGTAACTTCACAGTAAAATTTAAAATTTCTACTATGCATATATTAAATCTAACAGAAATTTCAAAAGAAACAATTATTATAGTAAAATAATCCTATGGGGGTTTTGCGTGAATCACGAAATGTTTCAATTTCAGATTCTATGATTGGTGTTATTGTTTGAAATTATTTTGCTGCTCCATAGTGCTCTAGTGCTCTCTTTCTCCAGGTATGTCTCTCATGCAAATACCCCCTTGGAAATTTTTGAAAAACAAATGAAATAATCAATATCTTTTACTATTTAAAGACCTTTTTTATGAAATTAGATTTCCGAAAATAATTTTATGCTCACTGTTTAGTTTACCACTTTTTTTGACATCAAGAAAATAATTTTGTGCTTTTTTTTTCTGATATTTGGTGCCTTTGTTAACTAAAAACACCAATGTGGTAAACCATACATTAGCACTGATAACAATAAATTCTTTTTTAAGGCACTGAAATTACTTTTAGGTATGTACACAAAAAATTATTCTTGATTTTTCTCAAATGAAGGGAGAAAATCTCATATGAAATGGAAAATTCTTCAAAATCCATCTCGTTCCATAATATTTCTCAAATTCCATCGCGAATTTCTCCCTATCCATCTCCATACTTAATTACTTTAGAATATATTTATATTTTCATTATCTAGTTGATTTATTTTTTTATCCATGTCAAGCAGCTGAATAAAATTAATATATACAAATTTTTAGGTTCATGCAGATTGATAATCGAGTTCAAATGCACAAAGTATTCAAACAACTCCAAAAATTTGGGAGCTCCTATCAAGAGCAACGTACCGCAAGGTGCAGCCGATAGATGAAAATGGACAGCTACTTTACCCTACCAATTGTAACATGCCATCTTCTAGCCACAATCTTGGGATATGATGCTAGTAATTGTTTGTTATAACGTAATTATTTCCACTTCAAGTGAATTAATCATGCATTGACGTGCCTACTAATTGATATCATATATTTTGTACTAATCATGTTCAAATATATTAGGATTATAGTGATGATGAGCGACCTACCTATCATCTTCCGTTGCACCCCATGAAAATTTGAAATCAAGAGAAGGTTGAATTAAGAGAAAAACTCGGAGAGGAACGATTCTAAGAATGGTTTAATCAACCACCTAATAAATTCCCACTACGTCTAGATTCATAAATTAGGAATGAATACATCAATAGTAGTCTTTCATAAGATGGAAATAGAGGCAATTAAATATAGGTTGGTATGGAAGATTAATTAAGGGATATGAATTCCATGGAGACAATGTTGTTAGATGCATTCCAGAACGATTATCAACTAGGGGATGATGCTCATATCGTTGATACCCTTTTCGAAAGCCTTAATGTTTCTTCCATCACCCCTCTCTTTAGACCTAGCAGTCATTCAAAGTCTACCTAGTTGGGGACACAAATGTTACTATACGACTTGAAATAAAATTTTGGCTTCTTGGATGCATTTTCCTCGGAAATTTTGAGGTAATTGACCATCAAGTCCCTTATATTTTGAGAAATATTGTCACATAATAAACATTACAAATGGTTAATTGTATGAAAATTAATAATTATTTTCATTGTGCATTTAATATTTTCCATGACCAACTACAAGTGATTCAAATATAAGCTTCTTCTAAGTGATAATGCCTTACGTGGTAGCTGCGAAGAGGCAAAGAAAATGTTGAAATTTTTTGGTGTTGAGTACATACCTTATCATGCATGTCCAAATGATTTTATTCGATATAAAGGAGAATATGCAGACAAAGAGATATGTCCAAAATGTGGGCATGATAGGTATGATAAATAAAAAAAGAAGGGTAAATCGCGTGGTCCTCCTTTTAAGATATTGAGGCACATGCCTATCATACCAAGGATTCAAAGGCTCTTTCATTACAAAGGATTAGATATGTTGTAGGGATGGAATTCCTCACATATAAGGGAGTTTTGATTTATCCAAATCCCAAAAGATTCAATATCCATGAAGCATATAGAGGATAGATGGCCCGAGAAATTCAACAATGAAGTAACAAGTCTATGACTCAGCATAACCATGGATGGAGTCAGCCCATATTCCCTCCAGAACACCAACTATTCAGTTTCACCTGTAGTAGTGATCAATAATATTAACCCCTAGCAGTTGTCCATGAAGAATGAACAATTTGTGTTGGATCTCATAGTCCTTGGTAGAATACAAGTCAAGAATATGAATTATTACTTACAACCACTGGTAGATAAATTGAAATAATTATGGGATGGGATAACTGTATATGATCTATTAGACCCATCACACCAGAGAGGTGTTTTACGTTGTATGGAATATGTGCTTACATGAGACATGATTATCCGTGCTTAGGGTTTTTCCCTAGTAAGTTTCATTTTTATTGATTTGTCTATATACATAACAATATTCTTTTGCATATTAATGAAATTCGTTGTAATTTTTCTTATCTTCATGATATTATTTAATTTGTGATGCATATTGTGTACAATAATTTTGTAGCTCTTGTAACAACATGGTATTATGGATGTAAATTTTATGGACCTTCTCTAAATTATTGGTTCAATGACCTATGAAATCCAGTGCATGACTGCTCAAGTATATTCCTTCCAGAAGAACACCCTTGCAAATGAGCAACATCCACTTTCAATGGTAAATGAGAGAGAATTAAAATGTATATAATAATGACACCAACTGAATGGCTTAGAGCGCATGAGAGAGAGAAGTAGAAGGAGTTTATAGAAATTTTCAATTCGAATGGGGTTCCTATGTTCGTTGATCCAGAATTTTGTGACACCTATCTCTAGAAAATTCCCATTGGGATGAAAAGGAAATCTATCTCTTATAACCTCCCATACTGGATCATCTTAAGGTTACTCACTTATTAGATCCCATTCTTATATTTGAAAATGTGTCATATTCTTTATGGAGGCACATATCATCGAAACTAGGTGACACGTTAGGTGTTAGGAAAGATCTTATTACTTCAAAAACTAAAAATAAACATTGGCCAAGAAAATTAGAAATTATAGTATCAGAGGTTGGTCCCTCTAATTGGTTTTTCAAAGTAGGTGATGTACCATGGATTTAACAAAAACATGATCTTTATTTGGAAAAGGAATTTATAATCGGTGTGAGGGTTCCATCTTCATATGGGTCTTCACCACAACGCCGCTTCACCATGGAAAACCATTTCTGAAGGCTGAAAGTACATGACAATTTCAATCCTCTAAGAGTGCATATAATATCAAAAGCATGACTTTATTATTTGTTATATTAATAAATTTTGTCCCATGGGATCATAAAACATAACTAAATTTCTATGTTATTTCATGTATTTTTAACTTTGTAGTGGAATTATTGTATGTTCCTTCGTGGGTGTGTGAAACATGACTTCCACCAGGACCTGGGATGTGCTATATCTAAATTATCTGCATTTATATGTTGCATCATGTCAAATAATATTAATGTGCCTAGCATTCCATGGTGGCGTCAAGAGATAGTTGAGATTGTTTGTATGTTTTAGAAGGAGCTGCTGACGAGTTTCATGGACTTCTAGGTTCATCTTCTAATCCATCTAGTAGATGAGGTTGAATTAGTTGGTGCGGTTTCTTGTGGTTGGATGTTCTTCTTAGGGAGGTACATGAATAAATGGAAAGGTTTTATTTGACAAAGGGAAAAACTCAAGGGGTCTATGGCAGAGGGGTACATATCATATGAGAGTTTCTATTATGCCACTAAGTAAATCATGCAGATCAACACACCAAGTGCGATGATTTGGGATGATGAAAGGGACGAAGACAAAAGAGAAGGGGAGCTTCTCCAAACAAATGGAAAAATGTGTTTGATAAAGATTAAGAAACTTATAATTTGTCAAATTTACGCAAAGTAAATGTTCGCGTTAAAATTATATATAATGTAAATTTTGATGTCATATTAATATATGTTGGTTTGATTTCATGAGTGAATGGAGAAATTTAAGCAATCAATAAATTTGTTCTTTATTGTTTCGAAGTGATACAATTGTGTGTCACATTGTACGAACAAAAGATGATAAAATGGGATAGTGGCATGAAATATTTCATATGGTTGACTTGTAGAAGCATTCTGTATCTCGATAATTTAAAAGAAAATATGCCAATTATATGCCACAATAGTTGGGTTGGTGACCAAGTCAGAGAGAAGTATGATGTAACTGCTCGTTACCCGCGTGCTCAAGAGGATGCGCTAAACGTAGGGATTCAATGCAGTAACTCGGCAATATTCTATTTATGTACATTTTAAACTTAATAATGCACCATTGAAATGTAACATCTATATTTTATAATTTAATGATTTCTTATTAGACACATGACACTATGATTTTTTAACCTTTTTTATAGGTGCATTTTTTCCCATCTATGTGGGAATATGGACACAATTTTTGCATATAAAATGCCAATGATGGACACATGAAACAAGAATTTAGAGTGGAAGTGGAGTTTGATAAATCTAGTGGAGCTAGCCACCATGGTCAAAACCTAGTATGAGGGACGTTAGGTTACCTCAGAAATATACAAGAGATATTTGAAGTAGAATTCTCTTCTTTGCAATGTGTTATTTTTAGGTGCAAGTGGTGGGACACCTTTGATTGGAATAATATAAAGGAAGATTGTGATAGTAGGCTCATATATATTGACTCTAGAAAGATGTGGGATAAAGATAAGGAGCCTTATGTTTTTCCCAAACACTACAACCAGGTGTTGTTTTACCCAGATGTGTTGGATAGGGATTGGTGGTTCGTATTGAAACATGACCCTAGATTAAAACTTATTTTTGAGAACAATATTGTTATCATGCCAAGCGAGTGGAAGATAATGAGGGTGATAATGATAACAAAGAGTGATATGGTACATGTTTTTTTTCATAATTTATACTATTTTAGATGGGTTGGTATAAAGAAGAACACTTAAAGTTATAACTAAGACTCTTTTTTTCGAAACATTAGAATATGTATTTTTAATAATTGGTTTGCATTGTGTTAATTTTAAAATCATTTCTCTTGATAATTTGCAATTACGTTGATCTCGAAAGCAATGCATTGTATTAAGTTCTTTTTTTTATGTCAAAGTAGTTGCTTTAAATGGTTTTTCACTATATCATTAGTTAAATAAATGCACCCTATTATATATGTGTGTGTGTGTGTCTGTGTGTGTGAATGATATCTTCAAAATTTTAAAAAATATATTCATGTATACTATTATTTTTGGTATCTGAGATCATAATAAAATAATGATAATTATAAACATGAATTTATTTGCATGATTTTCTAAACTTTATTATGTTACAAAATTTCATATTATTCTAGATTTATTATTTTAAAATTATTTATATTCATACAAATTTACAAATTTACAATCATGGTAATTTAAAAATATGTATGGTTAGAGTAGTTATGGTTCAAAATTTACAATTAATTTACAATTTTAAATACAATTACAATTAGAATTTCAATAACAATTACAATTACAATACACAATTTTACGATTACCAATAAATAGTATTTAATAAATATCAAGATTTAATATTAAAAATAAACATCACGATCATTATAACCATCGTAAGAACATCATATTCTAAAATACACAATCAAGTTCGTTAACATCATCTAATCATCGTGATCATGATAATCCACAAAGCACAAGCATTGTATAACATAATCACAACAAAAACATCAAATATACATACTCATATCCAATAATTGCTATCACATACATATCTATCTGCAAGCACAATAAATGAAAATATCTAACATGACCTAAAAATATACACATCATGATGAACACCAACATGTAAATTATGTATATCAACATGAACATAAAATACATGCACCATATATATATATATATATATGCAAAATATTTGGTTGTACTACATCAATATTATAAATAGTACTTAAGCCCTTCTCAGTCGATCGTGCCTCTTGCTGAGATGGATGTGCCTGCTCAACATGAGGTGCCTTATTAGTCGATGGTGCCTACTGATCAAATGAACATACTTGCTCAGGAGCTACCTACTGATCACATGGTCTCTGCTGATGAGATTTTGCGGCCTGATCAGTGGATGTTTCCTGCTCAGATGGTCGTGTCTGCATAGGATCAAGTGCCTACACAGTCGATGGTGTATGCTCAGGATTAGGTGGCTCATCATATGGTGCCTGCTTAAAAGATGCATGCACAAGACTAGATGTTGGATTCTCATCTCCGACACGAGGTGAAGGATGAGGAGGTGGAGTACTAGAATGATCACTCCCCTTGTGAACATGATCATTCTATGAGATGCTATGTCGCACATATCCATGGTGCCTATCCCTTTTAGCCTCTTGTAGCCTAGACACTTCGACGATATGATGCATAGGGATCATCATATTGCACAACATGACCCTCCATAGCTCTATGAGCATAGGATCACACTAGATCTCTTTGATCATCGTAGGGTGGACTCCCTCATCAGGCAGGATTCTACATGGCTAGTCGCCCCAACTCCATCCTGAATAGGATATCCACCCTATGTCGCATGTCCAAGGCTTTCTACACCAGAGGAGGTTTGTCACCTAATCCGTAGCCTCTGCCATCTCCTCATCATCTATAGGATCATATGGTGGTGGTTGAAACATGTCCCCAATGAATGTGCCAATATTTACAAAATATATAGTACACAACCAATGTTACAGTGATCAACATAAAAAATTTAGTAAAATAAGATAAATAACGTGTTAAAATAAATTTTATTCTAATAAAATAAGACAATAGAATGAAACTATATTAACCTAAAGAAAACACTAATATTACCTCTAGCATTCAGTGGCTCATCCTGTGTGAAGAGGATGTTGGTACACCCTTTCCAATCCAAACCTGTGTATGGAAACAACACCATCACAAACTTGTGATCATCAACATTGCTTAGTAGCTCAAGTGCAACACTAGATATCCCGAATGGATACTCGGAAAAGCCCTTCTTGGTCATCATCTCTCCCTAGATCTGCATCCATACATGTAACATCAGCCTATGATGAGGGTTGAAAAAAGTATGCCTAGTCTCCATAAGCCTCTCCAAAAATAAACAAAATAACTCTGAAGCAAAATGAAAGGTCAACCTCCCAAGTGACTGAGAATGACATCTATCCAATGTTATACAAAATTGCCACAAAAAAATGGCAGACCATCTCACAAGTCGTGGTGTCTACAATAAAGAATCAAAATAAAATAAAATAGGGTAACTAATGCGTTACTCATCACTAGTATAGCGTCAAATGGTCATCAATGGTAGTAAGAGGCACCCATGAGGCACCTCACCTCCTCTATAAAAAATGAAGCACTGCGTAACTGACCAACAAACCCCTATAAATTTGTAGGAGAAATTATGTCATCCTAATGTGTCTCTTAGAGTACGCCAACTGACTCCCTATCGTATAAGTGACGGGGACATCTTAGAACTTGGGAAAATCCTTCCCTCTCATATATAGGCCAGTAATAAAATAATTTTCCTCATCAGTGGGCTGCTACCATTCGCAAAGACTGACCTGGAAAGCCTCTTAGTGTACATCGCACCTATATATCAACTTTCCTAATAACCCACTATGACCCTTCAGGAATGTAGCCTCCTCGTACTGCTTAAGGAGGCCTACCTCTTTTACAACAAACTGGGCTGGTTCCATAATAGGGTGAGGGTATAAATGTATCTCCCTCTCTCGTGCCTCCCACTGTTTTATCATGTTATAATGGTCCTCCCTCTGCTCTAGTTGTTTCCTTTCCTCTCTCCATTGACTTCGCTAAATTATTCACATATTAAATACATCAATCTCCCTCATACATAAAAGCTTTTTTTTATTAAATTGAAAATGTATTTACAAATATTTAAAAATAAATTTTAGTGAAAAAAAACATTCAGTGCACCCCAAAAAACAGTCATGCAATGCCATGGTGCCCATGAAAAAACATCACGCAACACGAAAAAATAAATATTTTACTGTGGTGCATTGACCAAAATATCCTCCCCAGGGCGGTTGTTAAAACACATGCACTATCGTACATAATGGCTAATGCATTCTAGTAGAGGACTGCACTGTCGTACATAGTGTTATTTTTAAAAATTTTAAATTGTCGGTGAGGACGGAAACAAACACACGTTGCATTATTTTCTTGTTCTTAGTGCGATTTTTCTAGGTATCACACCAAACCGCCCGGCGAGGTTCCCATTAACATTTTTCATGGTGCAGCCTATAAATTTACAGGAAGCATCGCTAGCAGGGCCAGGCAAACGACTCAAACGCCTCGCACAATTTTTTTTTTTAAGATCTTCATTTTAAGTCAATTTAAGAAATAAATCCACTAAAAACTTAAGTTGGTGAGAAACAAGTAGATTACCTACAAATTTGTGCGTTGAGGAGGCATATTTTTAGTGGAACACTAAAAATAAAATTTTCCCACCCTTTTGAAAAATTTGAAGTCCACAGAATGAGAAATGGATGTTAGCAATGCAGGAAATGGGAGCACTAGTGGCAGGGTGCATCAGAGAAGAAAAACTCACACCGGTGCTTGAGAGCTCTAGAGCACTATAACACATCAAAATGAAGTTTTTTAGGGTCGTTATTTTTTTTCTTAAATTAACTGTTTTTCGGTTGGCTCAATTATTAGACGCATTGGGCGCTTGTATCAATGATGCAGCACACTTCTTTATGGTGTGTTGGATTACTGATACAAATCAGGAAAGTTTGTATGCGGAGCACAATGTCTCAGTGTGCCATTTGATAGTACAAACGGGTGTGCTGGATTACTAAGACACACCAGGCCATTTTGCATGGAGAGCACAGTCTCTAAGTGTGCCATTTGATACTATGCATTTATTTGATTCATATAAAATGCACCGGTGTGTGTTATGATTAAAAACGCATTGCAAAAAAAACATCTGCAAAAGCCTCCACCCGCCAATCTCCTCTAGTGACCTCTGATAAAAATGGATATCTGGGCTATTTCTATAAGGGCTTCCTGAAAAACATAAGCTAGAGGGTCTTTTCCTTGTAATGTAGCCAACAATATCCACCCAGGTCACAACTCTTAGTAAGGTTTTTGAATCTACAATTGAACCCAAAATATGATATTACCTCATCCACACTTGATAGAGGTAAATTAATCTCCAAAATTTAAGGAAAATTAGGAGAGGTTCCGAGTGTGGGAGCATTTTAACTTGGATTTAGTTTTGGATGTTTGTTCGAAGCATCACCAATTTCTCTAGGATGTTGACATAATACCCCTCATTATAACCATCATTTCATAACTTTGTTATTTTTTAGCTAGTGTCTTGATACCCCACTTTCACAAAACATTTGGAAGGCCTAGTAACTGATTGAGTGACAAAATGTTACGTCTTTAGTATTTTCACACACGAAAAAATCCACGTTGAACTTCGATTATTTCTCATATGGATAACACACTTAATAGAAATCAAAATGTGTTTATTTATTTGTTTTATGTGTTTATGATTTGTTTTTTTTCATAATCTTTCTCATAGTTTATATGCTCATTAGGGAACTATAGGGAACCCCACCATACCTTTCTTCTCTAGGCACCTCTTGTACCGACTAAAACCACCCTCCAAAAGTTTTCCTATGCTTACATCTTTTAGCCTAAACTTCGACACATAGGAGCTTATCTTGCACTATTATCATGTACATATGATTTGATTGATACTTATCCTTTTCATTTCTCCTTTTATTTGATTTTTTTCACACTTAAATAATATTTCTAAGTCACAAAATAACCTGCTGACTTGGTTGCACAATAGTTATGGTTCTCCTCTAGAAACGACACAATACATGAGGGCAAGCCTAGGCTTAATGATTGGAATTGCGCAATTCATACTAGCAGTAAAAGCTGAGCTCATAAATTGTGAAATAATAAAAGGAAACCCAACATTGGGCCCAAAAACTACACAATGCCTCGCTAAGCTCAGAAACTGTGAAGTGCACTTAGTTTGAAAGTTCCCCAGTTCCCTAGAATTGCATAATATTTCCTCGCAGTATTCATGGCTAGTTTTCATGGAAACTAAAAAAATGAAAAGATATAAAGAAAAGAATCATCCCTAAAAAATATGGATCTATTTTTAGTTTCCCAAAAGAGGCACATTCTTTATTTTCAGAAACTTTCACCATGTGCCTCTTTGTCCTTGATTTTAGACATGTGTATCATAAACTCTAAATATTTCAAATATATTTAATCGATGCCCCTAGAGCTCATTTTAAAAATTGATCTTGAATATTTAGCATTCCCAAGGATATCAAGGAAACTTCGGTGGGGTTGTCATTGCTTTTCTAGGTGAGTTTCGCTTTTATCGCCTTTTTTCGTTTTGCTTGTGTGAGTGTTGTTTTTTTTATTTGTCTTCATGGTTGCTAGTTTTTTTAACATATTTTAGCCTGTATAAATTTTTTTTCATTTTTTCATTATCCTCTCACAAGTTTCACATTTATTTCTTTATTTTTCCCCAGATGGTTTCCATTCTGGTGACTCTCCTCCCATATTCAATTTTCTTGCCATTTGTTTAGGGTCTGCACTCGATCTGCATTGATTCATTTATACTTAGTGGGGACTGCACTTAAGGCCACACCATCACTTAGATATACTCATTTTCCACACTTCCACCTGATATATCTTCACTTTCCTTAGTCAATTTTCACATTTCCCAGCTAGGCACTATGAAATCCTAAGGTTAAAGCTGAGAGATTGGCCTTTGGAACTGCGCAATACTCAGTTCCAGGGCTGATCTTACTTCCTTGGCCACTGATACTACATATTTTGTAGTCTCTCCTATTCCACTACCTCGCTAAGCTACCCATTGCATAGCAGAGGTTTTAGAGAGCAGAGCAGAGGAAAAGATAAAATCTGAGTTTGGATGAAGTAGAACTAAGGATGAAGAAATCTGAAAAAGAACTAAGGAAAGAACATGGAAAAAGGATGAGAGAATAGGAGGAGAAGTATAAGCACAAATAAGAATAAATGCAAGGCACCATAAAGAATAAACATCGTTGATTCAAGTTCAAGAGAAAGAAAAAAACCAATCAGTAGCAGAAGAAGAGAGTGAGAAGATGCAAGATTGGGAGATTACTCAGAAGATTGAAGAGTGGATTGAAGTTGTAGCCATGGAGTTGGAACCAGAGCTACATGATGAAGATGTTAACATGATTCCCCATGCACAATAGGTCACTGTTCATTCTCCACCACCTCCAGACGCAGATTTAGCCCTGAGCAAGGAAGGGGACATAGTTCATCTTGATGATGATCCAGTAATAGATGTGCAAAATTTTTCGTATGAAGAACTCTAGAAGAGGATTTTATAATCACACAGAAAGAATTTTCTAGATAATCATGCATCACCTCCATTCTTTAGAGAGAGGGTGACAGTGGTAGATAACAGTAGAAATCAAAATTCCACTATCACAGCCATCTTTGACTTCACAGGTGCAACACGATCAAACACTCAATTTTAATGACTAAGATAAAGAAATTGATACATAATTTATAGGCAACCCAACAAGAGATAGAACATATTCTTGCAATAGTAGACAACACAACTTCTGCATAGGTCTGCTTGGAGGAAATGAGAGAAATGATACTTGATGAGTTACAAACACTTAGAGAGACCATGTAGGACCTTTGTGAGGACTTGATGACCGTACATAAGGTATTTGTCCGCTTGCATGAATTGCAGCAACAAATCAAAAAAATTTGCAAAACTCTTTAGAATGTGAAAGCTACCATTCGTTTGTTACAGTAGCAGACAATAAAATACAAAGAGGCATCGCTTAGCTAGGTAAATAAAACTAAGATGCAGGAAAATTTGGAGAAAAAGAGAGTTCAGATGTTGATTTCGAACAACAAGCAGCCCACCTTGATCATTGGAAATGTTTTGGACACATATGTACGAATATAAAAAAGTCTAGATTTCATGGTGAGAGCCCAAATATCCCATCAATTGGATCCCTTCATGAAGATAAACATAAATACCAGGCCATAGATCGAAGAATACTCGAAGGAGCTAAGAAAAATCACCAACAAGGAGGATTTGTAGTTGAACAAAAAGAACATCTAGAACTACATTGGTGGTCATGCTCAGATCAAAACCATGCTTCTCCTACTTGAGAATTACATTAATACTAGCTCGAAGTCACTGTACCTAGATGTTATTGAGTCTAGAGTTCCCTTCCAATTAGACACCATCACGCAGTTTGGGGATTTCATCAGACAATACCGAGCTTGGAATGAATATGTGACCGAGAAGCATCAAGTAGAAGTTGTTTAGCTAGATTTCACCTAAACTCAAGAATCATAATGTTTTCTCTTGTTAGGCTGACAACTTGTCTCTACCCTATTTTTTCTCATATGGGTATAAGTGGAAAATGTAATATTATTTTTAATTATTTGTAAATGTGAAATTCCATGTGTCCATATTGGAATGTAAAGATTCATACTGTAATGTAATGTAATGAGTCATTTTGTGAATAAATTTAACGGTCATGAGGAGAGTACAAGAGTCACAAAGGGGCATGTGAAAAATCACCCCCATTTTGTTTGATATGTATCCTCATAACTCATGTAAAGCGATTTTGGGAGCCGGGATTTTGGTTAGGCTTAGGCTTAGGAAGAAGTTCATAGTTTTGTGAGATCGTTGGATTCTACGTAGCATAGAGGAAGTATAATTATTTGGAGAAGTAGGTTTTGTTGACTTCATGTTCCACTATTAGGACAGGCAGTTTTTTAATGGTTTCTATATGATTGAAACTTTCACTTTTCATAAAACTCAGAGCCGACACATTTTCATGGATATATTGTGAATATAGTGGGACTACTCTTGTTGTAATTGAAATGCATTTTATTTGATATACACATATTCTTATGAACTATTTCTTTTGCATTTGTATGAATCTTGTTCATTGTGTGTTGATGTATTAATCTGTCACCTTAACTTGTGAACTATTCCACATGTTAGTTCGTGTGATGTCATTATTCTTGTGTGTTACTTCCAAGTTGCATACTATTATAGGATTCTAAGCGGCACACTTCCTTTTACCTTCGTGTGTTATAACCTTCATGCATCACACTTGAATTTCCACAGGGTCACAGACTTGTTCTCACCATAGACATAATGCACCACTCTATGCATTTCACAAACCAAGGTAGATCATTAAAATCCCTACTATGAATGGTGTGAGCTCTAGTTAGGACTTCATATCGAGGAGATCCCTTGAGTTTTGGCAGGTCTAGCACTGTCAACAACGACATCAAAATATTCCACCGTAGGTAGGACGAATTTTTTGCCAATAAACATCTCTCACTCAAAATTCCACCCAGAGTGTTGCACACAATGTTGCCATCAATGTCAAAGTAGTAGTCATTAATGTCAAGGAGTGTCCATTTTAGGGGGAGGTTATTGGATATTGAAAAATATTTATTTGGTTCTTGTAGACTATTCATTTAAACTCCAACCTTTGAGGGAATTTTGTTTATAGTGGATCAACTCAGGTGCTATTGCAAAGTTTGTATTTGGATAGCCTTGGGAGAGATATTTCCAATTGTATATGAAACTTTTGAAAAATTTCACGATATTGGAAGTTAGCTTCATTTAAATTTTGATAGGGTTCCATGCTACTTGGTTCCATAATATAAAACAAAGAACAATATGTTCTATTTCTTGTTAATTGGCCTATATTTTGACAATGTGTCATAGAGTTTATGATTAGAGGTTTGGGTGATTTTTAAGTCCTACAATTGATGGGTGATGTTTGAGTCCCGCGATTACAGGACATGACATTACAACATCTCCATACTAGGTTGGAGAGTGTCTCTTGGTGCAATAAAAATACATTTGGTCCCGCATAGATGAAGAGTAGATGGAACTAGGCTAGTATAATTTTCCTATTTAAATAGGTTATATTCCACATAGATACCATGGGTGAATGCCATGAAGTTATTTTTATTTTAACATTTAATATTTTTATTTTATTTTATCAAATAAAAAATATTTTCCCCTTCTTAATTTTATTTTTATTTATTGTTTTTATTTTTATTTTTATGTAATTTAACCTAGTCTGTTTTGAGAGAGAATTTGACATGAAAGGAAATTAAAAAATCTCTTCTATATTAGACTTAAAAAAATTTTCAATATAAAAAAATGTATTTCATCCTAGAATTTAAATATTGTATATTTTGAAATTAAAAAATATTAAAATTAAATTAAATAAATTAAAAATAAAATATTATTGAAATTATAGGTTTTAGATTATTTCAAATGCATTAATAAAAATGATTATAATCATATATTTATATTAAAAAATTATAATAAATAAATTAATAATTACTTCTTGGAAAGTCATGGTTATCAGGTGCAAGCCCGAGAAGTGATGATTGACACTATATGATTCATTTCACTAGTTTCAATCTCCTGTGAGCATAAGTGAATGCAACGAGTGCTAACCAGCCTAGATCCATCTTAACTCCGGATCTATCAAGCGTCGAGAGGGATCAAATCTCTCTAGGTGAAAACCTCTTTTTTGAGTGCAAAACTTGAGGAAAGGTTTTCACCTCGAGAGATTTGATCCCTCTCGGCACTTGATAGATCCAGAGTTAAGATGGATCTAGGCTGGTTTAAGTCATGCGTGACCAAGGAAAATCTATAGATAATATGAGGAACATATGCTTAATTTTATCAATAATATGTAAATATATCTAATGTTAACATAACCATTTTAAATATGTTAAATATGTCTGAGATTTATTGAGTCATTTTAATTTTAAATTTGATTAGTTACCTCAGTTTGTTGAGATGATAAATATTGTAAAATAAATTTAATGATGAAATAAAATTTTGAATGCAAAGTGACAATGTAATAATATTGAATGATAGAAACTGTGAATAATAAGAATGTAGTCAATTACAAATAGTCTTCATTGTGATCGATTTCAAACTATTTTCTTCTACTATTATTATTTTCACCCATGTTAGTTTTGTCATATTTTCATATTGATTATTTGAAAAGGACAGTTGGAATCGTAAACCATTTAAATATTTAGCTTGATTTGTTGTAGTAAACATCATACCTTGTCTCTCTTGCTCTCCAATATTAATAGGTTGAATTACTATAACACAAAAATCAATGTACATTGTCAATATTTTTTTGTGCTTACACTGAAATCATTGCACACACACTATTAATCCAATGACTTTAAAATTAATGTACCATCATACATCCAATTACATCAAATTAGAAATCAACATATACACTGAAATCAATGCAACTAATGCAAGAAATCAAATAATAATAGAAAGCAACATCTACACTAAAATCAATGCATCTAATGCAAGTAATGAAATATGATTAGAAATAAAAATCTACACTCAAATAAATGAGTCTAGTGCAAGTAGGAAAACAGGATTTAAAGCCAAAATTTACACTGAAATCAATGCATCTAGTGCATGCAATCAAATAGGATTAGAAATCACCATATACACTGAAATAAATGCATTTAGTGCAAGGAATAAAATATGATTATAAATCATCTACATTTAAATCAATGCATTTAGTTAAATCATCTACATTTAAATCAATGCATTTAGTGCAAGCAATCAAATATAATTATAAATCAACATCTACATTGAAATTAATGCATCTAGTGCAAGCAATCAAATAATATTAGAAATTACCATCTACACTGAAATCAAGGCATTTAGTGAAAGCAATCAAATAGGATTAGAAATCACCATCTACATTGAAATCAATCCATTCAGTGGAAGCAATCAAATAGGATTAAAGACAATCTACATTGAAATCAATTCATCTAGTGAAAGAAATAAAATATAATCAAAAATCAAAATCTACATTAAAATTAATGCATCGAGTGAAATCAATCAAATAGGATTAGAAATCATCATCTACACTGAAATTAATGCATTTAGTTCAAGCAATCAACTAGGATTAGAAATCATCTACATTAAAATCAATCCATCTAGTGTAAGTAATCAAATATCATTAGAAATCAACATCTACACCAAAATTAATTCATCTAGTGCAAGAAATCAAACAGGATTAGAAATCACCATCTACACTGAAATTAATGCATCTACTGTAGGAAACCTTCTCCCCTCTCTCCCCCATATATATCTATATATCCATCCATCTCTCCTTATTTTTCTCTTTATCCCACCCCACCATACACACACTCTCTCTCACTCCATATCTATCAATTTCCTTGTCCCTCCCTCCTTCTCTCCATCACTCTTTTTTTCTCTTCACCTTACATCTATATCTATATCTCACTCTATCTCTCTATATCAACTCCAAAACATAAACTCTCTTTCTCCAATCTATCTATCTATCTATCACTTCCTCCTCCTCCTCCTCCTCCTCCTCCTCCTCTCTCTCTCTCTGTCTCTCTCTCTCTCTCTCTCCCTCTCTCTCTTGCTTCTATCTCTCTTCCTTCCTGCTACCCTTTCTCCCTCTCTCTCACTCTCCACCTTTCACCCTCTATGTCTTTATTCTTACCTCCCCCTCTCTCCCTCTCCATCTTCATATCTCTTTCCCTACCTCTCTTCACTCTCTCTCTTCCTTTCTCTCCCCCCATCTCTCTCTCTATCTTCACCTTCCAACTTTGTTACCATATGCCTCTCTCTCTCCTTCTCTCCCCCCTTCTCTCCATATCTCCTTATTTGTCTCTTTATCTCACCCCAAAACATACACACTCCCTCTTCATCTCTCCCTTGTCACTCCCCCTCTCTCTCCACTACTCACTCTCTATGTATTTATTCTTGCCTCCCTCTCTCCTCATCCAGCTCCATCTCTCAAGCCCTCCCCCTCTCCCCCTTCAAGTCCATATTTCTATCCCTCCCTCTCTCCTCCTCTCTTTCAAGTCCCCTCTCCTTTCCTTCCTCTCTCTCCCTTTCTCGCCTACCTCCCTTTCTCTTCCCCCATCTCTCAATCCCTCCCTCTCTCCCCCAGCAAATCCATACTTCTATCCCTCCCTCTCTCCTCCTCTCTTTCAAGTCCCCTTCCTTTTCCTTTCTCTCTCTCCCTTTATCTCCTACCTCCATTTATCTTCCCCCATCCCTCTCTCTCTCTCTTTCTCTATCTATCTCTCTCTCCTACAATCCTCTCTTCCCCCATCACTCTCTTCCTCTCTCTCATCATTCCTCTCTCACCTCCTTCTATTTGACCCCCCAGCTCTCTTTCTCTCTCTCTCTCTCTCTCTCTCCTCCAATACTCTCTCTTCCCCCATCACTCTATCTCACTCTCCAACTATCTTACTATTTCTATCCCTTTATCCTTCTCTCCTGCCTTGTCTCCATCACTCCTCCTTTCTCCTTCTCTCCCCCTTGTCTCCATCATTCCTATGTATCTTTATCCCACCCATAAGCATACACACTCTCTCTCCATCCCTCCCTTGTCACTCCCTCTCTATGTATTTCTTCTTCCTTTCCTCACTCCACCTCCAGCTCCATCTCTCTATCCCTCCTTCTCTCCTCCACCTCTCATCCTTTCTCTCTCTCCCTTTCTCTCCTACCTCCCTCTCCCTTCCCCCTTCTTTCTCTCTCTCACTCTCTACCCTCCAATCCTCTCTCCTTCTCCCTCCCTCTCTCCTTATCTCTCTCCCATATCCATCTTTATGTCTCCCTCTCCCTCTCTTACCCTTCTCTTACTCTCTCACTCTTCTCACTCTCTCTCTCTTCATTCCTCTTCTCCCTTCTCCTTCAGTTTATCTCCATATCTCCCTTGTCACTCCCCCTATTTCTCCACCTCTATCATATATCATGATATATTAATATATATTACAATATAATAAATTTAATAATCTATTAATCTAAACATATTAAACTTAATAATATTAAGATTTAAATATTAATGTTAGGGTTAATAATGTTTTCTTTGCATGGTATTAATAACAATTTGGTCCATGGTATTTGACCCTTATACTTCATATATAATTAGATCTTGATTTCTAATCGTATTTGATATATTTTTATTTATTTACCTTACCTCTTTATACCTCTTTTATATTTACTTTTTTACCATACCTATTTTATAAATATATTATTTTGCCCATGGTATTTTCCCATGGTATTATTAATAATTTGTCCCATGGTATTTGGCCCATGGTGTTAATAATAATTTTTCCCATAGGCTTCATCTAAATAAAACATGTTTTTGAGTTTTTATAAATATAAAGTGGTTTATTGAGTAAATATAAAATCGGTTTTATTTATTTACCATACCTCTAGTTTGTTTATATTTTTATTTATTTACCATACCTCTATTTTTTTTATATTTTTATTTATTTACCATACCTCTTGAGTAATATAGAAGAGGTTTTATTTATTTACCATACCTATGGTTTATTTATATTTTTACGTATTTACCATATTTTATTTATTTACCATATCTCTTTTTTAAGTGTTAGTAAACTCATTTATTTTTAATAAATTTTAATTCTTCATTTATATGTTTATGTAAGTTATTTTTCAAGCTGACATTTTTTTTTTGGCTTCCGACATACTTACACATTGGGGTCATACTGGGCTGTAGAATGCGCCTCTCGGCGCAACTAGACTATAAATTATGAAATAAACAGTTGAGACTACCTCTCATGGAAAATGATCATACATAAATGACTTACATGCATGCACTAGACTCATTTGATTGCATGCACTAGATGCATTGATTTCAGTGTAAATTTTGGCTTTAAATCCTGATGCACTAGACTCATTTGATTGCATGCACTAGATGCATTGATTTCAGTGTAAATTTTGGCTTTAAATCCTGTTTTCCTACTTGCACTAGACTCATTTATTTGAGTGTAGATTTTTATTTCTAATCATATTTCATTACTTGCATTAGATGCATTGATTTTAGTGTAGATGTTGCTTTCTATTATTATTTGATTTCTTGCATTGGTTGCATTGATTTCAGTGTATATGTTGATTTCTAATTTGATGTAATTGGATGTATGATGGTACATTAATTTTAAAGTCATTGGATTAATAGTGTGTGTGCAATGATTTCAGTGTAAGCACAAAAAATTATTGACAATGTACATTGATTTTTGTGTTATAGTAATTCAACCTATTAATATTGGAGAGTAAGAAAGACAAGGTATGATGTTTACTACAACAGCTCGAGCTAAATATTTAAATGGTTTACGATTCCAACTGTCCTTTTCAAATAATCAATATGAAAATATGACAAAACTAACATGGGTGAAAATAAGAATAGTAGAAGAAAATAATTTGAAATCGATCACAATGAAGACTATTCGTAATTGACTACATTCTTATTATTCACAGTTTCTATCATTCAATATTATTACATTGTCACTTTGCATTCAAAATTTTATTTCATCATTAAATTTATTTTACAATATTTATCATCTCAACAAACTGAGGTAACTAATCAAATTTAAAATTAAAATGACTCAATGAATCTCAGACATATTTAACATATTTAAAATGGTTATGTTAATATTAGATGTATTTACATATTATTGATAAAATTAAGCATATGTTCCTCATATTATCGATAGATTTTCCTTGGTCTCACACGACTGAAACCAGCCTAGATCCATCTTAACTCCGGATCTATCAAGCACCGAGAGGGATCAAATCTCTCGAGGTGAAAACCTTTCCTCAAGTTTTGCACTCAAAAAAGAGGTTTTCACCTCGAGAGATTTGATCCCTCTCGACGCTTGATAGATCCGGAGTTAAGATGGATCTAGGCTGGTTTTTAATAAATTTTAATTGTTCATTTATATGTTTATGTAAGTTATTTTTCAAGCTGACATTTTTTTTTGGCTTCCGACATACTTACACATCTGGGTCATACTGGGCTGTAGAATGCGCCTCTCGGCGCAACTAGACTATAAATTATGAAATAAACAGTTGAGACTACCTCTCATGGAAAATGATCATACATAAATGACTTACATAACGCAGTTAAATCCCAAATAAAAATATCTAATATAATAAATTTTAAAAAAATAATATTAATTTATATAGATTTCATAAATAATGATATGATGTTTTTTTTAGGATATATATGGAGCATTTCTATCCACTCTAATTTGATTTTCATGTTAGAAATGTCGAATATAATTAGAATGAAAACCTGTTTGTTCAAATTATATTTATTTTTTTATATTTTTTTGAAATAAAATCATTGGATTTTATGAGTCGTTATGTGTTTACTTTTATATATATATATATATATATATATATATATATATATATATATATATATATATCATTGAAGATGAAATGTACAATAAAATTTTGATTACTGCATGGAATGTATAAATACATTTAGCATCTTAAAAAATTAAGTGATTCAAACATTATCAATTAATTAATTTTATTTTTAATTTTTTAAAATATGTATCGTATTTTTATTAAAAATATCTAGAAAAAAAACTATTTGGTAGGTTCATTACACTATCCATATACATTCAGACAAATCTGAATAGAGACATAATTTATAAAAAATTCAGACTGAAACTTTAAAATATCAAAGTATTTTCATTTTTTTCTTTTCATTTAAAATTTGAAAATACCAATGCGAAAGCAATGATCAAACCACTTCAGCAAACAAACATCGTTGACTTTATCCATTTCGATTTTTTCAAATTTTATTTGATTATTTGAACCTGATTCGTTGTATACAAATCGTTCTTTTATTTTTAATTATTAATAAAATTATACAAATCGCTTTTTCATTTTTAATGGAGCTGTTTATTTAGCTGAGGAATTGTCTAGAGGGTCAAAATTGAGTGGAATCTGGGCAATTTTTTAAAGAAATCTTATAATAAGAGTGTTTGAATGACGTTTTTTATGGTAGAAATAGATTCAGCACCATCAAAAACCCTCTAAACCACCCAAAATATTGAAGTTTAATAGCTATAACCTAGATTTACAAAAATCCTCGTCATATTTTCTTAAAATCTTACCGAAATTTCAATAATTTTTAGAGCCAAAAAAACAATCTAATCAAACTAAAATTGTTAATAAAATTAGTAGATTTTTGGCTTCTGTGATCCATCAATAAATTCTGAAGAAATCTTTCGATAATAATCACATTATCATGAATAAAGTGATGCGTTTCGAACCAACCAGTGTGGTTCATCATCAGGACTAGGTGAGAGATCAGATCAGTCGTTAAGTTTAAATAGATGTAGGAGATGCAAAGAAAACAGATATAATAGCTATTTTGACTAAGAAATCCACAACGGCTAGTTTTAATAATTAAAACAAAAAAAAATAAAAATAGTACTACTAATTTAAATATTAATTATAATTAGAAACGGCTAGTTTGAATATTAAAATTTAATTATATATTATTATATTAAAATTATATATATATATATATATATATATATATATATATATATATATAAATAAAAATAATAAAATCAAATCAAATAAAATCAAATAAAAATAAATAAATAAAAAACTAAAAATAGTTAAATCAATAAAATTAAAAAAGTAACCGTTAATAAGATATTAAAATATATATTTATTAAAAATATAAAAATAAAAATATAAAATATAAAATATAAAAAATATAAAAATAAATAATAAAATAATAAATAAATAAATAAAATAAAATAAATTTTTATTTTTCTAATATTGTTAATTGACTATTCAAAAAATAAAAATAAAAAAAATTAATAATTAAAAATGAAAAAAAAATAAAAATAAAAATAAAATAAATAAATAAGAATATAAAAAAAAAAAAATAATAATAATATAAAAATAATAAAATAAAATAAATTAATTTAATAATTTTTTTAATTAATTTTTTTTTTTTTTTTTACAAATAAAAGTAAAAATAAATAAATAAAAAAATAAAAAAATATTATATATATATATATATATATATATATATATATATATTAAGAATATAAGGCAGGAATCCAACACCCGCTTATATTCCTTTGAAATTGAAAAGGCCCGTAAATCTCAATAGAGATGATGGTTGGAATATAAGCAGTGTTGATTCCTGCCTCTATATTCCTAATATATATATATATATATATATATATATATATATATATATATATTTTAATATTTTTTATTTATATATATATATATATATATATATATATATAATATTTTTTTATTTTTTTATTTATTTATTTTTAATTAAAAAAAAAATTAATAAATTAATCTATTTTATTTTATTATTTTTATATTATTTATTTATTTATTTATTTATTTATTTTTATTCTTATTTATTTATTTATTTATTTATTTATTATTTTATTATTTATTTTTATATTTTTTATATTTTGTATATTATATTTTTATTTTTATATTTTTAATAAATAAATAAATAAATATTTTAATATCTTATTAACTGTTACCTTTTTTAATTTTATTGATTTAACTATTTTTAGTTTTTTATTTATTTATTTTTATTTGATTTATTTTATTTTTTTTATTTTTATTTTTATTAAAATAATCTGTGAGGTGGGATTTACCCCAGGTGGAACTACCCGATATCTTAAAATTGTGCTGTTACATGAGAAATACCCGTATTCTGGACAGGAATGACGTTAAACTGCACAGAAGATATTTATTAGTATTTTTCTTTCTTAAACAACAAGATGACAGAACCACTGTCTTTCTATAAACAAGAAACGCCGATGAAAGTTAGCGTTCCTTAAACTTCAAGTATTCACAGTGAACTTTAATATGGTGTTTATTATTTCGTTAAGATGATGCAGAAAAGAAATGTAAATCTTTTCACCATGAGGGTGATGCCTATTTAAGGATTGAATTAGCATTAACTAGTTAAAAAAAATTAGTTTTATTTTTATTTCCGATCATGCATGACTTGATGAAAGCATGATATTAAAAATTACTATTTTTATTTTTATTGTTGAACTTATTAGAAAACCATGAATGAAAGAAAACTTCCAAGTCACAGTGCTATTTTAATAGGCAGGTCAGATGGCCAGAAAGGTCATTACCCTCTCATGATAAAGTGATCGCAGGAGTGAGGGGCTCGAAAATTACAAGAAGGGGAAATTATTTTTAAGAGCGAGGAAGCACGAAAATATCTTTCAACCTTTTTGAAAGGCCGTAAATCAAAAGATCGAAATTTTTTTTCCAGTCACAATAGTACATCCCCAACGTTGTTCCCATGGCAACTATCCCTAATTTTAATAAAGGGCAGGATGTGAATCACTACCTTGTCAATGGTACTGTCATTGAGGAACCATTTTCTTCATTCGTATAAGCACACCCAACCGCATTTTTGCCTGCTTTTTATTTGTCAGATAAAAGAAATGTTTTATACTTGTTTTGTAAATAAAATGGTTGAGTTTCCACTACAAAAGGAAAAGCATATTTATTTGCTAATTATGATTTGTAATGTGAAGAATAAACCCGTACTACCTAGAATGAAAAATGCCGTATTGAACGTTTATCTTTATTAACTTTTAAAACAGGCGCTGAAATGCCGCACGTTGTTAGCTTTTGGTTGCATAGCATAATGCGTATGGCCTTTAACAGAAGAAGAAATGTCCAGACGATAAATTAACTTTGCAATGGTAAAGAAAGAACAGAATTTGTAACACGGGTTCTGGAACCTAAACCTCACTAGATTTTTGCTCTCTTTAGCTAGTATGAAAATTAGACACCACCATTGGTGGAGATATGTGTCACCGAATAAATATCTAGGTAAACATATAAGCATGCAGTAGTAAATAAATGGTATATCAGATGAATATCAATAATCGTTTAATAATCACCATATTCGAATTCATTAAACCTGAAAATAAAGCTTAACAAAGGTAAATAAAGGTGTAGAAGGAAAACGTATAAATGCTAAAATTACTAGCCATGGTAACAAAAAGAAGAAGCATAATGTCTATACTATCGTTATTATCAAACCCTTCAAGAAATTAGATGAGACAGACATATACAAAAGATTAACCATATAAATATATATATATATATATATATATATATATATATATATATATATATATATATATATATATATATATATACCCACAAATTATTTTGTATCTGTTGCTATAAAGACACGCACAAACTATTATGTCGATGAAATGTAGAACATGTAATAGGAAATATTTTTTCGCTTTCTACAATGTTTAAGGATTAATAATAACAGTGTTTTCTTTTCATTTTTTCAAAATAGAAAATGATTTTTTCTTTAAATTTTTTCTAAACAACAAAGATTTAATTTAGTTATGCTACAAACAACAAGCAGTAGTTATATGAATAGCATCTTTATAGCTACTTAGAAAATTATCAGTATCTATTATTTATGATTCAAACATGGTAATTTGAGTGATTCAGAAATCCTTCAATAAGGCACCCTTTTGGGAGAAAATCACTCAAAGCTGAGACAATGTTTTCTTATTGAAGAATTGGTTAATTATCGAAAGAAACCAGATCTCATCTCGCCCACATTTTCAGTAAACAAATGGCTTTGCCAATCCGGGATGTCAAAAATATATGTTCTAACACCTGCCGTTCAACCGCTAATTTGGGATGTGGATACACCTACTACAACTACTGTCATTGAAGACTTCAACCTTTATCGGTGAATAACGTTAAAGGTGGATCGTCGGCGGTATCGACGACGCCACCTTCAGTTAATATCTGCGGATAATCCACCGTCAGATCTATCAACAAGATGAGGTGATCACTTGTGCGGGTTTAATGATACAGAGATCCCGACATGAGAGCTTGTCAGCGACCGGAATGGAAGGGTTCAATAAGGTATGTTTCCGCCCTCCTTCGTCCAAAACGCTCATGCAAAGACTGCTGCATGCAAGAGCTTGGAAGGCGAAGCCGAGGTGCGACCACCCTGTCAATTTCGCAAACACAGTTTGGTATGTATTAATCGCCATCCTCATTTCCATGGAGCTTATAATTCATTGTAAAATCTGGTTGGTTTACTATTGGTTTGTTCGGATTCCTGTGTGGGTGTATACGGGTCTTACTCCTCCAAAAACCCCAGTGCGTCCCTGTTTTCGGGACCCTTCTACATTTTTTTGTTTCTGTATCAGTAATGAGTTTTCTAGTTCTCGTCTCAGAATTTTAAATTATCTCTCTCAGAAGCGTTATCTTGCTAGTATAGGGTTGCCCCTTCTGAGTCATTGGGGCCAATGTTTGGGTTTCAGCCTCTATATTAGTGGGGCGAAGAGACCTCAAGCTATTCTGGGTTTGTTTCACCCCGATCTTTGGGTTTATCCTGTTCAGTACCTTCTCTTCCAAAACATGGCACACGCCATTACTTGGTGGTTGTCGGGCCTTCAAACTTTTTTACCGAATCATCTTAAAAAGGGTATGCTTCATCCTGAGTTGTATTGGGTTCTTATGGTCTGTCAGTCCGCGCCTTATGCATTCCCCTATTTCTCCAGCCTTGTGGTCACCTGCGCCTTTCCATGCCAACCTCCTGCAAACCCTTACCTTAAGGTTTTGTGCACCATGGCCTGTGTTAGTATATTTCTCTGTTGTTCATGCTCTGTTTGCAATATGTTATGGCGGACTTGCTCTACGAATTACTTGCAGTCGCACGTTAAAACTGGAATTTATGAAAACAGAGGGGTCGACTGTACTCTTGTTATTACCTTGGTTATTATCTGTATGTCTGTTCTCCTGAATAGGGACCAAGGTACCATGGGGAAATGTGGCCTGCGCTCAGAAATAGCCAAAGGGAAGCAGGTACAGCAGGATCCGGAACCAAAGAAACGAGGAAGGAAATCAAATCAGGAGCATTTGGAAAATCTTGTAGTAAACTACATTCTGGGTAATTCCTCTCCAACCCGAATGAAAATTCATGGATGGGAAAGAGATCTACAGTCAAACATTGAAGACAATGAGGCTGAAGCTGACATTCTTGACTTCATTCACGACCCTGGTAACACCCGAGGCCGCCTCAGTTTATTCAACCAAACCATTCATACATACTGGCTAGTGAAATGCCTCCTTGCCAAAGCAATCCAAAGTGCACATCCCCCAGAGTTTAAAGTGCAACCAAAGACAGAATCCTTCCTTAAAGACTTGTTGGAGAAGATTGAAAGCCACCTGCAGCATATCAAAATTACCCAACTTCAGGTAACTGACCGCATTCAGAGAATGGATGATAGGATGGAATGTATGGAGAAATTTCTTCAGCAAATGCAACAGGTGGACATGCCTGGATCGCATGCCAAGGATCCAGCCCCAATCTCATCTTCTGATGGATAGTTTTCATAGTTTTCATAGGATCTTGTCTTTTTGGCAGTAAGGAAACTTATGTTATGTTATATGTCTGAACTTATTTTATGTTATCTGCTTGAACATGGTGAGGTAGTAGGACAGCTAGTAAATGCATTATATAGGATAAAGAGACAATTTCAGTTTTGGCAAGCGTTTAAAGCACTTAGATGGCCAACAGACCTGGTTTCCTACGGGCAGGTTGAGGCCAAAGTGCAAACATTTTAATGTAGCCTGTCCTGTATTTATCAATAGAAAATAGAAAGGCACCACCTAACTTACAAAAAAAAAAAAAAAAGATTTAATTTAAATAAAATATGAAAGGTTTCATTTTTTACATATAATATATATTATGTATGTGTTTAGAACCAGCTTGGTTCATGATAAGATGAGAAATCAAATAGTGGCATGAGACTTAAATAGATGGAGTGAAAGATTAAGTAGACATTATGCTATAACAGCTAGGTGGACTAAAAAGGAAAAAAATATTATTATTTTAATTATGTTATTTATTTTATTTTTATTTATTTTATTTTTATTTATTTTATTCTCTTTTAATTTCAATTAATTATAATTTTTATTTAATAACAAGTTTTTTTTTTAAATTTAATATATTAAATTTTTTTTGGGTCAAAATATAATGATTTTAATTTAATTTATATCAAAAATTATTTTTAATTAAATTCATTTTATTATGCTTTTTATTTTATTGTTATTTGATATCAATTTATTATTTTTTTATTTAATAAATTATCCATTCCAATTAGAGAGTGGTACTTACTCTGGTCCTGGTTAAATGGTGATGAAGTTGGTTGTTATGGCACTTATCATAGGTTCAATTCTCTTCCCTAATTGGGGTGATGTGTATGGACATGTTAATGAAGATGTAAAGTTGTAGTCCTACCAAACTTACAAAAAAAAAAAAAGATGAAGATGTAAAGTTGTAGTTCTACCAAACTTACAAAAAAAAAAAAAGATAGTCAAAGTAATATAATTTTTAATAAAAAAAAATATTAATAAATAAAAGAAAAAAATATTATAATAAAAGAATAATAATTAAATTTATTATGTAGAATGAATGAGGGAGTGGTGATCAAATAAAACACAAGCTAGGAGTATAGGGCAAGGATCCAGCACCTATAATTTTTAATAATAAAAAAATATTAATAAATAAAATAAAAAAATATTATAATAAAAGAATAATAATTAAATTTATTATGTAGAATGAATGAGGGAGAGGTGATCGAATAAAACACAAGCTAGGAGTATAGGGCAGGGATCCAACACCTATTAACACCCCAACCATTATCTCTATTGAGACTAATCAGTCTTTTTCAATCTCTAAAGCCTCCCTTAACTCACGGTAATGAAAATGGTCAATACTGGCTATGACCTTAGCATCTTCTATGCATATGTGATGGTAGGTATTTTCTTCATGTTTCACTAAAGCAAAGCATTGATACCTTCCATGTTTTATGTCGGTTACGTGTTCACAAATCCTTTGATTTATCGATCGAGTAGTTTCACCAATTAATGGACTCCCACAGGAGCAAGGAATGATGTAAACACCCTTTCCATCTCTGGGGTTCATAGGGTCCTTAACCGATCTTAGAGAGCTCCTAATAGGGTTAAGGGGTTTGAAAGTCAAAGAAACATTATGATTTTTTAGGATTCTAGCGATCTTATCTATGGTTCCTTAAATGATCGGAAGGTGCACTCAAGACAACCAAAAATTACGAACATTTTCTTTCTTAGGACATTTTTCTACCTTTTGAAAAGCTCTAACACCTTGAAACCTGCTATAACCATTTTTATTAAAAACATTCAGGAGGTGGGATTTTACCTCTTCGAGGTGGAAACCATCGGAGATTCTAAAATCTCTTGTAGCTAAGTTGTTGAGAACACCTAGATTTTGAGTAGGGAAATGATGCGAACTGGCATGAAGATATTTATTAGTGTGATTTTTCTTCTCAAACACCTGATGAGAGAAAGAACCATCATCCCTTCTATAAATAAGAACGTGAAGGAAAGGAAGGCTCCCTTAAACTTCACATTCCATAGTGAACTTTATGGTGTCAGATTATTTGTTAAGATGATGGAAAAGAAACGTCCAAATTTTCTTTACCATGAGGTGTGACAGCCTCATTTAAGGATTAACTAGCATTAACTAGTTAAAAAAAATTAGTTTTATTTTTATTTCTGACTAGCAAGACTTGATGGTTATGTGTTGAGACAAAAATTACTATTTTATTTTTATTGTTGAATTTATTAGAAAAAAACCCATGAATGGAAAGAAAAATCTCCTAAGCTGTTGGTGTTATTTTCTCAGAATAGGTGGTGGTTGGGGACAGTTGGGAAAACAGTTACCCTCTCCTCAGTGGATAAAGTTGGAGTCCAGAGGAGGAGAGGGGGTTCTGGAAAATTGGCAAGAAGAGGAAATTATTTTCTAGAGCTGGAGGGTGCCAGTTGAAAATATCTTTCTGTGAACCTTGGAAAGGCCAGAAATCTAGGTGTGATTGGAAAAAATTTTCCTGAGGTCACAGCAGAGTACATCCCACTGTTGTTCCCGTGGCACCATCCTGGAATTCTGAAGCTAGGGGGCAAGTGCAGGATGTAATTACCTCACTTGGTTGGCTGGGAGGACCACAACTTGAGGAAACCGATTTTCTGTCCAGATAAGTACACTGAACCAGACGATTCCATTTTATTTATTGAGCAAAAGAAAGGTTTTAGTACTTGTTTTTTAAATAAATGGTTGAGTTTACATTTACAAAAAGGAAAAGCGTTATTTATTTTCTAACTGGACGGAATAGTAATGTGTGAAGAATGGAAACTCTGTACTGCCTCTAGAATGAAAATGCCAGAATTGAATGTTTATCTTTTATTAATCCTTAAAATAGAGAAAATGGAAATGTGCCGATGTTGTTAGCTTAAACAGAAGCAAAGAAGTAAACGTGCAAGGCTCTAATGAAGTAATAGTACCAAACTGTACGGGATAAATTAACTTCTTAGGAGTTTTGTAAAAGAAAGAACGGGGAATTCGAAATACCGGGTCTGGGAACTGAAACCCTACCCAGATTTTGCCCCCTTTGAGTTTAGCATGAAAACTATACACAGCCATTGTGAGGATATGGTGGGCCGGTCACCGTAAATAAATATCTAGGTAAACATATAAGCATGCAGAGCAAATAAAAGTGTATAGTTGTATGAATATCGATAACTGGTCGAATAATCACCTGTATCTTAACTATTAACTGGAAAAAGAAATCTTAATAGTGCATGCAAGTTAGAAGGAAAAAGATAAACGCTGAAATTACTAGCCATGTGTAACAGTAAGAAGCATAATGTCTATACTATCATATTATCGAACCCTCTGAAGAAATTTAGATGAGACAGACATAATAAGCAAAAGATTAACCATATAAATACATATATATATACTGCCAAATTATTCTTTGCATCCAAGGCGCGAGAAAGACCAGCTTGCCAAATCCACAGGTCGTATTGAAATGTAGAACACGGAAATAGGAAACATTTTCGTTTCTATAACAAGTCGAGGATTTATTACCGTTTGTGAAGCTTTCATTTTTCTTAAAATAGGAAAATGATTATTTTTCTCTTTTAAATCTTTTTCTTTTTGAAATATAATAAAAGATTTAATTTAAATAAAATATGAAAGGTTTAATTTTTTACATATAATATATATTATCTATGTGTTTAGAACCAGCTTGGTTCATGATAAGATGAGAAATCAAATAGTGGCATGAGACTTAAATAGATGGAGTGGAAGATTAAGTAGACATTATGCTATAACAGCTAGTTGGACTAAAAAGGAAAAAAATATTATTATTTTAATTATGTTATTTATTTTATTTTTATTTATTTTATTCTCTTTTAATTTCAATTAATTATAATTTTTATTTAATAACAAGTTTTTTTTTTAAATCTAATATATTAATCTTTTTTTGGGGTCAAAATATAATGATTTTAATTTAATTTATATCAAAAATTATTTTTAATTAAATTCATTTTATTATGCTTTTTATTTTATTGTTATTTGATATCAATTTATTTTATTGTTATTTGATATCAATTTATTATTATTTTTATTTAATAAATTATCCATTCCAATTAGAGAGTGGTACTTACTCGATAGTCAAAGTAATATGTCCCTCGGGTCTTGGTTAAATGGTGATGAAGTTGGTTGTTATGGCACTTATCACAGGTTCAATTTTCTTCCCTAATCGGGGTGATGTGTATGGACACGTTAATGAAGATGTAAAGTTGTAGTCCTACCAAACTTACAAAACAAAAAAAGATAGTCAAAGTAATGTAATTTTTAATAATAAAAAATATTAATAAATAAAATTATAATAAAAGAATAATAATTAAATTTATTATGTAGAATGAATGAGGGAGAGGTGATCGAATAAAACACAAGCTAGGAGTATAGGGCAGGGATCCAACACCTATTAACATCCCAACCATTATCTCTATTGAGACTAATCAGTCTTTTTCAATCTCTAAAGCCTCCCTTAACTCATGGTAATGAAAATGGTCAATACTGGCAATGACCTTAGCATCTTCTATGCATATGTGATGGTAGGTATTTTCTTCATGTTTCACTAAAGGAAAGCATCGATACCTTCCATGTTTTATGTCGGCTACGTGTTCACAAATCCTTTGATTTATCGATCGAGTAGTTTCACCAATTAATGGACTCCCACAGGAGCAAGGAATGATGTAAACACCCTTTCCATCTCTAGGGTTCATAGGGTCCTTAACTGATCTTAGAGAGCTCCTAATAGGGTTAAGGGGTTTGAAAGTCAAAGAAACATTATGATTTTTTAGGATTCTAGCGATCTTATCTATGGTTCCTTAAATGATCGGAAGGTGCACTCAAGACAACCAAAAATTAGGAACATTTTCTTTCTTAGGACATTTTTCTACCTTTTGAAAAGCTCTAACACCTTGAAACCTGCTATAACCATTTTTATTAAAAACATTCAGGAGGTGGGATTTTACCTCTTCGAGGTGGAAACCATCGGAGATTCTAAAATCTCTTGTAGCTAAGTTGTTGAGAACACATAGATTTTGAGTAGGGAAATGATGCGAACTGGCATGAAGATATTTATTAGTGTGATTTTTCTTCTGAAACACCTGATGGGAGAAAGAACCATCATCCCTTCTATAAATAAGAACGTCAAGGAAAGGAAGGCTCCCTTAAACTTCACATTCCATAGTGAAATTTATGGTGTCAGATTATTTGTTAAGATGATGGAAAAGAAACGTCCAAATTTTCTTTACCATGAGGTGTGACAGCCTCATTTAAGGATTAACTAGCATTAACTAGTTAAAAAAATTTAGTTTTATTTTTATTTCTGACTAGCAAGACTTGATGGTTATGTGTTGAGACAAAAATTACTATTTTATTTTTATTGTTGAATTTATTAGAAAAAAAACCCATGAATGGAAAGAAAAATCTCCTAAGCTGTTGGTGTTATTTTCTCAGAATAGGTGGTGGTTGGGGACAGTTGGGAAAACAGTTACCCTCTCCTCAGTGGATAAAGTTGGAGTCCAGAGGAGGAGAGGGGGTTCTGGAAAATTGGCAAGAAGGGGAAATTATTTTCTAGAGCTGGAGGGTGCCAGTTGAAAATATCTTTCTGTGAACCTTGGAAAGGCCAGAAATCTAGGTGTGACTGGAAAAATTTTTCCTGAGGTCACAGCAGAGTACATCCCACTGTTGTTCCCATGGCACCATCCTGGAATTCTGAAGCTAGGGGGCAAGTGCAGGATGTAATTGCCTCACTTGGTTGGCTGGTAGGACCACAGCTTGAGGAAACCGATTTTCTGTCCAGATAAGTACACTGAACCAGACGGTTCCGTTTTATTTATTGAGCAAAAGAAAGGTTTTAGTACTTGTTTTGTAAATAAATGGTTGAGTTTCCATTTACAAAAAGGAAAAGCGTTATTTATTTGCTAACTAGACGGAATAGTAATGTGTGAAGAATGGAAACTCTGTACTGCCTCTAGAATGAAAATGCCAGAATTGAATGTTTATCTTTTATTAATCCTTAAAACAGAGAAAATAGAAATGTGTCGACGTTGTTAGCTTAAACAGAAGCAGAGAAGTAAACGTGCATGGCTCTAATGAAGTAATAGTACCAAACTGTACGGGATAAATTAACTTCTTAAGGGTTTTATAAAAGAAAGAACGGGGAATTCGAAATACCGGGTCTGGGAACTGAAACCCTACCCAGATTTTTCCCCCTTTGAGTTTAGCATGAAAACTATACACGGCCATTGTGAGGATATGGTGGGCCGGTCACCGTAAATAAATATCTAGGTAAACATATAAGCATGCAGAGCAAATAAACGTGTATAGTTGTATGAATATCAATAACTGGTCGAATAATCACCTGTATCTTAACTATTAACTGGAAAAAGAAAGCTTAACAGTGCATGCAAGGTAGAAGGAAAACGATAAATGCTGAAATTACTAGCCATGTGTAACAGTAAGAAGCATAATGTCTATACTATCATATTATCGAACCCTCTGAAGAAATTTAGATGAGACAGACATAATAAGCAAAAGATTAACCATATAAATACATATATATATACTGCCAAATTATTCTTTGCATCCAAGGCGCGAGAAAGACTAGCTTGCCAAATCCACAGGTCGTATTGAAATGTAGAACACGGAAATAGGAAACATTTTCGTTTCTATAACAAGTCAAGGATTTATTGCCGTTTGTGAAGCTTTCATTTTTCTTAAAATAGGAAAATGATTTTTTTTCTCTTTTAAATCTTTTTCTTTTCGAAATATAATAAAAGATTTAATTTAAATAAAATATGAAAGGTTTCATTTTTTACATATAATATATATTATCTATGTGTTTAGAACCAGCTTGGTTCATGATAAGATGAGAAATCAAATAGTGGCATGAGACTTAAATAGATGGAGTGAAAGATTAAGTAGACATTATGCTATAACAGCTAGTTGGACTAAAAAGGAAAAAAATATTATTATTTTAATTATGTTATTTATTTTATTCTCTTTTAATTTCAATTAATTATAATTTTTATTTAATAACAAGTTTTTTTTTTAAATCTAATATATTAATCTTTTTTTTGGGTCAAAATATAACGTTTTTTATTTAATTTATATCAAAAATTAATTTTAATTAAATTAATTTTATTATGCTTTTTATTTTATTTTTATTTGATATCAATTTATTATTATTTTTATTTAATAAATTATCCATTCCAATTAGAGAGTGGTACTTACTCGATAGTCAAAGTAATATGTCCCTCGGGTCTTGGTTAAATGGTGATGAAGTTGGTTGTTATGGCACTTATCACAGGTTCAATTCTCTTACCTAATTGGGGTGATGTGTATGGACATGTTAATGAAGATGTAAAGTTGTAGTCCTACCAAACTTACAAAAAAAAAAAAAGATTAAGATGTAAAGTTGATTAAGATGTAAAGTTGTAGTTTTACCAAACTTACAAAAAAAAAAAAAAGATAGTCAAAGTAATATAATTTTTAATAAAAAAAAATATTAATAAATAAAAGAAAAAAATATTATAATAGAGGAATAATAATTAAATTTAGTATGTAGAATGAATGAGGGAGAGGTGATCAAATAAAACACAAGCTAGGAGTATAGGGCACAGATCCAACACCTATAATTTTTAATAATAAAAAATATTAATAAATAAAATAAAAAATATTATAATAAAAGAATAATAATTAAATTTATCATGTAGAATGAATGAGGGAGAGGTGATCAAATAAAGCACAAGCTAGGAGTATAGGGCAGGGATCCAACACCTATTAACACCCCAACCATTATCTCTATTGAGAATAATCAGTCTTTTTCAATCTCTAAAGCCTCCCTTAAGTCACGGTAATGAAAATGGTCAATACGGGCAATGACCTTAGCATCTTCTATGCAGATGTGATGGTAGGCATTTTCTTCATGTTTCACTAAAGCAAAGCATCGATACCTTCCATGTTTTATGTCGGCTACGTGTTCACAAATCCTTTGATTTATCGATCGAGTAGTCTCACCAATTAATGGACTCCCACATGAGCAAGGAATGATGTAAACATCCTTTCCATCTCTGGGGTTCATAAGGTCCTTAAACGATCTTAGAGAGCTCCTAATAGGGTTAAGGGGTTTGAAAGTCGAAGAAACATTATGATTTTTTAGGATTCCAGCGATCTTATCTGTGGTTCCTTAAATGATCGGAAGGTGCACTCAAGACAACCAAAAATTAGGAACATTTTCTTTCTTAGGACATTTTTCTACCTTTTGAAAAGCTCTAACACCTTGAAACCTGCTATAACCATTTTTATTAAAAACATTCAGGAACACCTGATGGGAGAAAGAACCATCATCCCTTCTATAAATAAAAACGTCAAGGAAAGGAAGGCTCCCTTAAACTTCACATTCCATAGTGAACTTTATGGTGTCAGATTATTTGTTAAGATGATGGAAAAAAACGTCCAACTTTTCTTTACCATGAGGCCAAACGATGCAAGTGTCATCTACAAACCTTTTCCAAAGCTTGGGTTAGAAGAGAGCTGAGGAAAGGGCCTTGGATTCAAATTCCTTCATGAAAATATTAGCCATTACATGGGACAAGGGGAAGCCCATGGCCGCACCACTAGTTTGTTCATCGAACTCCCCTTCAAAACTAAAGAAGGTAGAGGTTAGACAAATCTTAACTAAAAAGGAAATATGAGGATCGGTAATATGATTGATGACATCAATGACCTTATTAATGGGGATATTATTTTATAATGAGATCACATTGAAACTAACCGGATTATCATCGAGATCCATTCTCATGCCCTTTAACTCATTAATAAACGATGATGAATCTTTGACAAAGGATTTGGTTCGACCCACGAAAGTTACCCCTATTTTTAACTTAATAAAAAAATAACTCAACAGAGTTAGCTCAATGTCACAACCCTATAGCATAACCCATACATGATGGTGGACTATGATAAGCATCTAAAACATTGGTTGTTCATTCTAAGGGAATGAATGGACCCCACTTCCAAAGTGTAAAAACATGTTTTGTTTTGGAGGTCTCAACAACAACAAAGACATAAATCTTAATTCGATTGAAGTAAATAATATAATTTTAGATCTTGAAAATAATACAGTGAAAGCAACAAATTTTCATTAATGTCCATTGTAAACCTTGGAACGTGAATGTGACGTTTCTAGGAATGTTGGATTTTAAGGAATATATATATATATATATATATATTCCTTAAAATCCAACATGCATAGGAATGTCACATTCACTAACATCAAAACAAGAGGGATCGAATGTATGAGGATCCAAAACTAATTTTGAATTACGATGAATGTTTCTGAAAAGCAACTTGACATTCCAACCCTAATAAGGAAATATCCCTCTAAATAATGAATTTATAGAAAAAGACGAGAGAATGATTTTGGTGAAGAAGTTACTAAAAACCTATCTTATTAACATTTGCATATGTAAGTTTTACCTCCAAATATTGTGCAGAAGCTTCATGAGTTCCTCCTTCCTTTAAATAGCCACCATCTGTTTTATCAGTATTTGACCTGTGAATGACAGAAAGTTGCAGAAGAAGAGTAAGAGGAAATCAACTTAACCTGCCATCTCTTTGATAGAATATAGTTGACCCTTACATTGTTCGAACAATTGCAGTTTTCGCTACAGTTGTGGGCACCACATTAATTGTCGGAACCACAATAGTTGGTGTTAACAATAAATTAGTAGCTAGTGGTACTATAGTTTCATTGATTTATGTCCCAAGAACTATTGAAGGAGACGTTGTGAGAATGGATGTGGTCATGGCATATGAGATAGCTCCAACACATGCAAAGATAGTTAGTGTCAAACAAGCCATAACTTTAGCTGGTTTTGTTGACAAAAGAAGTGTAATTGGTGTAGCAATTGTGTGAAGGCATGTTGATGCTAAAACTGTAGTAGATACATATATCTTAGGAGTAGATAGATTTAGAAATGCTTTAGATGGGGATGATGTGATAGAAACTAGAATAGGTGATGAAGCCGTGGGAAATGGAACAATGATCCATCAAAGTTTCCAACTGACACCACTGCTTCATCTACTTTCTCTTGAGTGATATGAGGAAATCCCAAAAAAGAACTTCCTAAACAGATTACTAAAAATTGGCAAAATAAAAATTGACCAAGCTTCTCAAAGAAAATATTAATAAATAAAATAAAGCACAAGCTAGGAGTATAGGGCAAGGATCCAACACCTATAATTTTTAATAATAAAAAAATATTAATAAAAAAAATAAAAAAAAATATTATAATAAAAGAATAATAATTAAATTTATTATGTAGAATGAATGAGGGAGAGGTGATCAAATAAAACACAAGCTAGGAGTATAGGGCAGGGATCCAACACCTATTAACACCCCAACCATTATCTCTATTGAGACTAATCAGTCTTTTTCAATCTCTAAAGCTTCCCTTAACTCACGGTAATGAAAATGGTCAATACTAGCAATGACCTTAGCATCTTCTATCCAGATGTGATGGTAGGTATTTTCTTCATGTTTCACTAAAGAAAAGCATCGATACCTTCCATGTTTTATGTCAGCTACGTGTTCACAAATCCTTTTATTTATCGATCGAGTAGTTTCACCAATTAATGGACTCCCACAGGAGCAAGGAATGATGTAAACACCCTTTCCATCTCTGGGGTTCATAGGGTCCTTAACCGATCTTAGAGAGCTCCTAATAGGGTTAAGGGGTTTGAAGGGTCTGCTAACAGTGAAGCTGTGTATGTAATTAGTGCACTGATAAGAAACGAGGAAAATGAGAGAGGGTACAGCATCTCAATCACAGCCAAAGGAGACTCAAGGCCAGACAGTTACGAATCTAGAAATGTGGGTTCAATTGACTATAGAACAACATCAAAAGACCAGCCGAATGCTTGAAGAGCAGTAGCATCAAACTGCATTTCTACTAAACACAGTACAACAACTACAAGAAGAAATGATGAGGGTCCGAAGGGACAATGAGAGGCTGCTCCACGACCAAGAAAAGATACTGAAAAGCTTATCTGACCAAAAAAATAAAGAAGTGGAGCACCCCAGTGCTGAAAAAGAAGAATCAACGGAACAAGACGAGCAGCAAACCAGGAAGAATACTACTGGTAAGATAGAGAGGAGCCCCTCCCAAAGGAGAAAAGATAAGAATGATAATGAGGCAGAGTTGGGCAATTTATCCGACCAGCAAGATCTCAAGAGGTAGAAAGTGGAATTGCAGGGGGAGTTTTGTAAGATTAAGCCACCAATGTTTGATGGCGAGGCGGAAGAGGCAGCTGAAGCATGGTTAATTAATATTAATAAATATTTTCAAGTATATGAGTATAGCAGTAATATGAAGGCCAGATTGGCTATATATCAGCTACGAGAGAAGGCCACCCTGTGGTGGGAGGAGGTAAAGAATGTTCGCAGCATTGATGAGCAAGACATTACATGGGAACTATTTCAGCAGTACTTCAAAGATAAATACCTTACAGAAAGATTCTATGATGATAAAGCCAAGGAATTCCATGATCTTCGGCTTCGTCAGATGACCATGGATGAGTATGTCATGAAATTTACCTCTCTGCTACGCTATGTACCCTACCTCAGAGAGGAAAAAGCCAAGGTGCCGAGATTTCTGAGAAGTCTGCCTGCTCCCATGAGGGAAAGAATAGAGTTTGTTAACCCCCAAACTATGGATGAAGCTGTCTGGAAGGCACGCATGTGTTACCAACAGTATAAGGCCAAGGGGGAGGGTGGAAAAGGTTGGCAGCCCAAGAAAAATCAAAAGAATTCCTCTACTTTCAAAAGCAGTAAAAGAAGCCACTATAAAGGGGCGGGACGGAACGCTAGTAGCAAGTAGTTTAATAAGAACCATCATAGGATTAAGTGGCCAGTTGAAGAAAGACCCACAGAAGCATAAAGCAAACCAAAGCAGGGGCAAAATTCTAAACCTCCCCTACAGTGTTGGGGCTGTGGGGAAGCACATTACTATAAGAACTGTCCACAACGGAATAAAAGTGAAACTGTGGCAAATTTGCAAGAGGCATCAACAATGGGGGACATGGCGCGAAACATACCACGTATAAATGCAGCCTTGGAAGATCCTCAGGCTGACTTCCAGCCCACAATGATTGAATTGGAAGGTACTATACTATCCAAACCTGTTTCGATTTTAATAGATCCTGGAGCTAGTTTAAGTTATGTAAGTCCTAAACTAGTGGAGATGTGCAAATTAAAAGAACAAAAATTTAAAAACTCCTGGTTAGTTCAACTAGCCACCGGAGCAAAACGCAAAGTGACTGCGAAAATTGCTAATTGCATACTAGACGTTGCAGAACAGCAGTTGCAGGTAGACTTAAATATTCTACCATTGGGATCGTATGATGTGTTACTAGGAATGGACTGGCTGGAAAAACACTGGACCTTAGTGGATTGTAAGGAAAAGAAAATTTATTACAGAGCGCTAGATGGTACGCGTAAGGAAATTAAAGGAATCAGAAAGCCTGTGCAATTATGCCCCATAACACCGTCTCAGATGTGCAAGTGTATCCGAAAAGGATGTCAGTTGTACGCAATCCAAGTAGGGTATGCAGAATCTAAGGGAAAGGCTGCAGATATAAAAGATATTCCTGTAGTACAGGAATTTCTGGATGTATTTCCAGAAAACATCGCTGGATTGCCACCTAAAAGAGATATTGATTTCACTATTGAATTGCTACCAGGGGCAACACCAGTGTCAAGAGCTCCTTACAGAATGAGCATACCAGAGTTAACAGAGTTAAAGATGCAGTTGTAGGAGTTGTTGGATAAAGGATATATTCGCCCAAGCGTGTCACCTTGGGGAGCACCAGTTCTGTTTGTTAGAAAAAAGGACGGAACCTTACGCATGTGCATGGATTACCGGCAACTCAACAAGTTGACAGTTAAGAATAAATAGCCTTTACCCAGAATCGATGATTTATTTGATCAAGTGAGGGGTGCTAAGGTGTTTTCTAAGATAGATTTGAGGTCTGGATATCACCAAATACGAATCAAGGATGAGGATGTTTGCAAAACAACATTCCACACCAGATATGGGCATTATGATTTTGTGGTATTGCCCTTCGGATTGACCAATGCATCAGCAACCTTTATGAGGTTGATGAATGGCATTTTTCATCAGTTTCTAGATCACTTTGTATTGATCTTCATAGATGACATATCGATTTACTCAAAGAGCGAGGAAGAACATAAGGAACATCTGAGAATAGTATTGGAAATGCTGAGAAAGCATCAACTTTATGCTAAATTCAGCAAGTATGATTTCTTTAAATCGGAAATCCAATACTTGGGTCATGTTGTGAGAGCTGAAGGAATAGCTGTGGACCCTGAAAAGATTAAAACTATCATGGAATGTAAGGTACCACAGAATGTGGCTGACATTAGATCATTTATGGGTCTGGCGGGATATTACAGGCGGTTCATTGAAGGGTTCTCTAAGATTGCCTATCCTATTACATCCCTACAAAAGAAAGGAAAACCTTTCAAATGGACGAATGAATGTCATATCAGCTTTGAAAAGCTGAAACAACTCTTAACCATAACACCAGTGCTTAAGGTAGTTGACCCCAACAAAGATTATGTGATGTGTACTGATGCCAGCAAGGAGGGAGTTGGTGCAATATTAACACAGGAAGGAAAGGTAATAGCCTATGAGTCCATAAAGTTGAAAGAACATGAACAAAAATACTCTGCTTATGATTTAGAACTCACAACAGTAGTGCATGCTCTCCGAGTATGGAGGCATTATCTACTGGGCAAGAGGTTTGTACTTAAAACAGATCATAGCAGTTTGACTAACTATTTAAAGCAAGCATATTTAAACTCTAGGCAGGCAAGGTGGAATGCCTTTTTGAGTGAATTTGACATGGAAATACAACATGTTAAAGGAAAATAAAAATGAGTTGCAGACGCTCTGAGCAGGAAATTGCATGGGATCTATGCAATGTACTATAGCCAACTTGTAAGCCAACTGTCAGAGCAATTAAGGGAAGAAGCACGGAAGGACCCAGAATACAAGTTCTTGTGGCAATAGATGGAAAAGAACAAGGAGCAAGGCAAGCCATCCGAGTATGGAAGCAACGAAGAACATATGTTAACTTTTCATGGAAGGACTTATGTTCCTAATCGCGCAAGTCTCAAGCAGTTAATCCTAGACGAGTACCATCGTATCAACTACGCTGGCCATCCTGGCTATCAAAAGATGCTTTCGGAAATTAGGAAAATATATTATTAGCCAGGTATGCATAGAGACATTGCAGAATATTTGAGCAAATGTTTAGAATGCCAGCAGGTTAAAGTGGAGCATCGGCACCTTGCAGGGCTACTGTAGCCCATACCCATTCCTAAATGGAAATGGGAAGTGATCTCTTTAGATTTCATCACGGGCTTACCTCGAACAAGGAAGCAGAATGATTCAATTATGGTAGTGGTGGACATATTAAGTAAATCTGCCCATTTCATACCTGTGCAATCCACCAACAAAATAGTGCAGATTGCAGACATATTTATGAGGGAAATCTTTAGGTTGCATGGTATACCTAAGACCGTGATTTCAGACCGGGCTGTTAAATTTACCTCCACATTTTGGAAGACCTTGTTTTCAGGTTTAGGAACTCAGATACATTTCAGTATTTGCTATCACCCTCAAACTAATGGGCAGACAGAACGGGTAAACCAAGTTTTGGAAGACATGCTGCGCATGTATGTAATGCGACAGCCAGCTAAATGGGAATATTACCTGCACCTAGTGGAGTTTGCATACAACAATGGATATCAAGATTCTCTAAAAATGAGTCCATTTGAAGCATTATATGGACGACAGTGTCGTACACCAATAAACTGGAGCAGTCCTGAGACAAAATTAATGCTGGGACTAGAAATGCTAGCTGAACTGGAAGCTGAAGTAAGAAGGATAAGGCAGAATTTGAAGGCTGCGCAAGACCGACAAAAGGTCTTTGCATACAATAAAAGATCCTATCGCGAATTTGGAGTGGGGGACCACGTGTATGTAAGGATTAAGCCTAAAAGAAGTACCTTAAGGTGGACTTCTTGCGCCAAGTTAGGCCCCCGTTACTGCGGATCCTTCCAAATTCTGGAAAGGGTGGGACCGGTAGCCTATAGGCCGGCTTTGCCTAGTCATTTTAAAGTACACAATGTGTTCCATGTGTCGTTGTTAAAGCGATATGTGCATGATGAAGAAAATGTAATTCATTGGAAAAACATTCAGGTAGGAGGAAAGAGTAGGAATAAATCCTAACTAGAAGTTTTAATACATTTAATGTACTGACTGGTAATCCTGTTGTTTTTCCTTACCAGGTAGAACCGGATGAAGAATTTCTGGTAGAGCCACTATGCATACTGGATCATAGGGAAATTGAACTCTGTAAAAGAGTAGTTACCCAGTTGAAATTGCAGTGGAAGCATTTTCGACTGGACGAAGCTACTTGGGAGGATGAAAAGTTTATGCAGGAAGCCTACCCAGAAATATTTGTAGAGATGGGCTGAAAACACCGAGGACAGTGTTACTTCCAGGGGGGGAAGATGTGACAGCCTCATTTAAGGATTAACTAGCATTAACTAGTTAAAAACAATTAGTTTTATTTTTATTTCTGACTAGCAAGACTTGATGGTTATGTGTTGAGACAAAAATTACTATTTTATTTTTATTTTTGAATTTATTAGAAAAAAAACCCATGAATGGAAAGAAAAATCTCCTAAGTTGTTGGTGTTATTTTCTCAGAATAGGTGGTGGTTGGGGACAATTGGGAAAACAGTTACCCTCTCCTCAGTGGATAAAGTTGGAGTCCAGAGGAGGAGAGGGGGTTCTGGAAAATTGGCAAGAAGGGGAAATTATTTTCTAGAGCTGGAGGGTGCCAGTTGAAAGTATCTTTCTGTGAACCTTGGAAAGGCCAGAAATCTAGGTGTGACTGGAAAATTTTTTCCTGAGGTCACAGCAGAGTACATCCCACTGTTGTTCCCATGGCACCATCCTGGAATTCTGAAGCTAGGGGGCAAGTGCAGGATGTAATTGCCTCACTTGGTTGGCTGGTAGGACCACAGCTTGAGGAAACTGATTTTATGTCCAGATAAGTACGCTGAACCAGACGGTTCCGTTTTATTTATTGAGCAAAAGAAAGGTTTTAGTACTTGTTTTGTAAATAAATGGTTGAGTTTCCATTTACAAAAAGGAAAAGCGTTATTTATTTACAATCGGGATTTAAATAGTAATGTGTGGTGCAATGGAAACTCGTAACGCTCTAGAATGAAAATGCTTAATCGAATGTTTATTTTATTAATCCCAAAACGTAGAAAATAGAAATGTGTTTATCGCTAATGTATTGCAATGTACAAGAGAAGTAACCAGGCATGGCTCCTCTAAATGAATAACATACCAAACTGGGTGCGTGGAAACGTTAAACTTCTTAAGGATTTTATAAAAGAAAACGCACCTGGGAACACCGGTCTCTGGGAACTGAAACCCTACCCAGATTTTGCCCCCTTTGAGTTTAGCATGAAAACTATACACGGCCATTGTGAGGATATGGTGGGCCAGTCACCGTAAATAAATATCTAGGTAAACATATAAGCATGCAGAGCAAATAAACGTGTATAGCTGTATGAATATCAATAACTGGTCGAATAATCACCTGTATCTTAACTATTAACTGGAAAAAGAAAGCTTAACAGTGCATGCAAGGTAGAAGGAAAACGATAAATGCTAAAATTACTAACCATGTGTAACAGTAAGAAGCATAATGTCTATACTATCATATTATCGAACCCTCTGAAGAAATTTAGATGAGACAGACATAATAAGCAAAAGATTAACCATATAAATACATATATATATACTGCCAAATTATTCTTTGCATCCAAGGCGCGAGAAAGACCAGCTTGCCAACTCCACAGGTCGTATTGAAATGTAGAACACGGAAATAGGAAACATTTTCGTTTCTATAACAAGTCGAGGATTTATTACCGTTTGTGAAGCTTTCATTTTTCTTAAAATAGGAAAATGATTTTTTTTCTCTTTTAAATCTTTTTCTTTTCGAAATATAATAAAAGATTTAATTTAAATAAAATATGAAAGGTTTAATTTTTTACATATAATATATATTATCTATGTGTTTAGAACTAGCTTGGTTCATGATAAGATGAGAAATCAAATAGTGGCATGAGACTAAAATACATGGAGTGAAAGATTAAGTAGACATTATGCTATAACAGCTAGTTGGACTAAAAAGGAAAGAAATATTATTATTTTAATTATGTTATTTATTTTATTCTCTTTTAATTTCAATTAATTATAATTTTTATTTAATAACAAGTTTTTTTTTTTTAAATCTAATATATTAATCTTTTTTTTGGGTCAAAATATAATGATTTTAATTTAATTTATATCAAAAATTAATTTTAATTAAATTAATTTTATTATGTTTTTTATTTTATTGTTATTTGATATCAATTTATTATTATTTTTATTTAATAAATTATCCATTCCAATTAGAGAGTGGTACTTACTCGATAGTCAAAGTAATATGTCCCTCGAGTCTTGGTTAAATGGTGATGAAGTTGGTTGTTATGGCACTTATCACAGGTTCAATTCTCTTCCCTAATCGGGGTGATGTGTATGGACATGTTAATGAAGATGTAAAGTTGTAGTCCTACCAAACTTACAAAAAAAAAAAAAGATTAAGATGTAAAGTTGTAGTTCTACCAAATTTACAAAAAAAAAAAAAAGATAGTCAAAGTAATATAATTTTTAATAAAAAAAAATATTAATAAATAAAAGAAAAAAATATTATAATAGAAGATTAATAATTAAATTTAGTATGTAGAATGAATGAGGGAGAGGTGATCAAATAAAACACAAGCTAGGAGTATAGGGCACTGATCCAACACCTATAATTTTTAATAATAAAAAAATATTAATAAATAAAATAAAAAATATTATAATAAAAGAATAATAATTAAATTTATTATGTAGAATGAATGAGGGAGAGGTGATCAAATAAACCACAAGATAGGAGTATAGGGCAGGGATCCAACACCTATTAACACCCCAACCATTATCTCTATTGAGAATTAATCACTTTTTTTCAACTTAAAGCTCTTTAAGTCACGTAGTCGAAAATGGCTTGAACATCGCACGACTCATCTTTCATGCATGTGATAGTAGTATTTTCTTCATATGCTCTACTAAAGTACACTTCCATATTCTTCCATGTTTTAGCTAATGTTCACAAATCCTTTTGATTTATCGGATCTATAGTCTCAATAATTGTACTGACCTTGCTGGTGAGTGTATGAATGATAAAACACCTTCTATCCTTCTGGGTTCATAAGGTCTCTTAACTGATCTTAGAGAGCCTTGAACAGTTAAGGAGTTGAATTTTACACCATTATAACGCAATAGCAACTACAAACGTTTTTAAAATAGAATTTTAGATAAATTAACGAACCACCAACTTGAACCAAACACGTGTCAATAACACCAGCAATATTTTTCACTTTTCAATTTCTTTGTGAATCGTTTCCAACAAAGTCGATGCATATTTCACCTATTACGAATGTAGAACAAATGTTCAATGTTAGAAACCTAAAAGAATCGGACAGAACAGAACAACAATGTGTGAACAATCGATATTGGTAGCGGCGGTCGACGGACGGCGTATTTTAGCATCATATATGAGAACGACAATGTTAATATCAATTTGTAGTAGGCATTAAAACGTTTGGTTTAATTTTTCCAAAGTGTTTATACGCCACTTCATAAATCAGGTTAATAACAAACCTGTCTTCTTAAAGGAATCCATTTGGGTTCGTCATTAAATCTGTTTTGAACCTGACGGTAAGTGACGATATGACGAATTTGTTATTTATCCAATTGATCATTGCTGTACTGTATTCACTAACATTTTCACCAGCTGTTAAATTAGCTTTTAATCGTTACATTGTAATCATTTCATTTCTTGTTGTCCATTTAGATGTTTTGAACTTGATTGTAGTAAGTAGCTCGATATTATTTAATGTACAGTTTATCCATAATTTATGTATACATGTTGTTCATTGTGCATTATGAATATTCATTAACATTTTTAAAGGCCGTTAATTAATTTTTTTAATGGTTATATGGTAATTGCTCTATTTTTTCTGTCGATTTTTAGATATTGTGAAATCGATTGTAGTGACCGATTTGGGCTTTGTTGTTGGATTTCAATCACTAATTTTTTAATAGGTAGAATATTAAATGTTTGATTTTTAATTCATTTAAAGTCACTTTGTAAATTATCAAATAATACACTACAAGCTTTATTTTTAATCAATTTAGAAAGATTATTTGGAATTCCTGGAGCTACAAAGGTGAAGCATATTGATTTAATTAATTCAGCCATTTGGAGATATTAATAATATACTATATTAAGTTTGAGATAAAGTCAGGATCCATAACATAATAGATTAAATTTTTCGAAATACGTTTATAATTTAATGGATTAAGTTAATCATTAAATCGAACAATTAATATTATCCCATATAAACGTTGCAGTTCAAATTATTAATTTCATAAAATCTTTGTGTGATTTCCTCAAAGATTTTTAATTCATATATTATGAAGTCAATTTTAATTAATTCATACCATTTGTGACATAGGTATTTTAATAGATAAGCAGGTTGTCACCTTTAATCAACATAGGCGTTTACTTAGAAATTCCATTTTTTTTTAGGTATATTAAATGTCGGAATTTTAATCATCCAGAAAGCTATTTGGAATTCATTTTTTTATGTTTTTACCTTATTAAACTGAGATAAAGAATGCTAAAATATATACATGAGCTTTTTGAATTTTTTTCATCAAATTTAATTTACAACTTACTTTTGGCAAACAATATTAGACATGAACAATTTTAATATGTTGAGTATATTAAATTAATGTGACTTCAAACCATTACGCAGTGAATTTCAATATTGTTGGATTGTATCATTCACAGACACAAAATAGTAGACAGAGACATAGATTGTTAAACCTATGTATATAAAACCATATCTTGTTATTGTTGGTGAGTGTGTCAGTAAGCTCTGAATCCCCTCTCACCACTGTTGTTGTACTAACCTACAGTGGAGGTCTAATTTCAACTCTGCAAGCTACAACTGTGTTAAACCCTAACCTTCATCAGCAAATTAAACTCATAGGAGGGTTCAACCAACAACATAATCGACAGTTTATCAAGTCACTTGATAGTGAAGCTCCAACTTCCTCATTCTATCAATCGCTGATTGTTTGTTGATTTATTCCCAATGATTTCGGCCTGCTTCCGTAGCATCTTCTTTCATTCTTTCTTCCTTATCTTCTTCGCTGGATTTTATACTCAACAACATTCATTTTTTCTTTCAATATCGCTATGCATATCAAGATGATATTACTTATAGATAATTTTATTGAATAATTTCATGACCAGTTTGATAACCATACCTTCTTAATTTTCATATTTATTTTCTTTTTTTAGTCATTAGAAAATTTAGAACCTGAGAAATATTTTTTTAATATTGTGCGATTTTGTTTTTTCCAGACTTGCCAATACATCAACAATATAAACAAATTATTTACATTCAATTATGTTTGAGAACTTCTGTCATTTGTCTGCACCATTGGCTAGTCAGTGGCATTTTGTCTTTTCTTTTGACTGTCTTTGTCCCTTTCTGGCCGTATTTGCTCTCAGTCTACCCGTCTTAGGTAACGACTATACGTACATTTGTAATTGTGCTTATATCAATACCTTTATATATATATATATATATATATATATATATATATATATATATATATATATATATATATATGTACCTACCGGGACCCGAACCAGGCGGTCCACGCACACAACAAGTGTCTTGTTGATGTGAGTTCTGCATGTACTATACATACACCACGTCTTTAGCTGATATTCGTATGAACAGAAGAATGTAATCGCCATATTAACAATCTCCTGACTTGTTTATAGTCCCAGGTTTCACATTGACGCATATTTCAATACATCAAGAATAATGAACGTGGGAGACCAGTTTATGCCTGGCTGACCACCAGGCATGGATCAATTAATATGTGCTACGACGGCGTTCATTTCGTCCCATCCCAATCAAGATCGCACTATTTTGCCCGACATTGATATTTATGTCAATTCCATCAGCAAGCGAGAGAAGTGAGTTATATGATCATCGATCTCAAGCCACACCGTAATCGCGTAACTCATTTGCGAATAATTTCATTGCTGATTCTTCTAACGCAACAATATTCCACCATAAGACTTGTTGCCTTTTGGTTCTTTTGATTTTTGCTCAATAATATATAATATGATTTGTATTATAATTTTTTGGTCCTCGTCTATTATTAAGGTCACATAACAGTTACAGGTATGTTTTCAACTTTATTATATGATTTAAATTACCTAAATTGCATCTTTGTTGCATGTTCTCAAATACATTGACCATATTATAAACCTACCGAACCGTGAGTTTAACGTAATTAAATTTTTAATATCGCGTTCACTAAATTACTTTTCCATATGTGATTAACTACTATTTCGCCATAACTCAAACATATATTAAAATATGATTTATAATAATTTATCAGTTTTAGGCTCAATTTAATCACACCTTCTGTTATATGATTCATCGTTTCTTTTCGCGTCGACAGGTTCCACCATATCATTTTTCGTTTTAAAATAGAACAATGACCTTTAGTTGCCATTTTTGCTTGACAAGCATATAATACATATGTAATGCACGATAATGACTTTAAATAAGGTTTAATATATACTGTTAATAATAGCATATCTTTAATTGTGCTTTAGGTATCTTCATTGCAGATTCTTAATTAAATGTCGCCTACAGACACGGTTTTAATACCTTCGTCATTTATTTGTCACTGCTTTTCTTTACTATTTTTTCTATCTTCTGCTGCTTCTTTATCAAGCTGATCACATTTAGCCTTCACTGCTTCTTTTGTTGTTTTTATCGCTTCTTCTCATCTTCATTTTTTCTCGCTTGCTTCATCAATGACAATACTTCGTCAGCTTCTTTGGTATCAATACGTTATCATTATTTGCTTCGTTGCTTTTCTCTTTTGACATCAATGGCAATGTGGTTTGAATTATTAGTGTATATTCGGTTTCGATCCTGTTCATCTTTTCGTCGTATTTCTCCTTCAAATTTCGATTATGTAATGCTGCTTCGCTTCAAACTTGATTAGATCAAATACTGACCTTTAGCCTTTTTCACGATTTTATGATGTATTCTTTATTCCAGTGCACCAAGTTTGGTGCCTTGTCACGATCTCCCCAGAATGACATTATTGCCTTCGAAATCGTGTTTATCGTATATATCTATGATGTTACCCTAGTTTGTCTTCAAATATTCAAATGGTTCTATACTGTATGGTTTGGTAAATATATCCAAGGTTTGTTCTTTTGTTGGCACATACTCAGTTTTTACTATTCTTTCCAGCCACTTGCTTCGCAGAAAATGACATTGCCTGGACATGTTTATTTTTTGAGGAAGCACATGATTAGACATATTTCTATACCTGTGTTACTCACCTGATTGAGACAGGGTTCACCACCACCATGTCCTAGAGGCTTGTTTATCCACATGACTTGAAGAAGTTAAACATGTTGCCGCTGCCACATATTTCGTCAGAGATGAGACAGATGTTTAGCCACAACCATGCCACCGTACCTTCTTCCTAGACAGAAAGCACCCCACACTTGTGCTTTTCTGTCATCCACATGGTGTACCAGCCTGTGTCCACATCCTCTGTATGTTGTCATGAAGTTTTTGCCTTGTGGATACCAAAGTCCACATCATGATGTTCCTTTGTAGATACTTTGCCATTCTTTCGACCCACGTAAGATGGTTTTTGGTTAGGTGTTTGCTGATATTCAGCTACCAGCTCCCATCGCTAGCATGATGTTCCATCCTGATGCTGTGCTGACATGTATTGCCAGCATTTCTATAATGGATCCTGAGAGTTTAGATTCATATTCTGTTCCATCATCGTTGTTGTGGCTTGTTCCAGATCGTATTATTATGTCATGTACCATTTTTGAACTTTTTCAACATTTATTTTAAGTATTTTTTCCGTGAGATGAATGTGTTTAAAGTTTTTTGGTCAATTTAAGTCCTGGCAGAATCTAGTTCTCCAATCATGGACATTCAAATTTATTTCATCTCTCAGAAACCCTTTTTTGCAGTTCATCCTGTTGCTTCCAAACATATCACATACCACAACAACTGAGTTTCATCATGGCTTTTGCAGATTGTTGTCTACTCCACCTTCTTCTAAAGCCTTGTTTTTTTTAATATTTATTTGCCTGAGACCAAGTACATGAGGAGCTCGTTTTCACCACAGAAATATTTTCCTCTTTCAAATCGTACACATAGTCTTTTGTTCGTTAATGAGTTTTGTTGTTCCATGTAAGACCTGCTTAATTTCTGTCTTAAAATGCATATTTTTAATATCCATATTTGACATACCCAGAAGTTTTGGTAACATGCAACGTTGTGAATATCTATAGCTCTATTCTAGCTTGCTGTGAAAATGTTTCATCATGAATCAAGTTTTCTAATTTGTGAGTATCCTTCACACAACTGCTTTATTCTTCGATTATCGTCTTCTTCTTTCATTTGGTCATTTGAATACCCATTTTGAGCCTATGAAATTTTTTCAAGGTCTAGGAAACTAGTTCCTGCAGTGTTTCACTTGGTCCAATTATTCATTCATAGAATTCACCCGTCATTTCTCTGTCCTTGTCAGTTTTCAAATCTCTTTATTTTATTTGTGTGATAATATTATTGGGTATACTCCCTTTTCTCCTGCTTCCGTTAGTTACCTTCTAGTTTGGACCTTACTCTTTATCTTCCAATGATTCGATTCTTCATGATAGTTCTTCCTCTCGTAGGTATCTTGAGGAGCTTTAGAATTCAATTGTATCTTTCGTTGTCTTGCTTGTTTTCATCATCTTGCTTTTCTTCTTGTTGTCTCGATGTGACAACACCGTATTCTTCGTATTTTCTTGTGTTTTTCATCAACCCCACATCAATGCTTTTCATTATTTTCGAAGAGTCTTCATAGCACCGTATTTCGCTCTTCGATGCATATCTCAGAAATATCCTTCATCCTGCCTGCATCAAATTTTTCCAAGATTTTCGCTATTATTCTTTATGTAACACTTTGCTTCCAAAGACCTCGAAATGCTTGATTGAAATTTGCTCATGCCAAAGTTCATAGGGAGTCTTGTCACCCGGCTATTCTTGAGTGAGCTTTATTATGATAAGTAACACTGTACTGCTTTTCACCCAAAAGGAAGTTTGAGGAATATTACTTTGCACTTGGCCCGCGTTATTATGTATAGACCTTTGTCATTTCCTCTCGTTACCCAGACCACCGAGAAGGTCTGCACAGTAAATTTTTATTTATGCTGTTCATCGTACAGGTTCCAAAGTCATAATTAGTAAATTGACCTCCCATTCCATCCGATGCACCAGCCAGTATCCTCGTCCATTCTTTCTGGTTGGATTTGAATACTTTAACTTGTCTGCAGCTTCCGATTTATTCTTGGAGAAAAGCAACCCATGTCTTCGGGAGAACATTTATTATTATATGAAGTAGATTCTACTTGGTGTTTAGTTTTTGGCAGTCTGGTTAGCTGCATCCACAAGTCAGAGTGGCCTTCGTTGATAATTTGGCCTGGCTCCAAATGATGTAAGTGTTTGTTTACCCAATTGACAAGATTTGCATATGGTAATAGTTTTATTTTCCATGTCTTCCACTGCTTTTTTGGTTTTTGTCCCAGATATGATCGTTTTAGATGTCTCACCCCATGCCACATAACCATGACTCTCAAGTTTACAAGATGGTATGTTTATCTTCTTCACAATGCAAACATTTTTCCTGTTTTTGAACACGTTGGAGCGCAGTCTTACCCATGGTGTTGATCCTAATTGTTGCATTTCAGTTCAAAAGAACTTCTAACCCTTATTTGGTTATTATTTGACTGACACTCAAAGAAATTAGCTTTTCAGCTCATTCGTCAGTAATATCTTGGGCCTTACTTATGCCAATAGTTCAGTTTTAATTTGTGCCCTTTCCTTGATTTTTTCCTTTATTTATCACTAAAGTTGCACATGCTGTGACGTATTATCAAGAGTTATAAATTTGTCATTTTCAGTCATGTGTTTTTGGAGCAACGCATTATCCAAATACTTAACGTTTTCTGTGTCTTGACAAGCTAGGTTAAGTCACATTTATTCATACCTTTCTTATCCACCTGGAGGCACCTTTGTTTGGTATTTTGTGAGTAAGATGAACTACATCTTTCAGAGGACATTTGGCATATATGTCCAACTTGGATACAGTATACACAATATTTGGATCATACTTTGCAGACCATGAGTATGAATAAAATTTATTTGATTCATAAACCTCTCTTGAGGTGCTAAACATCAAATACTTGTCCATATCATATTCAATGATTTTATGTCCAAATTATTTACAATAAAAACAATAACCATAGAAACCTAAGCTGGTACAATTTATGTGTTGTCTTTCTCTTGCTTCGTCTTTTATAAGTCTTTCACCTGGTTGTATTTTTTCCTGTTTAATTATTCTCCTTGTATGAAAATATGCAAATAATGTTCCATCTTTTAAAGGGCATATAATGTGGCATTTCTTCATAGGAGAAGAACTTTGATGGTTTCCAACCACATAATTGTGTCTTAGCTTTATCACATTTCACATGAGTGTTTTCCACCGTTTTTCTCAATATGTATTTTTCTTTAGAATTTTTGAGTCGTTTTCATCATCCTTTCTTTGCTTTTAATAAAAATAATTTTCTTCTGCTTCTTTGTTTTTTAATTGATTCTCCTTCATAGCCTATTCTATTTTTTATCATAGGAGATCTTTGAGCAAACTGTAACTTCATTCAACTTACTAGAGTTGTTGTTTGAGAAGAGTTTATAACCACTTTCGTTGAGCATTTTCTAACTTTCTTCCTAGACATACTACTCTTCTTCCAACTTTTCTTGTTCTAGTTTTTTCTTTTGATTTGCTTATAACATGTCTCTATCTTCAGCTTCTTCAAGCTTCTTCCATTTTAATGCATATGACTTTTGAATTCATTTTCCGTACACATTTTGAGGATAATGTCCTTTTGTTTTCATATTTCACCTTGAGTCTACCTGATCCCCCCCCCCCCCCCCCCCCCCCATTAGCTCCTCGAAGGTCGACTTACCTTCTTCTTCTATCCTTTCAGCAGAGACCTTCAAGTCTTCTTTCATAGCCATCAGTAATTTAGAGGTTCCATCTTCACTTGAGATTTCATCCGGATCTTCGTATGTACCTACTATCTTGTTGACATATATGATTTCTTCCGTTGAACTTCTTTCCTTCAGCTTCTTGATGTGTATTTTTCCATTCTTTTGAGCCTGACCCTTACTTTCTTGTGGAGGACACTAGCAGATAGTGTCCAACTCTTCCATGTTGTGTTGATCATGTTGTTTACCTTTGTATTTACCTCGAGCTCTATCCAATTTCTTGACAAATTTTTGTTCTTCTTTCATCCGAGCAAGATTGTATGTCTCTCTTCCTTTCTTTCTTCTTTTTGTTTTAAAGGTTGCCTCCTAGTACTTGGTTTCTTTCTCAGAGCCTTCATTCTACAAGTCGTTAGATTTTAATAGTCGTGTTCAGTGCCTAAGGTCTCCCAATCCGCATGTTTCTTTATTGTTATTAATTTTGGGATGAACCTGATGGAAGAGATCTAAATATTTTGCACAATTAGATACTTTCCGGCATGGTTTCTCCACAGCCATATTGTTAACAATTTTCAGAATTTTTTATATGAAACCCAATGTCTTCTTCATCATCATTCATTTGGTGTTCTCAAACCTAACAGATTTAAACAAATTATTTTCTACCTCACTCATGGATGTTTCATAGCATTTCACATTTCTTTTGGGAAGTGTTCTCAGGCATTACTTTAATAAACCCTGCTCACACAATCCATTCAATATATATCTATGGCTACAAATAGCCACAAAATCTTGTTTTTGTTTTCTTTTTTCTTCCGTATTAGGTTGCTTGTAATAATATCCCAATTCCATAGTAGCTCAAACTTCTATTCTTGAGACATTATAGTATGTCCTCATTCTCGATTTTTCATAGTTAATTTTCACCAAATAGTGCATGTGGGATTTAATGTTGAGTATCCTTTTACTAGCCATCTTGGGAACTCAGGATTCCTTTTCGCTAGACTGCATTGCTGAACCCAGACTGGTTACTCAATCATGATTTTTAAAATAAAATGAGAGGGGGGTGAACTCACTAATACATACATAAACTTAAATTAATGTACTAATTTGTGTTTATTTTCACAAACAACTAGTATATGAATATTCAATATGTTGCAGTAAGTATTAAATTAATATGACTTTAAACTTATTATGAGAGCAAAGAACATTACAGATGTAGGATCGTTCAAACATTAACAGAACACAGATAGACATAATGATTATGAAACCCATAAAGCGATAGTAAAACCACATCTTTATTATTGTTGTGATGTAAAGGAAAGTTTCAAGTCCCTCTCACAATCGTTACAGAACCAAACCATGAGGCTCCAATTTCAACTTCTTCTTAGCCTACAATTTATATGAAATTTCAATTTTCATCATAGGCACCTTTAACCCATGAGGTTCTAATTTCGTCACTATAATCGATACCATTAAGTTTAAACTTGATAGGAATGAATCAATTTATCAAACTGTTTCAGCTATTTATCTTATATCATCATTTTGTATATCTTTTTCTCGCTTCTTCTCTATCTTTCTTCGATCTTCATACCTAACTTAGTATTTTTTCTTTATTTTCAACATCTTCTACATATCAAGATGATATTACTATAGAGAATTATTGATGACCTGTTATATCTTCAAGAATCTTAAATGGATAGCTATTCTTCTTAACACTTGCTTTTTTTCAAATTACTAAGAAATCGTAAAAGCTATTTTAATATTACAATGATTTTGTTTTCTTTCCGAGACCTGCTAATGCATCACAACAATATAAATTAAACTATCTACATTCACCTACAATGAGAACTCCAATCACTCATTCAAATCTTTGCTAGTCAGGTATTTGTTCTTTCTTTTTGACTGTAGTTCTCGTCCTTTCACCGCTATTTTTCTTATTCACTATCGCAGTTAACCAACATATGCTACATTTGTAACTATGCCTTTTATATTGTGCTGCTTTATATTTATATATGCGCTTATGATTTCAACTGGGTGACCCAACGCTATTGCCAGGCAGGTGCATGTCTTATCGATGGTGGTGAGTTTCTCGGGTATGAATACATACACCACGCCTTTTCGCGGTTCACGCGAATAAACAGCCATCGCACCAGCCCATATTAACAACGCCCACTAAGCCGTAGCCGTCCATAGACCAGCGCATATTTGGTCATTAACCGTGAACAACTAATTCGGAGTAATTTTTTCGGCGTCTTTACTGTTGCACTACCAAAAGGCGGACCCATTCAGACAGGTGCTTACGCTTTTGTTGTCTTCGTCCCATCCCGAATTTGGAGATCGCACTTTACTTTTCTCGACGACATTTACAGTACTACGCGAAAATGTTTTATACAAAAGTTTATATGATTATCGGCACCAGCCTTTAAGTGAACGAATTGCGTAACTTGTTGTTAACTCCGTTTCTATCAATTTTTGGCGTATCGAAAAGGTCCCACCATATAAGGCTTTTCGCTTGTCTTTAATTTCAAGTTCAATAATATAAACATATGTTTTAATATACCTTTGTCCCTTATCCAGCGCCCATATAAATACATATATATACACAGTTGAACCCTTGTTATAAGGGATAAGGCTTCATTATGATCGTAATTCTTTGTTGGTATGTTCCACACATATCAATTATGGTTTATAAACCCATCAAAATTAGAGTTTTAATCGTGAATCACATCTTTAATATTGCGTTCATCATTCTGCTTCATGCGACTTACCACCTGCTTCAACATAACTCAAATATATATTAAACATGATTATAGACCTATCGAACCGTGAGTTTCAATTGTAATCACAATATTATGTTTATAGATCTGTTGTCACCATGTTATTGATATGTCCTAACTATATTACTTATTTTGTTTAAAATAGCATAATGTAATTTTAGTCGCTTACTCAAAGACAAGCATAATACATATTCATAATGCACCGCAATGATAATGATTTGAATAAGGTTTGTATATATATATACTTTTCCGCTTAATATATGACCAATGTTTATACCTTCCACTGCATATTTTAATAAAAATGGTTTCGCTTTCACTATGATAACGGTTGTTTTCAGAATATCTTCGTCATATTCGTCACCGCTTTCACTCATTAGTTCTTCTTCTGCTTCATTGCTGTTTCTCCGCTCTCACATTTGATCATATATTTTGTATACTTCTTCACTGCTTTTGTTTTTTCGCTTCTTGCTACTCTTTTTCCGCTCGCCTTTTTCTTCGCTTTCATTTCATCAATGACAACATTTCCACATTTTAGGTAGAAGTATTAAGTGTTTCGAATTTTTAATCAATTCAGTGCTCAATGCAATCTTATTTTAATAAGTAATATATTAAGTGTTTGAATTTTAATCAATCTAGAAAGCTCACTTTGGAATTCTATTTTTTTTTTATATATATAGGTAGTGTATTAAGTGTTTGGATTTTAACCAATCTAGAAAACTCACTTTGGAATTCTATTTTTTTTGTAGGTAGTATTAATTAAGTGTTTGGATTTTAATCAATATAGAAAGCTCACTTTGGAATTCTATTTTTTTATATAAGTAGTATATTAAGTGTTTAGATTTTAATCAATTAGAAAGCTCATCTTGGAATCCAATTTTTTTTATAAGTAGTATATTTAGTGTTTGGATTTTAATCAATTTAGAAAGCTATTTTATAACCGATATAAAAAGATATATTTTAATAAATTTGGAATTTCGAACTCTATTGTTTAACAAGTATAATATAACAAGTGCTTTCATTTTTAATCGATTTGGAACTTTATTGTTTAACCTGTATAATATAATAAGTGTTTGCATTTTTAATCAATTTGGAATTTTTTTTTTTACGGATTTAATGGATTTATTTTTTTTAAATATTTAATAAAATTTTGTTAATAGATTTATTTATTTATTTTATTCACCAAAATATATTTTTAATTTATAATAAATAGGATCAATTAATTAAATATGAGAAATATATAAATTTCTATCATTATAGCTACTTGAAAAGATATAAATTTGAATAATTAGACATACTTTATAAATTTCTTGTTGATGTGTTATCATCAACCATAAGTCACTTGAAAAGATATAAATTTGAATAATTATAGATACTTTATAAATGTCTTTTTGATGTGTTAGCATCAACCATTAGTATTTACAAGTTTGATTTGTTGAGGTAATATTAGTTGAAAATAATTATATTATTTTGTATTAATGGAGAAAAGGTTACACAAGTTGTAACATATCTCCTTAGTTTAGGATTTGTTCCTAGAGTTTAGGAGTTTGTTTTCAACTTCCTGATTTCTGGTGATGTACTTAATGATGTAATTTCTCATTCATGAATGGAGAGTGAACGGATAGTGATCTCTCAATTTGAGTGTAGTCTCCAGGTGTAGTACTCACCTGAGAGCTACAACTCCTTATTTTCAATTTTGTGCATATTTTATCTTGGTATCAGAGTTCAGAGTGGGTGAGCCTGATCTTTTATTGCCTTTGTGGCTGAATCGCCTTTGTGGCCAATTTGCCTTTGTGGCAGAATCACCTTCGTGGCTAAAAGTGCCTTTGTGGCTACGTGTACACGAGAGCTATGTGCTCACAGAGCTTTGTGCTCAACTGAGCAGGTGGACTACAGTAACACCTGGCTCATGGACTTAGATGTTTTTTTAATTTCTGAGCAGAAGGGGGTTGGCGCGCTTTCTGTGCTGACAGTCGCGCCAAGAAGCGCAATTGGCGCGTCTGTTCTGCCCATAACCGTGCCAAATCACGGGATTGGCGTGGAAGCGCATGGAAAAATCACGCCAAGGATTTTGCCTTGCATCATTTTCATTTGGGCACAGATTTTTCGCTTGGAAAGACGCCACCTCACCTTCAGTGGAAGATCTACGGGAAGCCTCACCTTCGTTGGATGATTTGGGAGAGTTGCAGATCGAAGAAGTTGCGGATCTGTCCGGGAGAGGCAGATCAGATCAGTTTTGATTGGATCAGTTTTGTGGCTGTATTAGAAAACATTTGATTTTCTTATTAGAGCGAGATTATTTTGCAGATTTGTTAGATATTGCTGGATCTGAATTGAGGATACAGTGGGTGGATCAGGAGAACCAGCAGAGAAGTGGCAGATCGGTTGTTAAGATCGGACAGGTATTCATTTTTTTTTCTGAATCAGTTGAATAGATTCATTTACTTATAGATCAGTTCAGAATCAGTAATACTATGGAATCATATCTCCACGAGTTTGGAAAACTTGATGGATCTAACTTCACGAACTGGAAGTTTAAGATTCAGACCTTGCTTGAGGGTGTGAATGCATGGTCGATAGTTACAGGAGATGAGTAGAGGCTGAATTTAAACATAGGGGCGAATACACAGGATCAAGAATGGGGTAAGCGAGAAAAAAAGGCAAAAGTTTTGCTGAAGATGTCCATCAAGGACAATATTATCCCTCATATCAGAGAATGTAAAACGTCCGCGGAGATTTGGATGACCATCAAAAGTTTATATCAGACCCAGAATATGAGTCGAATTATGGCACTCAAAAGCAAGTTGTTTTCAATGAAGATGGACGAAAGTGAGACTGCTACTTCATTCATCGCACGAGTTAAAGATGTGAAAGACAGATTGGGAGACATTAGAGAGAAGGTGTCTGATTTCGATCTTGTCACAATCACGCTGAATGGGATGAGAGATGAATATCAAATGTTCATCACTGCATTGGCGGCAAGGGAGAAAGCACCTACATTTTAATATGTGACAGGGATCTTGCTGCAAGAGGAGGAGCGGTAACAGAATTTGAAACCCCAGAGCGATGATCGTGCTCTGATGGCGAAACAACGATCATTCAGAGGGAAGCAACCACAACAAAAATCATAGTCGCAACTGCAGCAGAGAGGAGGTACATCGCAGAAGAGTCCGTATAAAGGTATGTCAATAAATCATCCTGTAAAAAGATGTTATTATTATGGAAAGAAGGGTTGTATACACAATGAATGTCTTAAGAAGCAGGCAGATGATGCAAAGAAAAAGTTGGCGATGGTAAAGCACAGAGGATACTTTGTTGAAGAAGATGAAGCTCTCAGTCACAAATTTTGACTGTTCACAGCTGACTGTGCCCTTTCAGCATCCAATGAGGAAGACATCTGGTATGTTGATTCTAGTGCATCCTCTCATATGACAGGTAAAAAGGAATGTTTTGAAAATCTTGAAGAAAGTACATATGGATCAAAAATTTACTTAGGAGATGATAGTGGATACGAGATTAAATGCTATGGAGATATTCTGGTAAAGTTACCAAATGGTGATATTAGTCGTCTTAAAAATGTTTTATATGTACCCGGAATTAAGAAAAATCTAATATATGTATCCATGATAACTGATCAAGATATACAAGTCGAATTATTCAAGAATCATTGTGTCATAAAGGATTGTAGGAAAGAAATTGTGGCAACAGGCGTGCATGTAGGAAGCCTATACAGATTGGATGTAAAAAACATACCACAACGAGCCATGGTTGCAGGTGGATTGACAGCCGAACAACTCTCGCATCAGAGATTCAGTCATCTGAATTTGCAAGACGTCATGTTATTGCAAAGAAAAGGTATGGTCGAGGGACTCCCTATCTTTCATAATACTCAGTTAAATTGTGATGGATGTGCCTTAGGTAAAATGCATAGAGAACAGTTTCCTATGCATGACAGAAGGAAGGAAAGACACATTCTAGAATTAGTGCACACTGACATATGCGGACCTATGCAGACGAGGTCGCTAGGTGGAGCATATTACTTTGTGTTATTTACTGATGACTGCACTAGATATTCATGTGTTTATTTTTTGAGTAAAAAGAGTCAGACTTTCCAGTATTTTATAGAATTTAAAACCTTGGTGGAAAAATAGTTTGGAAAAAGTATAAAAATTCTCCGCTCTAATCAAGGGGGAGAATACAAGTTAGGGGAATTCATGAAATTCTACAAATCTCACGGGATTGTTCAATATTTTACAGTGCGACACACACCACAGCAGAATGGAGTGGCAGAGCGCAAGAACAGAACCTTAGTGGAGTGCGCAAGGAGCATGTTACAAGGTAAGGGTCTATCTAATATTTTTTGGGTAGAAGCTATCAATACTGTTGTATATTTAAAGAACAAAAGTCCTACCAGATATCTTGGCTTCAAAACTCCTTTTTAAGCTCTCTATGGACTCAAACCAGCAGTAAATCATCTAAGAGTATTTGGGTCAAAAGCATTTGCCCATATACCCAAAGCTAATAGAAAGAAATTAGACCCTAAAGATGTTAAATGCATCTTTGTTGGATATGGCACAGAATTTAAAGCATATAAGTTGTTCAATCCTAAATCTCATAAGATATTTGCAAGCAGGGATGTTGTGTTTCATGAACAGGTTCAAGAAATGAAAGATGACATTGGTGATAATTGGCATATTCCATTGTTGATGGATGAAAGCAGCGAGGATGAACAAGAGCAGGAGCAGAGACAGGAGTAGAAAGAAGAACTGAAAGAAGAGCAAGAAGAAGGTGATAATGCAAGCCCAATTAGATCCGATGAAAACAAATTTGAGGTAAGTCCCCTACCAAGGAAATCAGGTAGGAAGACTAAAAAACCATCCAGATTGAAAGACTATGCTTTGATGTCAAATATTTTGAACATTGTAGAGCCCACTAACTACAAAGAAGCTAGTCAATCTGAGGCATGGAGGGCGGAAATGAATGAAGAGATTGAATCTATCATTAGAAATAACACTTGGGATTTAGTTGAACTGCCTACGAATAAAACACCCATAGGATGTAAATGGTTGTTTAAACCAAAAATGAATGCAGATGGAAGTATAGAAAAACTAAAAGCTAGGCTGGTTGCAAAGGGGTACTCACAGCAAGAAGGTATAGATTTTGATGATACCTTTGCACCTGTAGCAAAGTTAAACACTATCAGAATGCTTATTTCTTTAGAAACTAAACATAATTGGGAGCTACACCAGCTTGATGTCAAATCTGCACTTTTAAATGGTGAATTAAGAGAAGAAATTTACTTAGTACAGCCAGAAGGGTTTGTAAAGCAGGGGCAGGAACATCTTGTTTGCAGATTGAAAAAGGCATTATATGGCCTAAAGCAAGCACAAAGGTCTTCGTACGAAAATATTGATTCTTTCTTTTTAGAGCATGGTTTTCATAGGAGTTTGAATGACCCAAATTTGTATACCAAGTACAATAAGCAAGGGCAAATTATTTTTATTTCTTTGTATGTAGATGACATGATTATAATAGGAAATGCAGATAATTTAATCAAAGAAATCAAAAGGCTTAGGCACAAGTTTTTAAAATGAAAGATCTCGGAAGTCTCCATTACTGTCTGGGATTAGAAGTATGGAGAGATACTGGGCAAACTTTTCTTACCCAAGGAAAGTATGTCAGAAATCTGCTGGAAAAGTTTGGCATGGATCAGTGTAGGTCAGCAGCGACACCATTGCAGCAGAATTTGAAGTTGTGCAGTGACAATGGCACTAAGGAGGTGGATGCACTATGTACATATAGCTGGTTGGGAGCTTGATATATCTCACAACAACCAGACCAGACTTGGCATACTCTGTCAATGTGTTGAGCCAATTCATGTCAAAACCGCTTGAAAGTCACTGGGTAGCAGCAAAAAGCGTGTTGAGGTATCTTTGTGGTACTGTTAATTATGGCATTTTATACACTAACACATCTGATGTTATTCTAGCAGGTTTTTCAGATTCAGACTGGGCAGGTAACCTAGATGATCGAAGGTCTATTACAGGTTACGCATTCAACATAGGATCCGGGGTCATAGCATGGAGCAGCAAAAAGAAAAGTACTGTAGCATTGTCTTCATGTGAAGCTGAGTACCAGGCATTGTGTGCAACAACGTGTGAAGCGATCTGGTTGAGAAGGCTTCCCAATGATGCAGGAGAAAAGCATAAGAACTCTACTCCCATCAAAAGCGACAACCAGAGCACTATTAAATTAGCATACAATCCAATGTTTCATAAAAACACCAAACATATAGACACTCAGTTCCATTTTGTTAGAGAGAAACTACAGTCAAAAGAAATCTTTGTTGAGTATTGTAAAACTTGTGACAATATGGCTGATATTTTTACCAAGCCTCTTGCACGTGTAAAGTTTGAATTTCTTAGAAGGATGCTAGGAGTTTAGGATAATCCTTTCTCCATTAAGGGGGGGAGTTGAAAATAATTATATTATTTTATATTAATGGAGAAAAGGTTACACAAGTTGGAACGTATCTCCTTAGTTTAGGATTTGTTCCTAGAGTTTAGGAGTTTGTTTGCAACTTCCTGATTTCTGGTGATGTACTTAATGATGTAATTTCTCATTCATGAATGGAGAGTGAACGGAGAGTGATCTCTTAGTTTGAGTGTAGTCTCCAGGTGCAGTACTCACCTGAGAGCTACAGCTCCTTCTTTTCAATTATGTGCATATTTTATCTATATTTTGCTAAGGAATTCTAAACTTTTGCAATGACACACTATAATATCAAATAAGTTAAAAATAAAATTACATAGATTTCAAAATATTAAATGTACTCCATCGAGTCTCTGCGATAGAGTTTGATCAGTGTGCTCTGTTAATGTGTTCCTTGATGTGTAAGTTACTGCACTCAATTTTCCGCACTAATCTGAGATGATATATTAGACATGACAGTAAGATGTAGTCCTTAAAAAAAATTAAATGTAAATTTAAAAACTCATTTTTTATTTTATAGGACATTAAATTAAACTTTTGATTTCACTTATGGTAGGTTACACCGTTAATAGCTAAAAAATGATAATGTAAAATTTTTCACACCTGTAGTTATAGCCAATTGGATAAAGATAAGTCATTAAAACAAAAATTAAAGTATCTATGCAATAATTAAAATAAATATGCATAAGTTTCTCTTTCTTTTAGTTCCTTCAATCGATTATCTCTTGTTTTCTCCTCCTCCTCCTCTTCTTCGCCCTTACTCCTTTATATATTACTAGGAACTATGGGAATGTTATCTCATTATGGGTTTTTTTATGACTCCAAATGATGACATTAAATTGAATATTTTTTTATATCATTCTAATTAATTAATTTTTCAAATTTTCAATAAAAAATTCACAATCGATAAAAAAGTAAAATGTTTACATAATCACTTAACATTTTCTACGATGAATTTGTTGATGGCGAAAAAATGGCCTCATCAATATTTCGAAAAGACCTAGCATAGTAAGAACCTCAATTAGACTCTTATCCGATTATAATGGCTACTCTCAATCGGTTCGGGATTTACTCTCTTGCTGCCCACTTCACAAGAAAGCAACCCCTTAAGATGGTATGAGTGGGCTCAAATCCCAAGTCGCACTAGAGTTTCCTCTCTAAAAAATAGAGACTTGTACATGCGTATGAGCTTATTCTAAATTTAAATATAATCTAAAATGCACGCGAAGAAAATAAAACTAATCTGTTTTATCTCAATTAGAACCAAATATATGATAAGTGATTCAAATCAAGAGTAAAAATGGTTTAAAAGAATGGGGTTTTTAACATGTTTTTTGTGATGAATATCAAATTGTCGAAGAAGTTCTAATAGTTGATATAATTATTTCAATACATGCTTTCTTTATAGAGCATCAAATATCAATAGGATAAATAATTGGATAATGGAATTAATTCAACATCATTCCATGACAATTAAATTGATTTTTAAAATGATCGAAATTGCAAGTGAATAGAAACTACTAAAATTTGATTAAACACAAGATACAAATTGGAGCTAATAACATATGATGTAATTCTATTAGATAAGATTGATGATACAATGAACAATCATTCTCATGATCCACAATGAAAGTATAAAAATATGAACAATTGGTACAAATATGTCATTAATATGAAATGAAATTTGCATTTACAACAAAAGTATTTTTCATAAAAATTAATAAACATATTTTCCTTTCTCTAATTCTTCAATAGACCCTCAACACATCTCTTCAAAATCATAAATTTCTACTGCCACAAACGACAAAATTGAATCTTGAAAAATAAAAATATCCAAATAAATCATATGAGTTAGTATTCCTTTTTAATATACATAATAAGAATTCTTCATACAAAAATGCAAAAAAATACCTGCAATTTGTAGAGAAGAGGAACCCTTTTCCTTATTCTCAAAACGATTTAGTTTATAATTTATTTATATCTTGTCGTTGCATTATGAATATTCATTGAATATTTGAATGAAGTTGTACTATTTATTTTTTTAATCATTACATTGTAATCATTTCCTTTCTCGTTGTCAATTTAGATGCTAGAACTTGGATTGTCAGTAAATCGAGTTCGATATTGTTTAATGTGTTATTTTTGTCCATAATTTATGTATATGTTGTTCATTGTAATATATAATATTAATTAATATTTTCAAAGAAGTTGTCAATTAATTTTTTTAATCGTTATATTGTAATTATTCATTTCTTCTTCTATCAGCTTAGATGTTATGAAACTTGATTTTAGTGAATGATTTAGCATTTTTTTGTTAGATTTTACCTCAATTTTCGAATTCTATCTTTTTTAATAGAAGAATTTTAAATGTTTTGGATTTTAATCAATTTTTAGAAAACCATTTTAGGCTCCATTTTTCTGTGGACAACATACGTCATGGTTTTTATTATTTATTGAAAGTATTTTGTAGAAATCTTATTATTTTGTAAATAGTAATAATAAGTGTTGGATTAATCAATCTAGATCAGCTTATTTTGGAGACATATATATATCTATATATATATATATATATATATATATATATATATATATATATATATTATATGGTTTATTTAATCAATATAGAAAGGTTACTTAGAGAATGTTATATTTTATATAGTAGTATATTAAGTGTTTGGATTTTAATAAATCTAGAAAGCTTACTTTGGAATTCTATTTTTTTTATATATATATTAAGTGTTTCAATTTTTTTAATCAATCAGAAAGCCACTTCTGTGAATTCTGCCTCTTTTAATGGCATATATTGTTGCTGAATTTAATCAATCTAGAAAGCTCACTTTGGAATTCTATTTTTTTTATAGGTAGCATAAATTAAGTGCAAGTCAGATTTTAATCAATATAAAAGGTTCACTGAAAATTCTATTTTTTATAGTATATTAAATGTTGGATTTTAATCAATTCACAAATCACTTAACTTATTTTTATTAAGGTTATATATTGAGTGTTTGGATTTTAATCAATTTAGAAGGCTATTTTATACGACATAAAAAGACATTTTAATCAATTTGGAATCTAGAACTCTATATAATAAGTGTTTTGTATTTTTTTAATAACAAAAGCATCCAATGGATTTTTTTAATTATTTAACAAATTTTGTTTTTTTTTTTTTTTTCCGAATAAGACTAATTCTATTAAGAAACATATGGTACAATCATAGCTTTCCAGAGAAGCGAGAAGCAAGAGCAAGGGAGCCGAAATGATTTCCGAACAACCTCGGTCCCGCAGAGCAACCATGGCAAAAGTGGGCAAGGACAAAGGGAGTGGAGACATAAAAGAACGAGTTAGACTAAGAGTCTACCCACATGGGCAAGAGTCTCCAATCGACATTTTTTCTCTTTCTTTTTATCGACTTTTGACTCCAACCATTCTCAACTGGCCGGACCGAACCATTTGTAGGTTGTTCGTTGCTAAAGGAGGAGTCTCCCGTTCGAATCAAGAAGAAGTCCTCAAAGTAGCTGCTTCGGCGAGATCGTAGGTCGAGAGACCCTGTGTATGTCGAGGCGACGTCTCTGATGCTCCAAATGTTCCTCTTCCACTTCAATGTCCTCCCCACTGAATGGAGGTTTCGAAGTCATCCATGGGGTCGATTGCTGTTTCCAACCTGGATTTGGATTTGCGACGATATTCTTTTATCGAGGAACGTGGCACATGTGTTCTGGAGATGCCTGGCCCGACCAAGAATGGCGCATCTCTGGCGTCGTGTTCTCTACAATCCGGTTTGCGTCCAATGGAAGTTCCCAACTTTAAGGATGATCCATCCGGGCAAACTTTGCCACTGTCTATTTCCGCACAACTCGCCGAAGGTATATATCTTTTTCTCTCCCCTCGATGTCCGTGGCCGAAAGCGGCCTAATGTGTCCCCCGATACTTTCGGGAAGACCCTAAAGTGCCGCAGATGCGCAGAGTGGTTTGGAAGTCTCCACCCAAACAGGCGCCCAGGATGACAAAGCAGAGAGGGGCTGTCCGGGAACCAGGGTGAGAAAGTCCACCGATCCCTCAACCGTGGGGCCTCCTCCGTTAAGGTCATAATCTTCGCAGAAGACAAAATACGACAATAAAGAAGCTCTTTGAGCACAAGAAGACTTTGCGTCTGTTGGTCCAATTGGAGTGGATCCACCCAGACAGATCGGCCAGTGACGGCCAAAGTCCATTGAATCGTATATGATGGCTTTTCCGCAAAAATCGGATTGATCACCCGTAGATGGATGTGATTTTCAATGGTAGCCTTCATTTTGTCCACCAAGAAAGGCTTGAGAGCCCTCACCGGATGGGCCGCTTTCGGCGTCGTGTATGAACTCGTATCTTTATAGGAAAATTCCTTGGAGGTGTAAGATTGCCCCACGGCACCTCCCTCTTAGCCGAAGTGAAAGGATTACCGTGGCATTTCTTTCTATTATTGTAAAAGGAAAGAGTGCGCATCATTATCAAGTCGCTACTCGCGAAGAGGAGCCAAAAGTGGGGGAAGGCATTCCGCCTCTCGTCGTCGAGGATCTTAGAGAGTCGGCGCACAAGAAGACAGGGTCGGGACCCCGCGATGGTGGTTTTTCCCGTAAGAAGAACTATTTAACTGGAAAAGTTGTTTGCCGAGATGAGAAGGATCCCTACCGCTCGACTTAGAAATCGTTGGGATTCGTGACCTTGCATGGTCACAGCGTCCCGCATTCTCACATGCCTCGCATGTGGAAGCACACAAAGGTGTCAAGGGGAAGGAATTCGCGAGCATGGAAGCAAGAGAAAACCAGCCTTTCGTTGCTAAAAGGTGGAAAGCGGACGGCCTTCGTGTCTCCACAACTATAGACGGCCAAATAGTTATGGCTACCGTGGACTCGACAGCAGAAGACAGTGCCGGGGTATGAGATCATCGTGCCCGTGCCCTCCGCGTGCACGGAAAGGCCCTCGTTGTAGTTAAGAGCAAGCGACAACCCGCACAGGAGCATCGCTTCCGGATGGGAATAAGATTTTTGGTTGTACCGCCTCATAGGTCCTCCCATAGTAGAGATCCGGCGAGCGTCCCGCGCCTTTGGACATTCTCTCGCGGTTGGATCCGTCGAAACACCGAGAAGTGGAGCGCCCAATCTGGTCGTATCCACCACTGTGGATTGTTATCTCGTCATGATTGTAATATGGAACCCCATGAGCTCAAAACAGGAAGAAGCGAGGCGCATCACCAAGCTTCGGCATTTAAAAAATGATTAAAAACCCAGCCGACACCATTTCGACACCTTCTAGTAAATGTGTCGACACTTAATAAAATTTGTTAATTTGTTTTTATTTATTTATTTTATTCACTCAAAATATATTTTTAATTTAATAAATAGAATAAAATTAAATATGGGAAATATATGGTTTTATATCATTATAGTTACTTGAAAAGATATAAATTTGAATAATTACACATACTTTATAAAAAAAAATTTTTTGTTTATGTGTTATCAACAACCATAAGTTACTTGAAAATATATAAATTTGAATAATTATAGATATTTTATAAATTTACATCAACCATTAAAATTTACAAGTTTGATTTGTTGAGGTAATATTTAGTTAAGGAATTATAAACTTTTGCAATGACACACTATAATATCAAATAAGTTAAAAAAAAATTACATAGATTTCAAAATATTAAATGTACTCCATTGGGTCTTGGATAGTACGTTGATCAAAGTGCTTTGTTAATATGTTCATTGATGTGAAGTCACCAAAATTAAACTTTGATTTCACTTATGGTAGGTTAGTCACCAAAATTAAAACTTCCTTGATTTCATTGTTGTTTCCTTCTCCAATGCCCGTGACATGTTTAATTGTGAAGTGCGATGTTCTATCCCTTTTAGTTCTTCCGTGATGCCTTGGTGAAAGTCATACACTCGTTTGTATTGCGTCTACATAAATGTTCATATTTAGACTTTCCCCATCCTTGGTGCACACTCTATCTTCAAAAGCAGCTTCAAACTCGAAGTGATCCCTCTTGGTACCTTCAAAATTATGACCCCAAATGTTATCTCTATTCGACACTCTTGCTGCGTTGATTGAATTTTTCTTCATTCTCGTTGTCCTGGCCGGTCGCTTCCCAGTCTATTTAGCCCGTTGTCAGCAATGCTAGTTTAATTCTACGATAGCTCTTGCTGAAATTTTGCTAAACCGTCTTGTAGCGATCACTCAATTCGTTTCCATGTATCCCGTGTGAATTTTTTGTACTTTTTCATCAATCTTTCTGTTGATGTCCCCATTAATGAGGACCAATGGTACCGCACCTTAGATTTCTTTTTTTGCTTCTTCCTTGGGCTCATCTGTACTTTACATCGTCGGTACCCTCTTCCCGTATGATGAACGATGAATCCTCTAGATCTATGTCGTTGGGGAGGTTCTTGCAACCCTTATTCTTGTTCTGTTCTATTCCTTATGTGCATTTTTCTCTTGTATTATTCTCTCTCTTATCTCCGCTCTTTTTTCTTTCTCTTTGTCCTCCTCACATGGATCCGCATGCGGCTCGGTGTCCCCTCTCGCTCCAAAGGGCCATTGATGGATGTAGTCATCCTCATTCCGTCGACCATTGTTGAACTATGATGAGGAAGTATTCCTTGGTGACCAAACATGTCAAAGGATTCCATGTCTCTGTTGAATCTTTGCAAGCCTTTATGTATACCCCATGAAAATAGGCTTTGAAATATGTGATTTTGCGGTATTAATCATACAAACTTGGTGACAATCGTGAAATTTGGTTCGCCACCATATGCCAATCTATCTCCGCATCAAAATGAAGAAAATTTATGTCTCTATGCACACAATGACTCCTTAGCAAACCATAAAGATGCATACTCGTACGATTCACATATATCTAGTTCATAGTGAGGGGAATTGTAACTCTTCTAGTTCCTTCCATGTAATGAGCATAATGATGAGTATCAACCACGCATAATGGGATCGAGTAGTTTCACCCAAGCTAATGGAGTCCCACTATGAGCAAGGAATGATGTAAACACCCTTTCCATCTCTAGGGTTTATAGGGTCCCTTAAACTGTATCTTAGAGAGCTCCTAATAGTGTTAAGGGCTTTGAAAGTCAAAGAAACATTATGCTTTTTTTAGGATTCTTAGCTATCTTATCTATGGTTCCTTAAATGATTGGAAGGTGCACTCAAGACAACCAAAAAATTAGGAACATTTTCATTCTTAGGACCTTTTTCTACCTTTTGAAAAAGTTCTAACGCCTTTAAAAATGCTATAACCATTTTTATTAAAAACATTCAAAGAGGTGGGATTTTACTTCTTCGAGGTGGAAACCATCGGAGATTCTAAAATCTCTTGTAGCTAAGGTGTTGAGAACAACTAGATTTTTGAGTAGGAACATGATGCGAATCGGCATCAAGATATTTCTTAGGGTAAAGAACAATCATCCCTTATATAAATAAATGGATGAAAGAACAATCATCCCTTCTATAAATAAGAATTTCAAGGAGAGGAAGGTCCCTCTAAACTTCACATTCCATAGTGAACTTTATGGTGTCGATTATTTGTTGAGATGATGGAAAAAAACGTCCAACTTTTCTTTATGATGAGGCTAGATGATGCAAGTGTCATCTACAAACCTTTTTCCAAAGCTTGGGTTGGAAGAGAGTCGCGAGGAAAGGGCCTTGATTGAAATTCCTCCATGAAAAATATTAGCTATTACATGGGACAGGGGAAGCCCATGGTCACACCACTAGTTTTTTCATGTAACTCCCTTTAAAACTAAAGAAGGTAGAGGTTAGACAAATCTTAACTAAAAAGGAAATATCGTGATCGGTAATATGATTCATGAAATCAATGGCCTTATTAATGGATATATTAGTGTATAATGAGATCACATCGAAACTCGCCATATTATCATTGAGATCCATTCTCATGCCCTTTAACTCATTAATAAATGATGATGAATCTTGACAAAGGATTTGGTCCGACCCACGCAGAGTTACCCCCTATTTTTAACTTAATAAAAAATAACTCAATAGAGTTAGCTCAATGTCACAACCCTATAGCATAACCCGTACATTATGGTGGATTACAATAAGCATCCAAAACATTGTTTGTTCATTCTAAGAGAATGAATGACCCCACTTCAAAGTGCTAAACATGTTTTGTTTTGGAGGTCTCAACAACAAAAGAGACATAAATCTTAATTCGATTGAAGTAAACAATATATTTTTTCGATCTTGAAAAATAATCCGTTGAAAGCAACAAATTTTCATTAATGTCCATTGTAAACCTTTGAATGTGAATGTGATGTTTTTAGTAAATGTCGATTTTTAGGAATATATATATATATATATATATATATATATATATATATATATATATATATATATATATATATATATATATATATATATATATATATTCCTTTAAAATCCAATATTCATAGGAATGTCACATTCACTAACATCAAAACAAGAGGGATCGAATGTATGAGGATCCAAAACTAATTTTGAATTACGATGAATGTTTCGAAAAGTAAACTTTGACATTCCAACCCCTAATAAGGAAATATTCCCTCTAAATAATGAATTTATAGAAAAAGATAAGAGAATGATTTTGGTGAATAAGTTACTAAAAACCTCATCTTATTAACATTTTCATATGTAAGTTTTACCTCCAAATATTGTGCAGAAGCTTCATGAGTTCCTCCTTCCTTTAAATATCCACCATCCGTTTTATCAGATTTGACCTATGAATGACATAAAATTGCAATAAAAGAGTAAGAGGGAAATAAACTGAAACTCGCTATCTCTTTGATAGAATATATTTGACCCTTACATTGTTGGAACAAACTGCATAGCTGCTACACTTGTAGGGCATCGCATTAATTGTGGGAAGCACAATAGTTGGTGTTAACAATAAATTAGTAGCTAGTGGTACCATAGCTTGCATTGATTTATGTCCTACGAACTATTGAAGGAGACATTTTGAGAATGGATGTGGTCATGGCATACATGAGATAGCTCCAAAACATGCAAAGATAGTTAGTGTCAAACAAGACATAAACTTTAACTCGGGTTTTTCGACAAAAGAAGTGTAATTGGTGTAGCAATTGTGTGAAGGCATGTTGATGCTAAACCCGTAGTAGACACATATATCTCTGGGAGTAGATAGATTTAGAAATGCTTTAGATGGGGATGATGTGATAGAAACTAGAATAGGTGATGAGGCCGTGGGCAATGGAACAAATGATCCTTCAAAGTTTGGTTGAAGAAGAAGCAAAGCAAAGTTATGGAGGATTTTCTACAGGGAGATTGCGTGGGTCAACTTTTTTGGAAGACAACGGAAACAAATTTGAGAGCGGGATATTATTGGCCGACACTTTTTGCTGATGTGTATAAGATCTGTCGAAAGTCAGTCATGAATGTCGTATTTTTTGAAGGGAGGCGTAAATTGATGCCGCTTTGCCGCTTAAGCCCATTGAGGTAAGTGCTTTCTTTTCAAAGAAAGGGGGTTTGTATTTCATTGGCGAGATCCATCCCGCTTCTTTAGCTCAACACATGTGGATCCTCACAGCGAAATATTATTTCACGAAATGGATTGAAGAAATTTCCCTACCGTGTAGGCTACGGATTCGAGTAATAATTTCATTCCTTGAGAATAATATTTTGTCTCGTTTTGGTGGCTCGAATAAGTTGATCACCCGATAATGCGTGTTTTCAAATCAAAATGAATGATTGAGTTTTGTGACAAGTGTCACATCACTTTTGGACACTCAACCACTTATCATCCACAAGGCAACATGTTTGGATGAGTCTTCAAACAAATCTCCGGTCAACATTATTAAAAATTTGTTGGAAATAAACAAGAAAAAGTTGGCATAATAATTTGGTCAATGCACTTTGCGCAGTCGAGTGAGTCAAGAAATCCATTGGTATGTGCCCTTTTGAGTTAGTATATGGAGTTGACACGATATTTTCTACCTCTCGTCATCGGGCCTAGTGGTCAGATTTACAGAAGATGGCGATGAAGATGATCATATGCAAAGAAGAATAAATCAAATGATCCATTTGGCATTTGTCAGACGAGAGAAGAATTTTTCCAAAACACGTTCAAGATGCAAGAGAGAATTAAGAAAATATATGACGTAAAAAGCAAAGGCGAAAAATTTCAATTGGAAGAAGTATAGCTAAATGGGATGCAAGGAATCGAGGGAAAAGGGTAAGCATGGTAAGTTCGAAAATCTCCGGAAAGGACCCTTTAAAATTGCTACATATCTGGGTTCGAAAAATGATTTTCTTTCTAAAAGAGATGAACGGGGAAGATTTTTCTAGAGGGCCTCGTCAATGGTCGACTCGTCTTCAAACAAAGATCATTTCTCGAAATTTTTTCTCATTGCTTTACATAGTCACCGTACATACCGCTATTTTCGCTTTCATTTTCAAGTGTATGCCATGATCTTTTCTTCGCTTGGGGCTCGAAGTGAAGGCTATAATTCTAAAGAATGATTTCATCTTTTTTGGTTTGAGTTTGTAAAATTTAAGTCTTTCGTATCATTTTGATTTCAAAATTGAGTCAATTTGAGTTAATTTTTCACTCAATAAAATTGAGTCAAGAGTCTTGTGTCGATTTGTCGAAGTTATGGATTCCATAGCCCAACTGGACGAAGGAACTCGCTTACTCTCCCGTAAATTTGTAGTTCTTTGCACCTCCAAGGAGCTACCATCCCCATTGGAGCCAATGTTAGAGCTCTTATCTTCATCCCTCCGCCGCAGATCAAACTTTCGCAGTGTCATTTCATTTTAGGTGTCTCATCTGGGCTAAGCTGCACCGTACTCCATTAGAAGCATGGATCATCCGACGAAGGGTATTGTGTTTCATATCCCTCATGTCATCGTACTTGTTGGTCCGTGTTTATTCATCAAAATCAATTTTAAAGTCATTTACAAATATGTTTGGCCTCCTGTTTGACAAAGAGTCATTTTAGGTTTTTTTTAGTCTCATTAGGTCTAGGGTTTGCACTAATTTAGTCTTCAAAAAGTCTAGTAATGTCGCAGCAGCACATGAGGAAGCTTCAAAACAAGGTTTCAGCATAAAAATTTTCATAATCATAATGCTTGATAATGATTTTTTCTTCAAAACTCGTTTTGAAGAAAAATCCTCTATTTCATCTTTTGTAATAAATGCAATGTAATTTTCAAAGTTTCTTTAGTCTGTAAAGTTCTTTATGCGTAGCCCCGGTCACCTTTTTCCAAAACCCCATGCCGCCTATCCCCGCAAATACAGTACAAGAAGCTCATCATCGACCAAAAAGCACAAAGGAAACGAAACATAGTTTATTTAAAAAAGTGCCAAAGTCTCGGAACATTAGAAAGTGGGTTTTCCAAATTAAAAATCAAATTCTTTGATATATATAAGATATTTTCATATTCAAAAAATCCATTTTCATACCAAGAGACATCATTGAGCCAAGACAAATCATGGAGGGCGGAAACAATGTTTGAAGGGCGAATGTGGGTGAGATCGACCGGGTCATAAAGCATAATCGGGCGTTGGGTGTGCACATTTGACCGAGCGCGCATTGGGCCGCCCATCTCTTATGCATTTTTTTTCTAGCGCGGCACATACAAGGGTCGCGCACGCACCGCACACTGCCGTGGCGCACAGTGCGTACTACTAGATTTTTGTCATTGCTTCACAAAAATTCAAATCAACTTGGTCCTTCTCACTCCAAGTAAAGTTCAAGTGATCTTGTAATTTCCATTAAACACTATTCGGTGTTGTTTTAGTTTGAATATGATAATTTGAATGCCAAAACTATAAACCCTATCATCTTCATGAAGTGCCTCCTCCTTAGGGTTTTGAAATTGGAGTTCTAAAATTGATTTTGGTGCCAAATACTTCATTCCCCTCTTGTTATTCCTCCCTCTCAATCGTTGATATTATCATTATCACCCATATCCTATATCCTTACATCCCCAAAAGTACTCTATTCCTAAGTTTATTTCCCTATCCCTAAAGTTATTTCATTTCTGATCATTCTCCCTTTTCCCCCCATCTCACTTGTAAAAAATTCCCAAACCCCAATTTTTCCCAAAACAGCATAATTGGTCGTCCCTACACTTGAGTTATCACTTGATTTAGTCCATTGTTCCTACTTCCTATTTCTCTGCAGCCTCCCTTCCCTCTTGACACACATTTGGCAATTAAAAACGAAAAGCACCAAATTCTCATTTTCATCTCATACAAGCTAACATATACCTTGCATGGACATCATGGAGACGATACATCGATACATCATATGACAGAGATAGTGATTCTACCACCGAGCTACATGCACCTAGAAGGCCTCGTAAAGGTGGAAAACATGTGAGAGAAGAGCCCACTTCATTGACTCAATTGTAGGCTTGCCCACTCGCCATGGCATGTTTTCGAGAGTAGTCATGCTATCGCATTGGAGATGATTGCTAGGATTCATCATCATTAGGAGTTAGCTCATTTGTTTGTATTGCATTTACATGATGGTCGTAACTTTGGCTGGTGTAAATTTCACTTTGGACACCTGAAACCATCTCTCAAGCAACCGAAATACCGAATGTGGGTGAACAAAGTGGAACAAAAGATAGCAAGTGGAAAGAGTGCACTATGAACCATATATCGTGCCCAGCTTTGTGAGGCGCACCAATAGAGTGTTCCCATTCCAGCTTCCTAAAGGGAATCCTATGTACCTTTGATGAAACTCATTATCGATACTTCAGCTATGAGGGCCGGTTTTAACGCCTCTATGCCTACCACATCAGCAAGTTATTTAATGTACTTTCACAAGGGTGAGGATGATGAGCATACCTTATTTCATGTGTCTAAACATCGAGAGAATGACCACTCTTGTGTAGAAGAAAACTCACGAGCAACAAGACAACAAGATTTATCACTATGCACTCATCAAGATCGTGTGAGTGATTTTCCCATATTTCATGGGAGGATTTCATTTCCCATGACTTCTTCATAGCTCCTTAGGTTCCTTCGCAGGTTGTTCATGAGCCGTGAACTTTCACATTAGAATGAAGGTCACGATACATAGCCTATCAAAGGTGCGTACATATATCACTTATCGTAGAGGCACCAACAGTATTTCATTTGCAAAGCAGCTCTCCGTGAGTACTATCTCCACCGTGGGTGGAAGGGTCTCGCTGTCGTCATCAGCGCAGTGACAGTATAGGTACATGATAGAGGTAAGAGGCATAAGCATGTGATGAGCGCCCTTTCAGGAGGCCAAGATACCGACTTCATACTTACTGATGAGGATTTGAGCTCTCCAAGCTCAAAGTTGAGAGAGACTATTCAGAGCGTATGCAGTGAGATTGACACATTGAACATAAAATTGCAGAGATATAAATGGATCATAAAATACCCGGGAGCAGGGAAAAACATTTGGAAGATCAAAAACAATCATGGAGTTGAAAAACATCCATGAGAATCGGCAAGCCGCCCAAAGAAACCAAACCGAGATGACACCCATCGAGCGGGAGATTGAGGCTGGATAGAGTAGAATTGGCTTGAGAGGGTCAATATTCATCTCTGATAAGTTGTTGGAGAAGGAAAAAAAGGAAAATAACATGCTCGTGCACATGAAAAACCATTATTGGGTGCAAAATCATGTTTGCAAAGCGCAGGATTAAAATCCTCGAAGACAAAGCTAAGGAGGGCACTCAAAGCATCGCAAAGGTACAGTGATAGACTTCAAATTTTGGTCAAAGCTTCTTTTGCCCTAAAGATAGTGCTTGATGGTGACATTCAGCTCAAATTTCAAAAAAAATTTGGGAAAATTTTTGTCAATTTTAAATTTTTTGGCCTAAACATAGATTTTTTCGCCTCCGACGCGTAGCGCCACTTGGCACGTACTTATAATTGGCAGCCTCCTTGGAGGAAAAACTCTTTGCATTTTTTGGATTTTTCATCAAAATTTATGCATGGCTACCCATTACCTAAGGATTTTGACAATTTTTGGGTTTCCTAAAGGGTCAAAAAACACCTTCAAAATGGCCTTTCCACCACTTTTTTCACACATACATGTAGCAGTGTTGTTGGAAGATTTAATTCTTGGAGGGGAAAAACTCGGGGCAACCAAAATATAGAAATTCAACTTGGGTTGGAAAGTAGACAGATTGGGATTTCCAACGTAGCTATCCCGCGCTCAATTTGGACTTCCCGAAGGCCCTCAAAATCAGCTCCTCAAAGTTGTGCTACACGCATAGAGATTTTCTACTCAAAGGGTACCAAATTTTCACCTAGTTTTGGCTTGTTTGACTTTTTTTCATGCAACTCTTGATGTAACTTGATGTAAATTCATGACTTTGATGTACTTTGGCACATTTTTACTCATCCTAGTAGATTCATTAACCAAAAAAGTGAAATGTAAGTGAATGAACTCGCTCTCTTTCATATAGAGGCAAGTTATTTCATTGATTATTTTCAGTTCTTAGTTTAGATATGGTTGAAAAAACTACTAGAATGGTGAGCTCGACCCCCAGAGGCATGAGGATGAGTTAGGCTTGTCTATATCATGTAATTCATGAGTCATTTTCAGTGGTTGGACACTTTGGATTGCTTGGCACTTCATTGTACATTTCATCTCTCGCAATTTTGACAAAGGAATAGATTCGTGTTTGCAAGACTTCTTTGGGATCCATGTGGCTCTATGTTTTGATGGTGTATTTTCATGTGATTGTAAGTTCACCGATGTTTTATTGTTATCATTTCCTTCTCCTTTTCTTCTTAAATTAAACAAATGAGTGATAAAGGTGAATTCATTAGATTTCTTTGCTCTCGCCTTCCCGCTTTCGTTTAATTTTCCATGTTTTCATCTCTGTTTAAAGAGGATTCTGAAAGCTCTTTCCCTCTTCTAGCTCCTCACTGTTCGAACTATCCATTCATTCAATTCAAAGCATCAAAAAAGTTTGCTCTTCCTTGCCCCATTCGTAACTCTCTGCAAAAACTAGGCCTCATCCTCGAACCCGAAAATCGCCTTTCCCTTGGATCCAAAGAAAAACCCCCCAAAATAAAATCAAATCCTTTTTACTTATATACCTAGCCTAAAATTAGCCTTTATTTCCAAGTCATCTCAAGCCCTATTGATTACTTTTGCCGTAGATTGGACTCCCGAGAGAGCCCTCTCCCGTTTTTGGTAGGGCTAGATACCGTACCCGAGCGTGGTTTGATGTTACCGAACTCTACCTTATTTTAGCTCCGAGGTAGATTTAGGAAATAACATATTCCTTAGCATCTTCTTAGATTCAAGCTTTTAGCTTTTTAAATTTGCTTTTAGGATTTTTTTTCTTTCAAAAAAAAATTATGAATAGTTTATGTAATAATATTTGTATATTTGTATATGTATTTGAATATGAATTGATATTGATTGTAAATGAAGCACTTGCCACTTATTTTAAATATAGCCAAATTTAAGTAAAAACAATAAAAAATAAAATTGCATATATCTCATCTTACAACCACAAGACAATTGCATATATATATATATATATATATATATATATATATATATATATATATATATATATATATATATATATATATATTCCTTTGATATATTTATTATTTATTTCTCGTTTCTCTTATAACTATTTGATATTAGTAAATGAAATATTTTAATTGGGTTTTGCTAACCATCCTACTATTGAATGTAGCTTAGTCATTTTTCAATTTATTTTTTTAATAATTAAGATTAAAACATAGATAATACAATATGCTTGTTATCAACACGAAATTATTATTTATAGTTGTTACTAATGTTTCCCTTGTAAATTTTTCTTTTGTTCTAACATATGAGTAAGAATATGTATTCTCAAGTAGTCATGATATATATCATGAAAATACAAAGCTACTTTGGAAGTACTTTAATATTATTAAGTTCATAGAATTACTATAGTGGTAAGATATAACTTAATAATTAGACTAAAGGAATTTCATGTTGAGGGATATGTAGTAATACCCCCAAGTGAAAGAAAGGGTATATGAATTGAAATAGTAAATTCAATTAATTATTAAAGTTAAATTTGGAAAGGATAAAATGCATGTTGGGGACATGTAGAGTTAATCAAATGACATAAGGGATATAGGAAATTTAATGGAAATATAAATATAATTCTTAATATTTAGGAATATGGGAAAATTTATATAGAATAGAAAAAATTGAACTAATTTTAAGATAGGAAAATTTAAGACAGACATTATAATGACTCTCACAAAAAATGTCGTAAATTTATAGCTATGAAACAATTGTACAAGTACAATGACCAAAAATGGTATAAGATAATCGGATATAGTATCGAATAAAAAAAATAAAAAAAATGTAGTGGAAGTTGTTACAAGTGGTATCAAAGCCCATGTTAAAAAAATCTTGGCTTATGTGTCCTAACACAATGTAAAAAAAATTTATGGTGTCAAAGTCTATTTAAATTGTTATTTATGAAAACTAATTGATTTGTTTGTTTCATATTGAAGTGCAAAAAAAGTTACAAACTATTTTCATGAATGGCGGAGAAGGGTTGAATGTAGAACCTGGGTAGAGGGGCCTCTACCAGATCCAAATGTCAAATGTTGGAAATTATAAATAATCATGAAGAAGAAATGGTTTAGCTAAGGACTAGTAATAAATGGATATTGGCAGCCAATAATGATAAGGAAAGTTTGATAAAGGAATTAACCCTCGAGGTCTCAGCCATCATAGTGAAGATCATGAAATAAATAGAAAAGAAACAAAACCCAAATGAGAGTGGTTTGAGAACGAGGGAAGAATATGGTTCAAAGTAAAAAAAGAGGATTTGCAAAGGAATTTCATACTCCAACTTTTTATGGCGAGGAGGAAGAGGGTGTGAGTTTCGCTCCCGAACATGGTCAAATAATCTCTGCATATGAATACAAGTAAACTTTTGAAAAGCAAGATTGGTGGCTTACCAACCGAAAGGTAAAGCCACAATTTGGTGGGAAGAGACCAAAATCATACACGTGCTTGATGAAAAAAATGTTTCATGGGAAGAATTTCAAGGAGAAATTCAAATACAAATACCTTAGTGAGAGTTATTATGATTACATAGCAAAGAAATTTCATGAGCTAAGGCTTGGACAACTCACTATTGATGAAATTGTGACTAAATTCACAAAATTACTTGATTATGTGCCTTACATAAGGGAAGAAAAGTTAAGGTACAAGGATTTTTGAACTACCTACCTACCATCTACAAAGAAGGAATTGAATTTCATAATCCTAAAACGATGGATGTGATTGTTTCGTAAAGCATGACTATGCTACCAAAAATTTAAAGGAAGAAATGATCAAGTGAAAAACTGCAGAATAAAGAGAAATAGAAGGTGGAAGGAAGCACAAAAAGATCAAAACTAGTCTATCTCAAGAATTTTTTGGAAAAAAACCACGAGAAGAAAATTTTTAATAAGAGCGGGGAAAAATCAAAACAAAGACATTCTCATACATCGGTTCAAAGCCAATGGAAGAAAAACAGAAAAAGAGAATGGGTGGTAAAAGTTAAAGAACCATTGAAATGTTGGGGTGTGGAGAGCTTTCATATCTTGCGAAAATGCCCACACAACACTCGTACAATCCAGATAAAATTTAGGCAAGACGATTTATAGCGACTACATTGAATGATATTTTTAAATATTCCCCGTACTAGTGTAGCATTAGAGGACAAATAGGCTTTTGAAATCATCAATCAACCATGATTAAAATTGAAGGTATCATCTCCGACTCAACCCTGTATTTGTTTTAATTGATTCAAGAGAAAATTAAACCCTTATATTAGTCTCTCGATGGTGGATAAATGTAAATTAAAAACATAAAACTTTTTAGCACTCTTTGCCGGTGGAACTAGCTACAGTGAACCAAGAGGAAAGCTAGTCATAAATTACCCAAAACTTCATAAATTTAAATGGATAGAGTACATATCTCCAATTAAACATCCTTCCTTTAAGATATTATGATCTTCTAGCTAGAATGGATTGGCCGGAACAACAAAAAAGCAATAGTGAATTTCTTAGGAATAACAATAAGTTGTACTAATGTTGTATTAAAAATATGTAATAGTAAAGGAAAACCAAAAACTAGTGTCTCGTTATGCAAACTTATGCATTACAATTAAAATAGATAGCAAGAAAAGCCCTCGTCAAGTATATGTTGTCCGAATGAGGATTTCTAAAACGAACAAAAAATGAGTTTGTAGAAGGCTAACCCGTAATCAAATAATTCCGAGATGTATTCCCCTCAAGAAACCTCGTCTTCCCCTCTAGATGAGATGTTGAATTTTCTATTGAGATAGTACCATGAGCAACCCTAGTTTCTTGGACACTCATATAGAATGAGTACTCCCGAGCTACTAGACTCAGAAACTTCAATTACAAGATTTATTAGACAAGGGTTACATTAGACCAAGTGTGTCTCTATGTGGAGCGCTAGTGTTGTTTTTCAAAAAGAAGGATGGCACCTTCCGTATGTGTATAGATTACAAAGTCAGCTAAACAAATTAACAATTAAGAACTAGTATCATTTTCCAAGAATAGATGATCTATTTGAAAAAAATCGACATGAGAACTTTATATCATCAACTCGATATTAAAGATAGAATACATGCATAATACAACCTTCCGAACTAGATATGGACATTATGAGTTTGTATTTTTACACTTTGGACTAAAAAACTCCCTTTGATACATTTATGTGCTTAATGAACAATGTTCTACATAAACATCCGGACAAGCTTGTATTAGTGTTCATAGATGATTTTTTTTTATACTTCAAAAATTAAGAATAACACCAAGAATATCTTAGAATAGTATTGCAAACCCTCAGATAACATCAACTATATGTAAAAACTCACAAATGTGAGCTTTACAAAACCAAGATTCAATATTTAGGACATGTCGTTTCTAAGGATAGGTTGGCGGTGAGATCCGGGAAAAAGGTACAAGAAATATTGAATTGGCTCATACCCACCGATGTACCATCAATATGATCATTTATGGGTATTTTTGGATATTACCGCAGATGAAGGATTTTTTGCATTAGCTTACACCATCACATCATTCCAAAAGGAGTGAAATTTGAAAGGACAACTAAGTGTCAAGATACTTTTGAACAAGTGAAATCGAAAAATTAACTACCGCACCTATACCGAAAAATTGTTAATACAACTAAGGAGTTTTTTGTGTGTATTGATGCTTTCAGATAGAAGGGTTGGGAGCAACATTAATGCAATATAACGTCGTAATAGCTTATTAGTCTCAAAAATTTAAGAACATGAACATAATTACACAAGATATGACTCTATAATTGGTTGTTGTTATACATGCACTAAAGATGTGGAGACATTATCTTGTTGGAAAATAAATTTATAATAATGACAGATCACATAAGTTTAAAGTAATTATTTTTTTCAACGAGATTTAAATTCAAGACAAACAAGGTGTTAGCTTTCCTCAGTTAGTTTGATATGGAAATAAAACACATAAAAGAAAAATAAAACTCGAATTGTTAATGATTTAAATAGACATTCTCTTAAACTTTTTGACATATCCAGTAGTAGAGTAAGATTTGATGTAAAAGAAAAAATTCGAAAGTGTTGTTGCAAGACCCCTCAATATGTAAAATTTTGAGAAAAATACAGCAAGCTAAAATTGGCAGGATATACTATAAATCAACAAGGAATGGTAAGCTACAAGAAAAATACTTTTATATTCCCAATGTATCGACTTTGAAATAGGAAATGTTAGATGAATACTGTCAGGGTGTCCACATGTGAACAAAATTCAAACCTTCTCCACATAAATTATCAACTCGAGGGCGTTAGTTATTTCAAGACTAACAACAAAGTATATGTCAGACAAGTACATGACCTCACTATAGATCATAGGTTTAATTGCACAACACACAGACCAATGTAACAACAATTAAACAAACTCAGAGAATTAAAGGGAATTCATTAAATTAAGAATAAATTGTAACAGCAATAAAGAAATCACAAGAAAATGAAACACTACAAGAAAAAGTGGGACACCTCGCACCGATCGAAGAGTGTCCAACTCTTTGATCAGAAAGGTTACTGAAACTGCACAAATTACTGAAGAAACAAAAAAGATGATGTGCATTCAATTAATTGAACATGCTTCTCATTAGAAATCTATCTCTTCTTTGCTTAACCCTCTATGTCTCCCTCTCCTATGCGTTCTATCCTCTATTCTATTCCTCCCCCCTCTCTTCCGATTTGTGTCCCTTAAAATATACAAAACAAAAAAGAAAATAGGCTGATTACAAAACCTTAATAATCAAGATGAGATCCGAAAGATCTTTCCATCACGATTCGGCCGGGCACAAGTCGAATCCGGCAATTACAATTAGGGCAATTTTTGGAAAACGACTCACAATAGAAAATATGCACTTTGTCCTTTCGAAGAACCCCCGTGTTTCTCTCAATAAATATTGAATTTCGAAAACCGATTGATGAAAAAACTAATTTGATCCGTTCTCGCACAAAACCCATGTTTTTTTATTTTCGTGTTCTTTCTCCATGTGTGCTTAAAACGTTCAACACAAAACCGTCTCTTGTTATTCCAACGAAATTTCGAGTTGGAATATTTAATTAATAGTCGAAGATCAAATCTGCAATCTAGAAGAGATATTGGAGGCCAAAAATAGTGAGTTATATTATAACGAATTCATTAATAAACCACCATTTGTAAAATCATGCATAATAATCATTAATTTATTAAAAATAAAGGAGAACAAATATTATTTATCCAAAAGAGCATAAATAATTATGAAATGGAATTATATAATAAATTATGTTAAATAATGTGATAAAAGAACATTAGAAATGGATGAAATGGATGTTTAGAAGTGATAATAATAATACAAATTAGAGGCTCAACAAATACCATAGAGGCCTTATGTAGGTAATGCAGTTATCAAAATATGATAACATCATTAATGAAAAACATGGTTTAGCCAAAATGAATGGAGAAGGAGGTAGTCAAGTTACTTGGCAAGGCATTTGGATTTTCAATACGTTAGATTAGAACATCAATATCTTACGTGTCTATTGAATCCTCTTCCTATTCTCGAAATAGAAGTGGAAGTGGTATCAATGGACTTTATTACAATATTTCCATGTACCAAGTATCAACATATCTCAATTATGGTGGTAGTAGACACTCTAAATAAGGCAACACACTTTCTTCTTGTGAAATCCACTTTTGGAACAACATAAGCAGCCAATGTATTCATGAAAGAAATATTTAAACTCCATGGAATCCCAAAAATGATTATTTCTTATGGAGATCCAAATTTTTACATCTTCCTTTCGTAAAAACCTTGTTTGGAGGAATAGGTACAAAGTTGAACTTTAGTACAATTTACCATTCTCAACAGTATGGACTGATTACCGAGAAAATGTCGTATATTGGAAGACATGTTGTGCATGTATGTGATGGACAGACTCCACTAAGTGGGAAGATTTTCTACATTTGGCAAAATTTTCTTACAATGTAACAGTATACTAGGCTTCCATTAAAATGATTCCATTCGAAGATTCAGATGACATAAAATGCCACACTCCGCTCAGCTTGAGTCAACCGTAGGACAAAATTGTCCTTAGACCGTAAGAACTACATGAGATGGAGCAAACATGTGAAAATAATTCAGCAAAAATATTAAAGTAGCTTAAGATCATTAGAAGAGTGATGTATATAAGAAAATAATTCGAGGGAATTCAAAAGTTGGAGATCATGTATATCTAAGGATTAAACGTCACAAAAGTACATTTCATGCCGGTATTTGTGCTAAGTTAGCACCCTCGACATCGTTGCACTTTGAGGTTTTTGAGATAGTGGGGACAATATCTCACAAATTGGCTCTTACCTAGGCATATTAAAGTTTATAATGTTTTTCATGATTCATTGTTAAAGAAGTATGTACATGAGCCTACTTATGTGATTGATGGGATTGTGGTACATGTGGGAACAAAAGGCTTTCTTTGAAAACCACTTCGTATATTGAAGCGGGAAGAAACCATGCTCCTGAATAAAACAATAGCTTGAAATGTAAGTGGAAGCACTTTTAACTCGATGAAGTTACTTTGGGAGTGGAAAGATGTGATAAAAGAAACATACACATCACTCTTTAGTGAATAAATAGAAAGATCTCACAACACCAAGGACATTATTTTAGTTTTAGAGGGCGAATATGTAATATCCCGTTTTCAACTTTTATAAATAGCGTATAAAACTAAAGGTCACGTGGACCCAAGGAAAAAATTATGTATGGACATATTATTTTTTGAAAATTAATAAATGAATGTGGAATTATATTAGTGTATAAACACAAGAATAAATTGAGACCATAAATTCTTATCCACAGGATGGACTAGAATCCTAAGATCTTCTCTCAAAAATTCTCTAGAAATCCTTGGAGAAAAATAACATAAATAAAAAATATATTAGATGGGAAAAAAAGATCTAATAAAAGCCTCAGTAAAGTGGAATGTTATTGGTAAGGGGTAAGAATAAAACTAGGCTAAGGAAAACCCAATTTTAAAAGAAGATTTTGTGGAAAAAACAAAATCAAAGCCTAAGCTAAGAGAAATATCATCCCAAAATAGCGGGACACCATTATGGAAACAAGTTGAGGGAGAACGAGCTTAAATAAGATATTATTAGTGTGACAAAAGGGTTTTCTACATAGAGAAATAATTGGTCTCAGCTCGAGGGAGAGTTGTGGAACAACCTCGTGGTTGGGAGGAAAATAGTCTTTATACAAAGGTATGTATATTTTGTGGAAATTTTTCTCGTTTGTTAGAAATTCAGATTTAGCCTACTATTATCACTTATAATAAACCTCAAAATTGAAATCAGAAAAATAAATGAAAATTAAAACTCTAAAATTTAGTTTTGTTGTATGTTATTCGAATGGGATATTATGTAAATTACATCAATATTATGTGTATTGTACAATTTTATTTTTCATAAATCGAATTACCATATGTATTTGAAAGAGTCTCAACTATAAATTAATATAGGTAAGTCTCATATTCTCACATAGGCTTGGTACAGCCTAGGGGATAAACAAGATAATATACTAAACCCTTTCCCAGTAGTCCAAATCTATTAGTTTAAGTCAAAAATCGAAAACATGGAATTAAACTGAAAATTAACATATTAGGTATACTAAATAATGTCTCATATTACATAAAGAGATATATATCGTAAATAAATGCTAAGCCGATATCATACATTAAGATACATATCTGAAATCTTTCTATGCTGATGTAAACTTTAGCTATGAATGTAAAATATAAGTTTACACATATGTTGTGAAGTGGAAATTATATTTATAATCCAAATATAAACCGTACATGTACTAACGATATAGATAAACGTAAAATATGTATTATATAACTTTCATATACATAAATGTCAATTCAAAAATCTCTCTAGAGGAACTCGAGTATGAAATTGTTCAAATATAGTTGTGTTTGAATTGTACAATATCATGTTACAATTACATCAAGACCATAGTCATAGTAAGAAATCCAAAGTGGGAGCGTATTGTTGAAGGGTCTTCATTGGTCTGATGACCGACGTGAAAATTTATCATATCGTTTGTCGTATACTATCAATAATGATCATGATGAATATCACAACTATACAAGATAGTATATTAAACCCTAAAATAAGAAATGCGTTGAAGTTAGAAATTTACTTGCGAGAATTAAAATGAAAATTGAAGAGTATATAGAGTGTGAGAGGATACCTATAAATTTCTCTTCAAATTCGAATATTTTCTCCTTGCACCTACAAAGAAAGGGAACGTAAATATACTCTCGAGTAATAAACATAATAAATGACATTAGTATATAACATTGAGTTCAAATCGATAAAAAAACCCGGGAAGAAGGGACGATGTATAGGGTGTATATAATTGATGAATCAATTTGGAAAGAATATATCCAGATAAGAAAATAAAACACAATATACACCGTCAGCAGAAAGTAAAATGAAAAATTTATACTCGATATTTGATAATGTAATATCCCTATTTTCAGCATTCTATAAACAAAGGAATAAACATAAAGGTCAAGGGGGCCCTAAGAAATAAATTATGTATTTATATATTAATTGTAGAAATTATTCCATTCTATAAAGACAAAGTAAATTGAGATTAAGAATTAAAAATCCATGAGGATGGGCTAGATTCTCAAAGATTTTCCCAAAATTTTCCGTAAATCCTCTGGAGAAAAAATAAAATAAGATAAATTTTATTTAGATGGGATAAAAAGATCTAACAAAAGCCTCACTAAAGTGTAAATTTACTGAGAAGAGGTAAGAATAAACTAGAAAGATGAAAAAGATAGTTGTACAAGAAGCTTTTGTGGAAAAACATGAAAAGCAAATCCTAGGTTAAGGGATACATTGTTGGAATGGGGTCTCCTAACAAGCTACGAAACTCGGTCCATTTTGGTTAATTTTGTTATATTTAGTATAGTATAAGGGTTTTGGGGTGGGTCAAAGCCCCAAAAAAAATTGTAATGGGGTTAAAGGGTAAAACTAGGGGTCTAAAAAAACCATGGGTTGCGTGACCATAGGAATGTTAAAGCTAGATTGTTATAAATAGAGAGGCATTTCATATTGTAAGAGGGAGCATTTGATGAGCTATTGATGCGATCTTTTTGTAAAGCAATCTATTGGGGGGTTTTTTTTGGGGAATGGACTCCTTAGCCGTGTGCGTGGAGATCCTAGTCCACTAGTGTGCGACCCTCGCCCTCGTGTGTGTAGGTTGGGGAAGGGGGATTATAAGGAAAGTTTTATGAATGAATGAATATGTTGTATTATTAGATCTCGAAATATGCGAGTACTATTGAATGAATTGTATCATCAGAGTTATGCATTTTTTCTTTCTTGCGCTCGCGAAGGTTTGCGTATTGAAATGATTGGATCTATTCTCGCTCCAGTTATATCCCCGTCGCAAAAATTTTTTATATTGAAGTAAAACTAGATCTGTTCTGTTTGGGTTTTTTACTGTTGTGTTGATGTTATGAAAAGCGTATAATTATAAATCTAGTGCACGTGGATGCAATTGTATACATAGTTAACCCTGCGCAGAGACAAGGTAATCTGAATAGAATACAGCCCTGCTTGCCTTACCCTTCCTTTCGAGGGTGGAGAAACTCGTTCCAACACCCACCCATACTACTTTGGGTGAGACTCAGTGATCCGCGCGAGTAGGTCACCGCCAGCAGGGGCCGTAGTATAGGGGTTTGTTGGCGAACCTTTCACATTGAACTCGGGTTAGACTCCCTCAAGCCAACAAATGGTTCCATCGATGGAGTGAGGACCGTGATGATCTTGCAACAGAAGATCATCTCCTCTGACTTGCTACTAAAATTTATGGTTGAAATTGCAAGGGGAAAGAGTCCTCAGTTGACTTTGAATTAATTGAGATAGTTGAAAATGCGCACCACTACCTCGCACCTCGGGGGCCGGACCTGGGCAATGGACATGCGAGGTATTATCAACCTCAAGAAACGAAGCATGGTATTTGAAAGCGAAGGCACGCGTGTCATAGTAAAATCCCCCTAGCATCTCGTAGAAGGTACCCGATATACCGAGCCTATCTATACGAAAGAAGAATTAGATCATATTTATGAGATCACCGCATAAGATGAAGATCGGGTTAACCCCACGATGAAGGGATGCTCTGTTGGGAAAAGGAAAATGATTTTTTTTTCCAAATCCGATGAGGAGCTAGGAGAATGCGTCAGCTACCGCATGAGGTTTCGGCACTTCGCTAGTCCCTTCAAACCATCAAAAACAGGCATCGCATCTCTACCATAGAAATAACCTTGCCTTGCCAAGAGGATGCGATGAAACTCGAAAACTCGTGCAGTTTTAAGGAGTTTCACTGAATGTAGGTACGAAGCACTTCCATTAATCCGATATGACGCTCTCTCGTCAGGACCCCGAGGTATTGCTGTAGAAATGATCCCGCGTATAGAAACTCCCCTCTAGCCGCATGGGCCCCTGCGGCGGGTTGAACCTTCGGTAGCCACCGCGGATGCACAACACCTGTGCGGGTGCGGCTAGCACCATTACTTCGACGAGACTTCTACCTAAGTACCACCGACCTCAACGCGCATAGGATTGTTGCGAACGTAACTACGACACTCATGTCTTTATCCAGAGAATCATGCAAAATAAATCTACCTTCAGATGTGTGACGCAGCATTGTCTTTCATAGAATGTTCCTTCCATCGAACTCTATAAATGCTTCGAAAAGACTCTCGATCAAACTTGTAGCATGCTAAACTTGTGTCAACTTCCTATGAATATATGAAAATGCTCTCAACGAGTTAGCCACGCTCCTGACATTGCAAGGACATGACCCGGGGACATGAAGGAATAATTTCAGCTCATCCCCAAGCTAATGCAAAAAGACATTTAGAAACATGAAGCAAAGAGCGGTAGATCATCGACGGCCACCATTTATGATAAGCATGGTCGAGGATCCGGGCCACATACGAAGCTACCTCACCATTAATTCAGCCCCAAACGTAGCACAAATGGATGGGATGGACGTTGGGTCAAGCTATTTATTCACCTATCAAGAGGCATTAGCTATCCACAGGGGCCTCTGTTTTTTTTATCCTTATTCATACGTTGTATAATGCTCGTTCTCTCGCTATGGATCTTAACTGCATGTGAGGAACTAATAAGAATACCGGGGAGACGCCGGAAAGTGCAAGAATACGAGTGCGCACGCAGCTACCGACCGAAAGCGATTATCCGTGAACCAATTTCGGCAAGTGGGACACCGCGTCCGTGTGTAAGAAGTTGAAACCATGGTCCGATGCCGCACTCCATCTGTGCACGATGATGCGTAGCCCGTCATCGCACGTCTCCACCGGCGGTTCTTGGAAAAAGTTGGTCCAGTATCTCGATGGGCTCCGATTTTATGATGAAGGTCATCATTGCACAACATGTTGTGGGCTCAAAGCAAGTGAAGTGCTTCTCCACCACTTTTCGCACGCGGAGATCCTAGTATTAGTTGTGCGTACCTTTCCGTCGTCAGGTGCGCAAAGTTGGGAAGGGTATTGTAAGGAAAGGTTGATGAATGAATGAATATGCCGGATTATTAGATATGAACTCTGTGAGTACTATTGAATGAATTGCTCAGTAATTACTCGTGCTTAAGTATTTTCTGCCTTGTGTCAGTGAAGGTCTCCGTGGTATTGAATGATTGGATCTATTCTACTCTCGTTATATCTTGTCACAAAGTCTCGTATACTAAAGCAAAAATAGATCTCGTTATGTTCGAAGTTACTGTATCACAGGTGTTGATGTTACGAAAAGCGTATAATTATAGATTCTAGTGCACGTGGATGAAATTCATACATAAGTCACCCCGCGTTGCAGAGACAAGGTAATCTCGAACAAGTAACGTCGTACTCGCTTGCCTTACTCTTCCTTTCCGAGGGTGCGGAAAACTCTAGTTCCGCGACCCACCCATACTACTGGTGAGACCGTGACCTACACAAGTGTGCTCACCGCCGCTAGCTAGTAGCAGGGGTTTGTCTGGGCAAACCTTTAGTACATCGAACTTGGGTCAAGACCCCTCGAAGCCAACAAACATCATCCTGCAAAATAACTCGACACCATTAGGGAAACAGTGGAGGGAAAGCAAGCTTAAATAATATATTCTTAGTATGACAAAAAGAATTTTTCTACACTAAGGAATAATTCGTCTCTACTTAGGGAGAGTCGTGGAATAAGCCTCAAGGTTGGGAGGCAAGTAGTATTTATAACAATGGTAGTGCACATGGTATGTGAAGTTTTTATGTGTTATAGTGATTTTAATAGTTATCTAATTTCGATGTGGTATGTAGAAAAATATTATTTTATAAATTCCTGAATTGAATTTATGTAATTTTATATTTATAATTTATGGTATTGTACAAAGGTGCATGGTTTTAGAAAATTTAAGTGCTATATATTTGACAAAGAGATTAACTAGAGAGGAATACAATTAATCCTTCTCTCTGTTACATAGAATTAGTTAGAAAAATTGGGACAAACATACGGAATTCTAAACCATTTCTCATAGGTCTAAATTCCGTTGTTTAAGTCCATAATAGATATCTTAAATTTCACCGCAAAATTTATAGTAATCTACAATGGAAATAAATATATTTCTACATTACAAAGTGAATAATAGAAAAATATGCACAGATATGAAATTCTAAACATAATAGATTCTAGATTTTTAACATGTTTTATAATACACATCCGAGTGTTGAATATACAATTATTATGATTTAGGGTTGAAACATAAATATATATGTTGTCATATAGAAATTATTATACTTTCCTATCCATACAACTAGCCTAGATCCATCTTAACTTCGGGTCTATCAAGCATCTCCAGAGGGATCAAATATCTCGAGGTGAAAACCTCTTTTGTGAGTGAAAAATTTGAGGAAAGTTTTGCACCTCGAGAGATTTGATCCTCTCGTGTTTTGATATATCTAAAGTTATGTATGGATCTATGATGGTCTTAGTCGTGTAGCATCCAAGGAAAATCTATCGAACATATGATTAATTTTATCAATGACATGCAAATACGTATAATATAAATATAATCATTTTATATATGCTAAATATGTCTCGATATTTATCTCATACTTTTAATTTTAAAATTTTCTAGTTACTCTCAAGTTTTTTTAGATGATAAATATTGTTAATAAAATTCTTGAATGCAAAGTGAAAATTTAATAGTGTTGAATGATAGAAAATGAAAAAGGTAATGTAATTCAATTAAAAAAATCTTCATTGTGATCAATCTCAAATTATTTTCTTTTTACTATTCTTATTGTCACCCTTTGTTAGTTTTGTCATTTTTTCATACTCGATTATATAAAAAGTGCAATTGCATTGAAAATCATAAACCATTTAAATATTTATCTTGAACTATTGTACTAAACATCATACATTGTCTCTCTTGATCTTTAATATTAATAGTTTGATTTACTATAACACAAATATTAATGTACATTGTAAGTACCTTTTGTGTGCTTACACTAAAATCAATGCACAATGTTAATCCAATCAATTTAAAAAATTAATGTACCACACAATGTACATCCAATTACATCAAATGATAAAATCAAGGTCTTCACAGAAATCAATGCACCTAATGCAAACATCAAATAAGATTAGAAAACAACATCTACATTGAAATCGATAGCTTCTAATGTAGGTAATCACATAGGATTACAAATCAACGTCTACACTGAAAATCAATGCATCTAGTGCAAGTAAGAAAATAGGATTAGAAATCAACATCTACACCGATATCAATTCATCCAAAGGCCCGAAATAAAATAGGATTAAAAATCACCATCTACAATGAAATTACTCATTTAGTGCAAGCAATAAAATATGATTATAAATCATCTACATTGAAATCAATGGATCTAGTGCAAGCAAACAAATATAATTAGAAATCAACATATACACTGAAATTAATGCATCTAGTGGAAGCAATCAAATTGCATATTAAATCACCGTCTACATTGAAATCAATGCATTTAGTGCAAGCAATCATATAGGAATAGAAATCATCTACATTGAAGTCAATGCATCTAGTTCAAAAAATTAAATATCACTAGAAAACAACATCTACACTCAAAATCGATGCATATAGTGCAAAAGAATTAAAATGGATTATAAATCACCATTTACACCGAAATCAATTCATCTAGTGCAATAAATCTTCTTCCCTATCTCCCCTCGAACTACATCTCTATTTCCCTCCATCTCTCCACTCTCTCACATCCTCCCTCTTCCTTTCCTCTCTCTCCACTTTCTTTTCCCACATCTATTCGCTCTCTCTCTTCACCCTCCAACTAGTGTTATTATATCCCTCCCTCTCTCTCGTAATATCCCAAAATGGGAACATGCAAAAGAATATTTCACACAATATAAGAACTTACAACAAGATAAACAATAAATCTAAGTACAAATAAGAACATGCATAGAAGAGCTTGGTCATTTTATTATATTGAGATGAATCAATTACACAAGTACAATATATAGGTAGATCTAGCCAAAAATATGAGCTAATATCACCTAGAAAAACATGTGTAGCTGTGTACAACGTAAATCAAGTTGAGGCTCTATAGCAAATACCTAGACCGCTCTTCATCGATAATATAAACATGGAGTTAGCAAGTTGAAAAGAGAAATGAAAATATACTCAAAATTGGAGCTCTAATTATTCCAAGATTCAAGATCCTGCCACCTGTGAATCGAATTCCCCAAGATAACCTGAAAGGATTTTCCGGTGATCCAGTAACCTCGGGAAAATCATCGTCCCCAAGGTTTGATCCTTGATCCGGCGGGAAAATAAAGATCTCGAAGCTAGATCCGAAGAATATATGGCTGAAATATGTGCTTAGATCAGACATACTATCGAAGGGCTAATCCCTTCCTCGTATCTATGAGCTAGAGCTCTAGATCTAGCTTCTCAATCCTTCAAAGATGATTGTAGCCGTTGTAACACAACCGCCTCTCGTAAAATGCTTTGTGAGGGAAAGAGAGGCCTTTATTCCTACTAAAATATGCTACAATAAACTCCTAACCGATGGTGAGATTGATGTGCAAAACGTGAGGGGATTATCCTCATATGATTGCTAGCTAAAATACTAGCAACTCTTCCTCCTTACAGTACTGCTAATATGGACAGCCGTTATTCTCGAGGAGAATACCGTCGCTAGTAGGTCAATAAATTTTGGCCTCGATGCCAAATATGTAATGAGGCTCTGGGAGTGCTGAAATATAAGCTCAAGTGATGGGAATAATCCCTCACCTTGTTCTTCGTATGAATTACTAAAGACAACTTCCACCTTTCAAATCGATCTTTATAAAAACGTAGCTGTTTCTCGAATATGAATGTTCTACAAAAAGTAGGAAATAGAAATGGCACTTAAAGCCCGATGTATAAATGAAGCAAAACCTCTTCCCTTAGATATCACCTAAAATAAAGAGGGAGGATTCCCGCTTCGGGAACACCCTTTGCAACAAAACTACACGCAATCTCTCAAGTAAATCGTATTCATGATTGCATAACAGTGGAATGTCACTTGACAATTCCCGCATCTAAAAGATCATACATAAAAAATAATCCAATATGCCTTTTTCCTTTGCCTTCATCTCCTCTTTACAATGATTGAGCCACCCCAAGCCTTGGCCCTAATCTCAACTATGCCGCCTCATGTGGATACAAGATCTCCAAGTGGGGATAGTTGTTTGACCAAGCTTTCAACCAAATAGTTTAGGTGCAACGCGCACCTCTTCCATCATGTGTACTTCTATTTGCACGTGATCCTCCACCACTTGATCACTAATGCTCAACGACCCTTTTTTGACATCTTCAAGATCTTAGTTGATTGAATCAACCCTCCATGATATTCTAAATTGAATGAGATAGGATCTCCCAATCTCATTCACTTTAGTAGTTGCTCAACTACCCTTTTTTGTAGATCTATTCTATGATTAATCCAGTATTCACGAACACAAAGTGGATATTTATTCTTATTGAGTGATCGTGGGTCCCCCCCCACCCTTTTATTTACATAATTCATGAAGAAAATCAAGGACTCTAATATTCCAAATGTAATGTGAAAATTTGGGAATAGTTAAAAATCTTGCCCCCTTGGGAAAATGTTGCTTGTCCTCAAGCAACTCGAAAAGTAGATGCAAGGCCATCTATTCCCCTCCATATGGCATCCACATCATGAAGACTTCCTCCATTTCATGTGCGCAATAGGTTATGTATGTTTGGTTCCAAAGTAGTCTTTCAAAAACATAAAGAATGACCTTAAACTCGTTTGGTTAGATGTCCTCCTCTCCATCATGAAGCACCAAGTGACAACCATATGATGTCCAACATTATCAACAATACATGAGAGACATAATACATAGTGGCTCATCCCCACAAAGGAAAAGCTCCATCATACAATCCACTCCTTCATCCCATGTTTCATGAACTAGATTGAGCATTGATATGCTCACATGCTTAGCTCCCGTTGGCCTTGTTGGACCCAAACTCCATCATTCCAAGGTTATGCAAAAGAATAAGGGAAGAAGTAATATGGGCACACAAAGATGTCAAACCATATTCTCCTCAACAATAACCACCGTGAGTAAAGCCCTTTGCCGCCATTCTCATATCCCCTATGTAAGATGGACAAGCCAAACTCCCTCCAAAGCAATCCAAGCAATATGAGAGATCTTGTCGCTTTCTCTCCTCCTCATGTGCATTATGAAGAAAAAGCACACACTAATGGACATGGAGATGTCACATCAGCCCCACACAAAGAAACATCATCATCGCACTTCATGAGATCATTATGCCAAGTTCTACATAATATATGCAATTTTCTTGTAGTGTTGTAAGATGAGAAATATCCAATTTTATTTTTTTTATTGTTTTTACTTAAATTCAACTATATTTAAAAATAAGTGTGGCAAGTGCTCCATTTACTATCAATATCAATTCATATTCAAATACAGTATACAAATATTATTACATAAACTATTCATATGTGAAAAAAAATCCCTAAAAGCAAATTTAAAAGCTAAAGCTTGAATCTAAGAAGATGCTAAGGAATAAAAAACCACTATTCTCTACAATAAAAACCAGCCTAGATCCTATCTTAACCCCGTATCTATGTAGTAGTCGGGAGAGGGATCAAATCTCTTGAGGTGAAAACCTCTTTTTTGAGTGCAAAACTTCGAGGAAGGTTTTCACCTCGAGAGATTTGATCCTCTTAGTGCTTGATTTTAATCATGGTTGATTGATGTTCAACTCTGTTATGTCCTATAATGCTATTAATCGTCTTGGGAATATTTCTGAGAAATATCATTCACCGTAGTCGCTTCTCGTATTGCCTAAATTTTCTTCGGATTGTACGTAGTGTTGTGTGGGCATTTCCGCAACATATGAGGCTCCTCTGCACCCCATCATTTCAATGATTCTTTAACTTTTTACCGCCCTGAATCCTCTTTGCTATTTTCTTCTATGGGCTTTCTGGAACCGTTGTGTGGGAATGTGTTGTTTGAATTTCCCCGCTCTTATTAAAAATTTTTCCGCTCGTGGTTTTTTTCCAAAATTCTTCGATAGACTAGTTTTGATCTATTTGTGCTTCCTTCCACCTTCCATTTCTTTTTATTCTCGCATAGTGAAGTCACTGATCATATCTTTCTTCCTTAGAACCAAGTTGGTAGCATAGCGTCATGCTTTACGAACAATCACATCCATCGTCTTAGGATTATCAAATTCAATTCCTTCTTTGTAGATGGTAGGTAGGGAGTTCAAAAATCCTTGTACCTAGCTTTTTCTTCCCTATGTAAGGCACATGTAATGAAGTAATTTTGTGAATTTAGTCACAATTTCATCAATAGTGCACATTGTCCAAGATTCTTCAGCTCATAGAAATTTCTTTGCTTATGTAATCATAATAATCCCTCACCAAGGTATTTTTATTTGAATTTCTCCTAAAATTCTTCCCATGAAATGCAGCTTTTTTCATCAAGCACATGTATGATTTTGGTCTCTCTTCCCACCAAATAGTGGCTTTAACTTGCAAACGCAGTAAGCCAATTAATCCTACTTTCAACATTACTTCGTATTCATATACCCGGGAAGTATTTGACCATGTTCAGCGAGCAAGGTTTCCACATCCTCTTCTCCTCCCCATAAAATGTTCCGAGTATGGAATTCCTTTGCAAATATACTTTTGAACCATATTCTTCCCCGTTCTCGTACCACTCTCAAGCAAGCTTGGGTTTTGTTTCTTTTCTATTTATTCTTCCATGATCTTCACTATGATGGCTAGTACCTCGAGGTTAATTCCTTTATCAAACTATCCTTATCATTACTGGCCTGCAACAACCGTTTATTACTAGTCCTTAGCTAAACCCATTTCTCACCTGCATTCTTTATAATTTTCAACATTTGAGCATTTGGATCTGTAGGGCCCTCTCACCCCCCTGCTCTACATTCAACCCTTCTCCTCCATTCAAGAAAAAAAACTCGTAACTTTTTTTGGACTTCAATATGAAACAAACAAATCAATTAGTTTTCATAAATAACAATTTAAATAGACTTTGACACCATAAATTTTTTTCTCGTGTGTTAGGACACATAAGCCAAGATTTTTTAACATGGGCTCTCGATACTACTTGTAACAACTCCCAGCTACATTTTTTTTATTTGATACTATATCTCGATTATCTTATACCATTTTGGTCATTGTGACTTGTACAATTGTTTCATAACTATAAATTTACGACATTTTGTTTTGACAAAGGATTATAATGTCCGTCTTAAATTTTTTCCTCATCTTAAGAATTAGTTCATTTTTTTCTATCTCTATATAACTTGCCCATATTCCTAATAATTAAGAATTATATTTATATTTCCATTAAATGTCCTATATCCCTTATGTCATTTTATTAACCTCTACATGTCCCCAACATGCATTCTATCCTTTCCAAATTTTACTTAATAATTAATTGAATTTACTATTTCAATTCGTATACCCTTTCTTTCACTTGGGGTATTACTACATATCCCTCAACATGAAATTCTTTATCCTAATTATTAAGTTATATCTTTACCACTATAATAATTCTAAGTGAACTTAATAATATTAAAGTACTTCCAAAGTAGCTTTGTATTTTTCATGATATATATCATGACTACTTGAGGAATACATATTCTTACTCATGGTAGACAAAAGAAAACTTTACAAGGGAAACATTAGTAACAACTATAAATAATAATTTCGTGATGATAACGTAAGCATATTGTATTATCTATGTTTAATCCTAATTATTAAAAAAATAAATTGAAAAAAATGACTAAGCTACATTCAATAGTAGGATGTATAGGCAAAACCCAATTAAAATATTTCATTTACTAATATCAAATACAGTTATAAGAGAACAGAAAATAATAAATAACATATATATCAAATGAATATATATATATATATATATATATATGCAATTGTCTTTGTGGTTGTAAGATGTAGATATATGTAATTTTATTTTTTTTATTTTTTTTACTTAAATTTGGCTATATATAAAATAACCGGCAAGTGCTCCATTTACTATCAATATCAATTCATATTCAAATACATATACAAATATACAAATATTATTACATAAACTTTTCATATGTTTTGAAAAAAAATCCTATAAGAAAATTTAAAAGCTAAAGCTTGAATCTAAGAAGATGCTAAGGAATATTATGTTATTGCCCTAAATCTACCCTCAGATCGAAAGAAGGTAGAGTTCGTGGTAACATCAAAACCGACACTCTACCGTAGCTAGACTCCACTCGCATCATGAGAGGGACTTTCTTCCGGTCAATCTCAAGAAAATATATCAACTATGCTTGATGATGACTTGAAATAAAGGCTAATTCTTAGGCTAGGTATATAAGTAAAAAGGATTTGATTTGATTTGGGGGTTTTTGTTGGATCCAAGGGAAAAAGGAAAATCTTTGGGTTCAGAGGATGGGGCCTAGTTTTTTGGCAGAAGTTCTCGAATGGGGTAAGGAAGGGAATTGTTTTGATGCTTTTGAATTGAATGAATGGATAGTTTAGGATCGGTGAGGAGCTGAAGAGGGAAATATGCTTTCAATAATCCTCTTCAAACAACATGAAAACATGGAAAATTAAACAAACCCATGCGGTGAGCAAAACAATCTAATGAATTCCACCTTTATCACTCATTTGTTTAATTTAAGAAGAAAGGAGAAGGGAAATTATACACATAAAACATCGCTGAACTTACAATCACATAGAGAAACACACTATCAAAACATAGAGCCACATGGATCCCAAAGAGTGCCACAACCCCCGGTCTATTCCTTTGTCAAAATTGCAGTAGATGAAAATGTACAATGATGTGTCAAGCAATCCCAAGTGTCCAACGCCGAAAATGACCGATGAATTACATGATATAGACAAGCCTAACTCATCCCCATGCCTCTCTAGGGGTCGAGCTCACCATTCTAGGAGTCAAGTTTCCAACCATATCTAAACTAAGAATCGGAAAATAGGCAATGAAACAACTTAGCTCTCTATATGATAGACTGATTCATTCACTTACATTTCACTTCGTGGTGAATGAATCTACTAGGATGAGTAAAAATGTGCCAAAATTACATCAAAGTCATGAATTTACATCAAGTTACATCAATATTTACATGAAAAAGTCAAACTAGCACAAACTAGAAGCGAAAATCTCGAGCCAGCTGGAGTGAAAATAGGCCAAATTTTCCCAATGCGCCACGCTTGAAATTCCCTATGCGTAGCACAACATTGAGGCTGATTTTGAGGGCCTTCCCCGAAGTGCCAAATTGAGCACAAGATAGCTCTTTTGGAAAGCCCTACCTCTCTACTTTCCAACCCATGTGGACTTCTACAAGATTTGGTTTCTCCATTTTCCCCTCCAAAAATCAAGTCTCCCCAACATCGCTTTCCGTGTGAGCAAAACGTGCGCAGAAGGCTATTTTATGTAGGTATGACCCTTTAGGCAACCCAAAAAATTGTCAACCCTAGGGTAATGTGTAGGAATGCATAAATTTTGATGAAAAAGTCAAAAAATTCAAATTTTTCCCCCGGGAAAGGAGATGTTAAATTATAAGCGCACGCCAAGTGGCGCTATCATGGCCGAGCGTGAAAAAAATCTCGTAGTTTAGGCCAAAAATTCAAAATTCGACAAAAAAAGTTTCCCAAATTTCTTGAAATTTGGGCTGAATGTCCACCATCAAGTACTATGTCGTGGCCAAATAAGTCAAACCCAAAATTTGGATTCTCATCAGTGCCTTTTTTGCGATGCTTTAGTGCTCCTCCTTAGCTTTGTCTTCGGTAGATTTTAATCCTCGCTTGCAAACATGATTTCGCGCCCAATCATGGTTTTTCATGTGCCCGAGCATTAAGTTATTTTCCTTTTTTTTCCTTCTCCAACAACTTCTCAATATGAATACTGACCCTCTCAAGCCAAGTCTCTCTATCGACTCAATCTCCGCGCTCAATGGGTGTCATCTCTATTGGCCATTTTGGCAGCGCTCTGTCGATTCTCACTGATGTTTGCAACTCCATGATTGTTTGTTGATCTTCCAATTGTTTTTTCCGCACGGGCTACAGTAATTTATGATCCATTGATCTCTCTCGCTAATTTTATGGTCAATGTGTCAATCTCCGCCTTCTCGCTTCCCGAATAGTCGCTCTCAACTTTGAGCTTGAGAGCTCAAATCCTCATCAATAAGTATGAAGTCGTATCCTAGCCTCCTCGAAGGGCCCTCATCCTACATAGGCCTCTTACCTCGCGTCCCCGTACCCTATACTCTTGTACCGCCGATGATGACAACGAGACCCCCTTCCACCTGCGTGAAGATAGTAATTCTCACGGCTGGCCGCGAAATAGAGACAATATGCCGGGTGCCTCTCCGATAAGTGACATATAGGCTCACACACCGACGAAGCGGTGGCATGTCTCGTGACCTTCATGCCGATGTGAAGGCTCACCTAGCCTGGCATAAAACCTCCTCCGAGGAACCCGAGGGAGTCGTGAAGAAGCTGCATGGAAATGAAATCCCTCCGACATGAAATACCCCGGCATCCAAGCTAATGTACAACTGCATGATCTCTGTATGAGGGAGTGCACACGATAGTTCATTGCTTGTACCGTCGTCGTGGGAGTTTTCTTCCCTCGCACAAGAGTGGCCGCCTCTCGATGTTTCGCTATCATGAAATACAGGTATGTTCATCATCCTCACCCTTGTAGAAATGCATCAATAACCCTCGATGTGGTAGGAATAGAGGCGTTAAAACTGCCCTCAAAAACCGAAGTATCCGATAACGAGTTTCATCAAAGGCGCATAGATCTTTTAGAACTAGAATGGGAACACTCGTTGAGTCGCCACAAAGCTAGGCTCGATATATGGTTCATAATGCACTTCCGTCCACTCTGTTGTCTTTTGTCTTCCAATCGTCACCCATATTCGGTATTCCGGTTGCTTGAGAGATGGTTTCTCGTGTCAAAGTGAAATTTACACCAAAGCAAGAGTTACCTAACCACCATGTAAATGAAATGCAAATGCATATGCTAAACTCCCGATGATGATGAATCCTAGCATTCATCTCACAATAACATCGATAGCATCAATCGCTCTCGAAACATGCACATGGCAAGTGGGCAAGCCTCGCACTGAGTCAATGAGGTGGGGCTCTTCTTCTTTTACATGTTTGCTAGCGTTTATACGCTTTCTTATGCATGTAGCTCAAAGGGTAGAACGTGCACTATCTCTCGCTCATATGATGTATCGTAGTTCGTGCTCCGTGATGTCCATGCAAGGTAAGTACGTTGAAGCTTTTATGAGATGAAAATGAGAATTTGGTAGCTTTTGTTTTAATTTCCAAAATGTGTGTCAAAGGGAGTGGACCGTGAGAGAAATAGTATTAGGAACATGCTCAATCAAGTGATAACTCAAGTGTAGGGACAACCAATTAACCGTTTGGGAAAATCGTATGGGAATTTTTACAAGTGAGATGGGAAAGGGAGAATGACTTTGAAATGAAATAACTTTAGGGATAGGGAAATAGGCTTAGGAATGAGTGCTTTTGGGGATGTAAGGATATAGGGGGATGAACTATAATGATAATATTAATGAAAGTGAGAGGGAGGAATAACAAGAGGGGAAGTGGAAAGTATTTGGCACCAAAATCAATTTTTAGAACTCCAATTTCAAAACCCTAAGGAGGCACTTCAACAAGATGATAGGGTTTATAGTTTCTGGCATTAAAATTCTCATATTCAAACTCAAAAAAAACCAAACAATGTTTAATGGAAATTACAAGATCACTTGAACTTACTCGAGTGAGAAGGACCAAGTCGATTTGAATTTTTGTGAAGTAAATGACAAAAATATAGCAGTTTTCCTTATGCACACGTACATGCTGGCCCAAGGGTGTTAGCGACCCTTGTATGTGCTTTCGCTGCCATGAACAAAAATGCATAGAGGTGAGCGGCCCCAATGCACCACGCTCAACCAATGCGCCACGCCCAACGCCGAGTGCGCCGCGACGACCAATCTCACCTATATTCCGCCCTTCGTACACTCGTTTTTCTCGCCCTCCATTATTTGTCTTGGCTCAATGATGTCTCTTGGTATGCAAATGGATTGTTGAATATGAAAATATCTTATATGTATCAAAGAATTTGATTTTTCATTTGGGCAAAACCCACTTTGTAGTGTTGCGCACTTTGGCACTTTTTTAAATAAACTCTCGTTTCATTTCCTTTGTGCTTTTTGGATCGATGATGAGCTTCTTGTCTATCTTTCCAGGATAACGGGCATGGGGTTTCTAGCAAAGGTGACCAGTGGCTACGCATAAAGAACTTTATAACTCAAGAAAACTTTGAAAATTACATTGCATTTATTACAAAAGATGAAATAGACAATTTTTCTTCAAAATGTAGTTTTGAAGAAAAATCATTATCAAGCATTATGATGATGAATTTTTTTGCACCGAAATCCTTATTTGAAGCTTCCTCATGTGCTCGCCGACACTATTAGGACTTTTTTGAAGACTACATTAGCAAAAGCTGTGAGACTCTAATGAGACTGTAAAAAACCTAAAAATGACTCTTTGTCAAACAGAGGCCAAACATGACCGTAAATGACTTTAAACCGTATTTTGATGAATAGACATAGAACGAAGAGGTGCAAGACATGAGGGATATGAAAGACAAGACCCTTCCGTCGATGATCCATGCTCCTAATGGAATGCAACCGACCGAACTAAAATGAGACACCTAAAATGAAATGCAACAAGAGAAATTTGATCTCTCCGACTTGAGGGACGAAGATATTGACTTCTAACATTGGCTCCAATGGGGATGGTAGCTCCTTGGAGGTGCCGTGAACTACGATTGAGAGAGAAAGGGCAAGTGTCATCGTCCATTGGGCTATGGAATCCATAACTTCGACAAATCGACACAAGACTTTTGACTCAATTTTATCGACCGAAAATTAACTCAAATTGACTCAATCTTTTTGAAATCAAAAATGACCGAAAGACCTCGACTTGAAAAAAACTCAAACCAAAGCTCGAAATCATAGTTTAGAATTATAGCCTTCACTTCGGGCCCCAAACTAAATAAAAGATCACATAATACACTTGAAAATGAAACTAAAATAAACTAGTATGTGGACAAAGGACAATGTAAACATCGAAAACATTTTAGAAATGATACCATTTCGAGCAAACTCGACCATCGACCCGCCCTCCCGGACAATCTTCCCTGCTCCAGTCTCTTTTCGAAGAAAAAGCATTCCGACCCCCAATATAGCAAAAGAATTTTAAAGGGTCCTTTCCCAGATATTTTCAAACTTACCATGCTTACCCTTTTCTCGCTTCCTTGCATCCCATTTCGAAAGACCACTTCTTCCAATTGAAATTTGTCCGCCTTGCTCTTTCCGTCATATATTTTTCCTTTAATTCCTTTCTCGTATGCCTTGAACGTGTTTTGATTATTCTCCTCGTGCTCTGCTACAAATGGATCATTTTATTTATTCTTCCTTTGCATCGATCACTGCTTCCCCACTCATCGCGAGCCTCCGTATAAGTTTGACCACTAGAACCGCGAGAGAGGTAGGAAATATCATGTCAACTCCATATAATAACTCAAAAGGGGACATACCAATGGATTTCTCCTTTTCTCCTGACTCACACTTGATCCGCCCAAAGTGCATTGACCAACTTCTTATGCAATTTTCTCGTTTATTTCTAGCAACTTTTTAATAATGTTGACCAAAGATTTGTTCGTCAAGACTCAGCCAATCCGTTGCCTTTTGGATGATAAGTGGTTGAGTGTCCCAAAAGTGATGTGATACTTGTCACACAAAACTCAATCATTCTTTTTGATTTGAAAGTTGTTAAGCGTTATCAAGCAATCAAATTATTCGGTCAACCAAAACGAGACACAAATATTATTCTCAAGGGAATGAAATTATTACCGAATCTCGTAGCTCACTCTGGGTGGGAAGTGGTTCGATCCATTTCGTGAAATAACCGTCGCCGAGCATCCGACCGTGCTCGCCTAAAGAAGCGGGATGGATCTCGCTCAATGAAATCCAAACCCCACCGCCGAAAAAGAGCACTTACCTCAATGTGGCTTAAACGGAAAAAGTCTGTAATTTCGTCTCCCTTCAAAAAAATATGACATTCATGACAGCCTTTTTGACATCTTATACACATCAACAGAAAAAGTGCTCGGCCAATAATATCCCGCTCTCAAAATTTTATTTGCCGTTGTCTTTCAAAAAAGGTGACCCCCACAATCTCGCTTATTAAAATCCTCCATAACCCGCTTTGCTTCTTCTTCAACCAAAAAATTCAACGAAACGACCACCGGTATCTTTCCAACAGAGTGAATTATTCAAAATACAAAACTTAACAACCTTCAATTTTCGTGAGTTCTACTTTTGTTTCTAGCGATATCGGGCGGTGGTGACAAATTTTGAAGAACATATACAATATTTGAATACCAAGGAGAAAGCACAAATATTTCTAATACCTCGAACCGATGAACTTTCCTCATTCTCCCTCGACATAGTAGCAATAAGATTGATGTCCAAGGCATGCAAATTCGACTTAGCCATTAGCTTGATCCAAATTTTTCGTCTCCTTTGGATAAGCTTTGTCTGGGCTTTATCTCCACATCATACTCCAACAAGTGCAACAGTCCATTTGCCTCATCTCCTCTTCTAGATTTGTTTGCACTAAAACATCCTTAACAAGAATATTAGGAACATAAGCAAGAATATGAGAATGCATTGCATTATACATGAAAAATATTTCAATGCTTTTCACTAAGGCGATGATATTGCTTTTCAATGATGTTATACTTGGTAAGGTCGCATCTCTTATGGTTCAATTGAAAAAAATCAATTGGTTTTTCATGCTCATCTCTTTTCTCCATCAATACCATTGCCATAGTATGCTCCGAGGCAAGAAAACAAAATAAAATCTCGAGTATAGTCCTGTTGATCAAAATCGGAGCTAAAGAAAGAGTCAACTTCACTAAATTGAAAGACTTGCATGCTCTCCTCATTCCACTTCACTACATTGTATTTCTTAAGCATGTTTGTAACTCTCTTCAAATGTTTGGCAAGATTAGGCACTGTAAAGCGGCGTAAGAAATTCATCTTACCATTGAAGGATTGGATCTCCTTTTTGTTTTCGAAGATCAATTTGCTCAATAGCTTCTACTGCAGCCGAGTCAATACGGATGCCATATTTTGAGATAATATGACCAAGAAGCTTGCCCTCATCCATGGTAAACAAACTTTTCTTCGGGATTGAGTGACACACCATACTTTACTTACACCGCTATCTTCAAATGGTAAAGGTGCTCTTCATCGAATTACAAAAGATCGTTAGATCATCAAGATAGCACAACCTAGAAAAACATCCTTCTCATTTGAAAATGCCATATACATTGCTCAGCCGAAATGTCGCACCAAAGCATTCTCTTCAAACCAAAAGGCATTTTAGCATAATGGAAAGTTCTCCCACGGTCGAGTGGTGAACGTTGTTTTGTCTCTATCATCCTCATGGACTAGAATTTGGTTATACTTCTAGAATAATCATCGAGTAGCGACATAAAAGATGCTCCAACTACCATACTAAAAGTATGTGATCCATTTTGCAATGGATAATTATCTTTCAAAAGAAAATTTATTCACGATTCCTAAAAATCAATGCACAAATGAATCTCACCTATCTATCTTGCATACCGGGCACCAAATTAGAAATCCAACTCAAACTTTATGGGAACAATGATACCAGCCCTTGTGCAATTGATTCACTTCCTCTTCTCTATTGAGGGCAGAGAATTTTGGATTTATTCTTCTCAACTTCTACCTGGCGGGCTTTTGATTTGGCTTAATCGGAATGGTGTGCTAAAATTATATTGGTACTGCATATGTCTTCAAATCCGAATATTCCTGACAAATACATCGTAGAAAAGAAGATAAAAACATCGACATACTTTGCTTTACCTCCAAAGTGGCAATGATTTTGACAATTTCACCATCTTTGGATTCTCACCGATCCAATGTTCACATCTTCAACTCCCTTTTCGGTTGGCCGCAGAAGGTTGGTTTTCTAGCTACGTCATCTTGATCAAAAAGCTCTTCTAAATGTATCAAAACTTTAGGAATGACATTATCCTTCACAAATGCAGTATTTCCATATGATTTATTTGCAATATCACTCCTACGCCATCATGCTCCATATCAATTGGAAGTGTCTCTTTGAATTTTCCTTCGATTTTGCGTAGAAATTCATCAATCTCATCATCATCTTGAAATACTTGCCACACTTTCATGTATCCTGGGACAATGGATGATGCTTCACATGAATTTCGAGATTTCTGTTACTTGAGTTCATTGAATTTTTACAAATTACTTGTCAAGCGCTTTGCAAGTGCATCTACAATACCATTCTCGAATACGAGGGACACAAGTCAAAGTAGTAATCTCGAAAACAATTTCAAGATATCAAGAACTGTGATTTCAAGCAAGCCCGCATTCGAGGATGCTGTAGCTTGGTATCTCACCTTTCACTTGCTTATTTACCAACTAGAGTCGCCATAGACCGAAATCCTCTTAGCATTCAACTTTCTAAGAATTTTTAGACCAAAGCAATCAAAGCTTCGTATTCAACTCATTATTCGAACAATCAAAAAGCTAATTTATAAGAATGTAGCACTCCTTACATTACCTTTGCGCACCTTGTTTGGGGCGGAAAAAGGGCCGTCGTACCCAAATGCCACATCTAGCACCATCACTTCCAACCGCACTACATCAAAATCCATGGTCCATAAACCATCTTCAGTCTTCTTCCAAGTGTTGAAATTCGTTTTCTTCTATTATTTCTACTTGTTGTCCATCAATTTTTCCGTCGTCGTCGTAAGGTCGATCGCCAAATTTTAACTTCTCAAACCGTTGTCTTTCTTTTCTTTATGACCTCTCTAAAATTCTCGTGATCTCCTAATGTCTTCTACTTCAACTAACCCGACTATTTACATCATTGAAACTATCTAAATACAAAACAAATGACTCTAAATCACGGAGTGTACATAATTGATTGGATGATTTACCTGATTTCTCCTCATGTGCGATCATATACTTCATCTTTTGCTCCCCGATATAATTTTCTCTATCCGACCAAAACACAAGAATGGTAGCATAGGAGAAATCAAGTTGTAATGTTCCCCTTTAGTTTCGCTCCCTACGATCCGAGAAAGAAGCATGCCAAATCTAGGAGTGAATATCTGCACATACCTCACTATCCATCAAAAAATCTCTTGTCAAAATCTCGATCTAAATCCGACCACCAAATCTTTGATAAGCCCAATGCATATTACTCTACTACCGGAATCGAAAGAGTAAAGATCATGATATTTTCTAGTGATGTCCAATCCCAATTTCTTCATTATTTCCTCTTTGCATGAGATTACGTGAGATGCTTCGGAATCAAAATGGCATTATGTAGCACAAAATCATGCAATATAAGTGTCGATATAAAAAAGGAGGCACATCACTATCTATGGAGACATATCATCCAACGTCGGGTGCAATTATCAACTTGTGCTGATCATCTTCCACATTCACCATATCATACATTGGATTGAAATTCAAAATTTTAGATACCCTAACCCTTGTAGCCGCTATTCTTCATCAATCTCACACAAAGGAATGGATACTTTCAACTTAGCAATTTCATTCTCTAAACCTAAAAATCGAAGTTTTTTCTACCCTCTTTGGCTGAAACATCCTTCTTTTCAGCCTTTCTCTCTCGATACAATTGTCGATTGGATCTTGCATTTTGCACGATGGGGATTTGCTAATAGTGGGACTTCACTATCTCTTTTCCCTTCTTTTGTGCAACAAGCTTTCTGCATCATTCTTTCGTCTCCGAAACTTCCTTTCTCTTTGGATTGGATTGATAGGCACATCTCTCGTTTCTAAGTGAATATTGTCAAATCTGTGCGTAAAAGCATTCATATAACCTCTCCGAGATTCATCCGACTCTTCTTCAAGAGTCGTCTCATTTGCCAAGATGAAATCCGCATCTTTTGTAATGTACCTGAGCTTTCTCGCATACTCCTCATCTTTAGTGATAAAGGTGGGAAAATAATCCGATGTAAAGATAGTGATTCTCTTCCCCTCATTACATTATCTTCATCATTTGATTTCGAATCCAACAAAATTCTCGATGTAAAGGTGTCTTACCTCGTTGTTGTGTCACAGGCTCTTGTACTTGATGCCTTCATTGTTTTATCCCGAATTGTGGTTGATGCTGGCCATGGAAGTTAGGATTTCTGATCTACTCGTTAAGGCTTATCAAGTGTTAATCTTTCAATCATCTTTTCCACCCTTCGCGAGCAGTACTTGATTCAAGTAGAAGCTCTCTTCCTTTATTGCGACTTTCTTTTCATCTTTCAATCTAGCTCTCTTGTCATTCAAATTAGCTTCAACACCGACTCGCAATTTTCCGCATGTCTTCCAAAGTGGCCGGATCTTCTTTCTCTTAATTGATAGGCCATGTCCTGGATCAAAACCATCTCGAAACTTAAGCAAACTCCCGACCTCCTAGATGGCCTTAAATCATCAAGAATTGCATTGTAAACCGCATCAAATCTAATACAATAATCTTTGGGATGCGTACTCACACCAACATTCCGCTTAATCTTGGTATATTCGTAAGTGATCATAAAGAGGATATTTCTTTACTTCCCATCGATCTCAAGTATTGTCTCTCGAAGCCTCATCCAATGTAGCAATACTTCTCATCGCAAAGCTCGAACCACTTTCTTACTTCTCCTCCAAAAGTTTGCACAAATAATCTCATGGTCAGCATTTTCTGATCAATTTCATGAAGGTAAAAGAAATCGATATCCTATCCACATGTTAAGCCGAGAAAGGTGAACACTTTGAGGAGTTCCCATCAAATCAATGGAATCTTACATTGATAATCAGGGGCCGGGAATGTCATCCACGTTCGAGGTGCAACACAAGAGTGTGCAACTAGCGTACCATTGCTCTTTGGTGGATTTATAAATCGCACTTGGAGATATAGGTGTGCGAGGTATATGTGGTGTGGATGGGAGAAAATACCGCATATTGTTGATCAGTAAATAGATGGTTGCACGGGAATGGTAGGAATGAAAGGAGGCTTGCGATATGAACTTGTGAATCGGGGATGTGACCGCTCGATGGCCCAAGAGTTTCGGGCATATGTGCTCTATGAATTCAAAGAATATTTGTTAGCCACATTTACAAACTAGACCGGAGATTGGACCTAAGCGACAGTTTATCTACTTTCGCTAATGCAAAGCAAGAGAGTTTTCGAGGCTACCTCGCATACCCAGTCTCCGTCCGTAGCTTATGAAAAATAACACCAACAAGAAAACCATTTCATCCCCGAAGATGGTTGCTACCATGTCATCGCCTAAATCTACCTCAGCCGAAAGAAGGCAGCAGTTCAGTAGCAACACTCAAACCACACTCGCTACCGGGTAGCTAGCCCTACTGCATCATGAGAGGGCTTTCTCCGGGGTCAATCTCAGCAGAAAAAATAATCAATAGGGCTTTGAGATGACTTTTGAAATAAAGCTCTAACTTTAGGCTAGGTATATAAGTAAAAGGATTTGATTTGATTTTGGGGGTTTTTTGTTGGATCCAAGGGAAAGGCAAGATTTTGGGTTTAGTGATGAGGCCTAGTTTTTTCAAGTAGTTCGAATGGGGGCAAGGAAGACAATTGTTTTGATGCTTTGAATTGAATGAATGATAGCTCGATCGGGTGAGGAGCTGAAGAGGGAAAGAGGCTTTCAAGAATCCTCTTAAATCGTATGAAAACATGAAAAATTAAACATAACTGAAGGCAGCAGCAAAACAATCTAATGAATTCCACCTTTATCACTCATTTGTTTAATTTAAGAAGAAAGGAGAAGGGAAATGATACACATAGAACATTAGTGAACTTATAATCACATAGAGAAACACACCATCAAAACATAGAGCCACATGGATCCCATGAGTGTCAGCAAACCCTCGGTCTATTCCTTTGCCAAAATTACGCAGACGTGAACATGTACAATGAAGTGCTAGGGCAATCCCAAGTGTCCAACCGTGAAAATGACCGATGAATTACATGATATAGACAAGAATAAATCATCCCCATATCTCTAGGGGTCGAGCTCACCATTCTAGGAGCTATTTCAACCATATCTAAACTAAGAAAATGGGAAAAATAGGCAATGAAACAACTTGCCTCTATATGATAGGGAAAGTGATTCATTCACTTACATTTCATTTTTTGGTGAATGAATCTACTAGGATGAGTAAAAATGTGCCAAAATTACATCAAATTCATGAATTTACATCAATTTCACATCTAAGAGTTACATGAAAAATTCAAACTAGCCAAAACTAGGCGAAAATTTGAGCCGCCGAGCAGAAAAAATAGGTCAAATTTCCTCAATGCGCGCGCCTTGAAATCTCTATGCGTAGCACAACTTCGAGTGTAATTTTTAGGGCCTTCCCGAAGTCCAAATTGAGCACAAGATAGCTCGTTGAAAATCCCCATCTGCCTAATTTCCAACCCAAGTGGAATTTGTATATTTGGTTGCAATTTTTCCCCTCTAAAAATCAAATCTCCCAACACTACTTCCTATGTGTGCAAAAAGTGGCAAGAAGTGCCATTTTTTGTAGGCTGATTTTTGCTGTAGGCAACCCAAAATCTTGTCAAAATCCTTAGGTAATGGGTATGAATGCATAAATTTTGATGAAAAATCCAAAAATAAGCAAAAGTTTTTTCTCTTAAAGGAGTTGCCATCTATAAGCGCGCGCTACAAGTAAGTGCCATTGGCCGGCGGCGAAAAATCATGTTTAGCAAAAAAATAAATCCAAAATTGACAAAGTTTCCCAAATTTCTTGAAATTTGGGCTGAATGTCCACCATCAAGCACTATGTCAGGGCCAAATAAGCTTCGGCCAAAATTTGGAGTCTATCATGTTTCCTTTTGCGACGCTTTTAGTGCCCCTCCTTAGCTTTGTCTTCGTGGATTTTTTAATCCTCACTTTGAAAAACATGATTTCTGCGCACCAATAATGGTTTTTCATGTTTATGAGCATGTTATTTTCCTTATTTTCCTTCTCCAATAGCTTCTCAAGATGAATATTGACCCTCTCAACCTAAGTCTCTCTATCAGCCTCAATCTCCCGCTCAATGGGTGTCATCTCTGCTTGGCTTCTTTGGCAGCTACGATTCTCACGTGACATGTTTTTGCAACCCATGATTGCTTTGCTGATCTTCCAACTATTTGTTCCACTACTCCGGGTATTTTATGATCCATTGATTTCTCTCGCAATATCGACTTGGTCAATGTGTCAATCTCCGCCTTCTTTCCCCCGAATAGTCTCTTTTCAACTTTTGAGCTTGGGAGAGCTCTAAATCCTCATTAATAAGTATGATAGTCAAGCATTCTCGGCCCTCCCGAAGGGCCCTCATCCTCGCATGAGGCCTCCTACCTCTCGTCCCGTACCTCCATACATGTACCGGCTGATGACGACAACGAGACCCCTTCCACCCCGCGTGGAGATAGTACTCTCGCGGGTCACTACGAAATAATACTTCCGTGCCTCTCCGATATGTGATATATGTCGTGCACACTTTGATCGAAGGCTATAGTCTCAGTGACTCTCATGCTGATGTGAAGGTTCACCCTAGCTCATGAAAAACCTTCAAAGGAACCCCGAGGAGTCAGGAAGAATTCATGGAAATTAAATCCTCCCATGAAATACCCCGCAATCCAAGCCGATGTACAACCACGATCTTGATGTGTGAGTGCATAGTAGATAAATACTATTGTACCAAGCTATTTGGGATTTTTCCTCCGCACAAGAGTGGTCATTCTTCCCGATGTTCCAACACATGAAATAAGGTATTTTCACTGACATCCTCACCCCTTGTGAAACAGCACTCAATAACTCGATGTGGTAGGCATAGAGGCGTGAAAACCCGACACATCACAACCGAAGTATCTCGACATGAGTTTTCCATCGTAGTGCGCATAGGATTCCTTTAGGAACCGGGAATGGGAACACTCTACCGAGCTACCTCACAAAGCTAGCCCCGAGGAGTATGGTTCATAATGCACTATGTCCACCTCGCCATCTTTTGTTCCACCAAGTTCACGCACATTCCGGTGATTTTGCCAGTTGCTTGAGAGATAGTTTCCGGTTTCAAAGTGAAATTTACACCTAAAGAAGAGTTACCGACCATCATGTAAATGAAATACAAACAAACGAGCTAACTCCCGATGATGATGAATCCTAGCAATCATCTCACAATCATGATAGCATGATCGGCTCTCGAAAAAAATTCCATGGCAAGTGGGCAAGCCTCGCAATTGAGTCAATGAGGTGGGCTCTTCTCGTCACATGTTTTCCACCTTAGGAGTGGCCTTCTAGTTGCATGTAGCTCTGGTAGAATCACTATCTCTCACTCAGTATGATGTATCAATATCTCTGCTCTCCATGATGTCCATGCAAAGGTATATGTTGGTTTGTATGAGATCAAATTCGAGAATTTGTTGCTTTTGTTTTAATTGCCAAATGTGTGTCAAAGGCGAGGGAATGTAGAGAAATAGGGCAAACTGTGGAATAATGGACCTCAATCAAGTGATAACTCAAGTGTAGGGACAAACACCAATCCGTTTGGGAAAATCGGGGTTTGGGAATTTTTTACAAGTGAGATGGGAAAGGAGAATGATTCTGAAATGCAAATAACTTTAGGAATGAGTGCTTTGGGGAGATGTAAGGATATAGGGGGATGGACTATAATGACAATATTAATAAAGTGAGAGGGAGGTGAATAAAAAGAGGGGAATGAATTATTTGGCACCAAAATCAGCTTTTAGAACTCAAATTTCAAAACCCTAAGGAGGCACTTCCCTTAACAAGATGATAGGGTTTATAGTTTTGGCCTTCAAATTCTCATATTCAAACTCAAAAAACACCAAACAAGCTGTTTAATGGAAATTACAAGATCACTAGAACTTACTTGGAGCGGTGCAAGGACCATCAGTCGATTTGAATTTTTGTGAAGCAATGACAAAATCTAGCAAGCCTCTGCCACTCCTAGTGCGCCACTATTGGCCCACAGCATCGCGAGCATAGTATGCTGTCGTGGGTCGGAACCAAAATGCATAGAGGTGTGAGTGGCTCAATGCGCCACGCCCAACTGCCAGAGCCGCGCCCAACGCCCATAGGTGCCGTGATGCCAATATCACCCATCACACCGCTCTTCAAACACTATTTCGCCTCCACGATTTGTCTTGGGCTCAATGATGTCTCTTCACTACAGTACTAGCGAAATTCCGACGCTCAATTCGTCGCTTATTCCGACACATATTTCTGCCGCAGAAGAGCGACAGCTCATGCGGATAAAACCGCGGGTTTCTCATGTTGTCAGCCGTTCTGACGCAAGTAAAAAGTGTCGCGACCATCGACACTTATTCCGACGTTCCGAATGTAGCGCCACTCTTCCTGGACGCCTCACAAACCGTAGCCGCTGGCTCCGACGTTTTAAAACGTGGGTTCTTCCCGACAGCTCATTAATCCATCGCAGCTCCGACTAAACGCGGTCCGACGCTTTGGCGTCGCTTCTTCCGACGCTTGTAACTCCGTCGCGAATCTCGACTAAACGCGGTCCGACGTTTTGGACGTCACTCCGACGTCTGGAAGATGTCGTACCCTCGACGATATGTGGTCCGGGACGCTTTGGAACGCCGCGCTATCCGACGTTTACATCATCTTTCTTCCGACGCTTTCCTCGGGTTGTCGCAGCCTCCGACGTTTAGCACGCCGCATCTCCCGATGTTTTCATACCGCCTCTCATCCGACGCTTTCGGATTGTCAGCAGTTTCCGACGTTTGCAGGCGCGTCAGCGTAGACCGACGGAGGGTTCAATTTTTATTTAAAATTTTAAAAGACGAGACATCACTGCTTTGAAGATATTATATGAAGTAAAACAAATCCATGAAAGTGAAATAGCAGATATAGAATAGTAAAGCAACAGATAGAGTAACTACCGTCCCATTGTTCCAAATACAAATTAAAGTACCCAAAACCTCGCAATAGTGAAGTAAAACAATTCATGAAAGTGAAGATATTATATGTAAGTAAAAATCAAATACCATGAAAGTGAAGATATTATATGAAGTAAAAATGTACCCATGAAAGTGAAGATATTATATGAAGTAAAACATACCATGAAAAGTGAAGATATTATATGAAATAAAAATGAAATTCATGAAAGTGAAGATATTATATGAAGTAAACAACACCATGAAAGTGAAATAGCAAAAGATGTAGAATAGTAAAGCAACAGTATAGAGTACCGATCGTCCATTGTTCCAAATACAAAATTAAAAAGTACTCCAAAACCCCACAATGCTGGAAGGCAAAACTGTACCTATGTAAAGTGAAATAGCAAAGATGTAGAATAGTAAAGCAATAGACAGAGTACGACGTCCATTGTTCCAAATACAAAATTAAAGTACTCAAGACCCTACCAACAAAGATAAGTAAAAATGAAATTCATGAAAGTGAAATAGCAAATATGAAGTAAAACATACATCTAAGAAAGTGAAATAGCAAAGATGTAGAATCAGTAAAAGCAACGTATAGAGTACACGTACGTCCATTGTTCCAAATACAAATTAAAGTACCCAAAACCCCCGCAATGTAGAGAAAAAACTGATAATACATAATCATGTGAGGGAGTGTGATATGTCCAAAATATAAAAAGACTTTGATCGTACTCATATCAATAAAACTGGAAGAACATAGACTCAAAGATCGCTAGTTTTGAAGTGAAAGTGATAAACATTAATCATTTTTTTTTCACAAGAGAAAAAACGATGTTTTTGACATATTATATGAAGTAAACAAGCCCATGAAATCATTACATTTTCACATCCGAAGATTGGAACCCAAATATACATCCATGAAAAGTGGAAGTCCCAATTCTGCATCGTATGATAGAAAAATACTCCCATGTCACATACGTCATGGACTTGATATAAAACCCAAAAGAACTGTGTCCACATGGAGATTATCGACAACCGAGAAAGCATCCATAAATATGCCCGAGGCATCTAGTAAGAAAGTGAAAATAGCAACATGTAGAATAGTAAAGCAATGTATAGAGGACCGACGTCCATTGTTCCAAATACAAATTAAAGTACCCAAAATCCTCTAACACGAGAAAAACGCTAATCATGTAGAGGAGTGTTATATGTCCAAAATATAAAAAGACTATCGGACCATATCAATAAAACTCGAAAGAATATAGACCAAAGATCGCTAGTTTTGAAGGCAGAGTGATAAACATTAATCATTTTTTTTCACAAGAGAAAAACGATGTTTTCAATATATTGTATGAAGTAAAAATACACCATGAAGTCATTACATTTTCACATCTTAAGATTGGAACCCAAATATCCATCCGTAAAAGTGGAAGTCCCACCCCTGTACAATGATAGAAAAATACTCCCATGTCACATACACAGCCGACTTGATATAAAACCCGAGACGTCCACATGGAGATTATCGACAATCTCGAGAAAAGCATCCAAATATGCCCAAGGCATCTATAAGAAAGTGAAATATCAAGATGTGTAGAATAGTAAAGCAACTGTATAGAGTACGTACCGACGTCCATTGTTCCAAATACAAATTAAAGTACCCAAAATCCTTGAACAAGAGAAAAACGCTAATCATGTGAGGAGTGTGATATGTCCAAAATATAAAAAGACCATCGTACCATATCAATAAACCAATAATGATAGACCCGCATCGCTAGTTTTGAAGGCTTTAGAATGATAAACATTAATCATTTTTTTTCGAATGAGAAAAAAATGCTATTTTGAATATATTATATGAAGTAAAATGTACTCATGAAGTCATTACAGACATTTTCACTATCCGAAGATTGGAACCCCAAATATCCATCCGGTAAAAGTGGAAGTCCCACTCCCAAACAATGATAGTGAAAAATACTCCCATGTCACATACAGGACATGATATAAAAAAATCCAAAAGAACGGTCCACATGGAGATTATCGCACAATCCGAGAAAGCATTCAAATATTCCCTGAGGTATCTATAAGAAAGTGAAATAGTAGTATGTAGAACAAGAAAGCAACGTAGAGCAGAGTACCGACGTCCCATTGTATCCCAAATACAAATTAAAGTACCCAAAATCCCTGAACAGACTGCAAGACAAAACGCTAACAATGTGAGAATTCAAAGCAAAGAATTCATTCACATTGCGAATAAAATTACACCGAAGTCAAAAACATTTTCCGGCCATACTCATGGCAAATTTGTCATCAAAAATCGGAAAAATTAAGAAGACTCGCCCTCATACTAGAAACTGGCCGTGAACGTTTAATTCTTAGTGTAATCTCAAAAAATATTACTTAAAAGGTCCAAGACAAAGAAAATAAACTGAAGTAAATTTCAATTAATCGGGCCCGCTATAGCAAGAAAAACAAATTAAAACTACTCGCGGCATTCGCCGGGACGGTGCATTCTTCCTCGCGTTTGGGCCTCCTCGCGGAAGACCACAAAGTGGACTATGACCGTGATTCGCGCGGTTGAGAGTGCAATCAAAGCGAAAATTGCGCAAAGGCGCGTCAGTGGGAGAAGGTGAACTAGCCTCCGCGGAGGTGGCCGGAGGGAGCGCGCCGGGATTGACCTCTTAGTGCTCCCCCCGCGCAACACATCCTATGACGCACGCGAGGCATGGGTGCAATCACAGTTGGGGCACAAGAGACGAAGAAGCAGACCCAATTACCGCAGGAAGACGAGACAAGATATGTAACCGAGAGAAATGGAAATATGCAAAGAAAGCCCAGGCGTGTTCACTGCCACTTCTCCTTATCATCGCAGCTACTGCATAAAGGTACATCCAAAGAACCGGCTTCGTTCGTTCGAAAAAACCATGGCTAAACGCCATTTTTTATGTCGACCCATCCGCAATGCAATCAAAGGATTCGCCGTCAGAAATGAATCTCTCGATCATTAATAATGAGAGCCGAAGGCCGTATCAAATTGGAGCGTATGGAATCGCTCGTAGAGAGTGGAGGTCCGATCTCGAATATAGCTAAGTTAAAAATTAATTAATCTAGGTTTGATGTGAAAACTTAATCGAATTGAAAGTGGCCGTTAAAATGTTAATGCGAATGTTATGAAATCTGCCATATCCATGTCCCATCACCTGAAACGCTATCGAATGCACTCCGCAATGAGTGTAGCAAGTGTTTTATTGAGGACACGTGGCAAAAATTGATTGGAGCTGGATCTTTGTTTGGAGCGTCGCTCGCATAGTGCTGGAAATCCGGACCCGTAAAATATTAGGGCGATTTGATAAGAAATTCGCATCACAAAATTGACCGACTACGCTCAGTGCTATTTTGGAACGTTAATCTTGGTTTGGAATTATGGTTTATCGCCATTTAAAGTCCGGCGTGTCTCGACTTTTGAATAATTTTCTCTATAAAATTTTGTGTTAAGGTTTTCTTTGATAATACACATATTAAAATCCCGCTTAATAAAGAGACAAAATTGTTGTGCTTTCGGAACCTCGACTCGAGGATTGGACATGAGTTAACAAATAAAAGGATAGCTGAACCCGGTATACATGCACCCATGGTCAAGCCCTCTACCAAAAACCACGCGAGCGGAATCACAAAAAGTCGAGCTGTCCATATCGCACCGCTTTATGGAGTAGGCGTATTTCCTTATTCGCGAGCGATTCCATAGGGAATGCGACACGTGGGGAAGTGACCCCTGCAAACAACCGTTTAACCCACGCCATCGCACGCGAGCCCGACGTTGGAAGCCGAGCGAAATTGCCAAGAGTCGTTGATTTGGAGAAGGGCTATCGGACGACGGTCGCATCGCTGAACTTGCTCCGAGGTTAACTAAGGTGTGCGGAGGATAGCCAGCACGATACGAGTGTTTGATTGGTTATTGATATATATAGGTGTGGGCCGGAGTATAATGAAATTGTTTAATTAAACGATTAAGTGAGATAATTAGCATAAGTCCGGAGGGTGATTGTTGTAAGCAGCCGGGTGGTGAAATATCGAGCCGAAAGTTCACTACAAGTTATTTATTTAAAAAGAAACGTGGAGTATAAATACAAAGTGTTGAAAGTTAAACATTGGTTATAAGGATTGGAGATAATATAAAGTCGTGAATATAAATTAAGGTCCAACCATTGTGGATAGTATTTATTTATCAAATTCTACGAATTTGATAAATAAACCCGAAGAAAGAAGAAGTCAATTAAGACTACAAAGCCGGAGGAAAAGAAGAACGGGGTACACCAAGGAAAATGTCACACACTGACATTGTAGACACAGGGCAGCCTCTCCTTGGGGGTCCAATTTCAGCCTTTGTTGCGTCACACAATGATCTCTCTTCTCCCCGCGTGCATTTACTTGTATTGAAGATCACTATTCTAGGAATAAGGAGTTATTTTCTCCAAAAATAACCCTAGCCAAACATCAATAATGCATCAAGGATATCTTTCATGGTTCATAAGCACATTAATGTTCTACTTCTAAATCATGTCTTGGAAGTGGTTGTCGTGGCCGGAAATTATCTTCACCAAAGTTGGTTTCATACCAAAGTATTTTTCACATTTTCTCAAAGATCCAATACATGAAAAAGATAATGGTTTAAAACAACTTCTAAATATTTGAAATTTTGCAAGAATTGTCCTGGCACACTTTGAATATAAATTTTGAAGTCAAGTGCATGATGTCGCATAGATCAAGTGTCATTTTGAATACAAATGTTTCACAAAAAACTTCTCAACATGCTACCCTCATCAGTAAGGATTAAATGACAATATTGCATCAACTATTTCCATAATAAAAGTGCACCTGCCATAAGACTAAAACAACTACAAATGTTGTAGATCTAACAAGACCACACAATCAAATGTATTCCACAAGGCCAATATCGTATGAAAAATGAAAAGGAGTTTGCAACCAAAAATACCTTAGGCAACTAACTTCAATTAGATACACCAAAACCATCAAACGAAAAAGGAAAACCGAACCCTACTCAAAAGGCAAGCTGAAGTACTCTCCTTTCGACAAAATTTTGAGTTCCGAAACAAGGGCCTTTATTGTCTTCTTTCAATGCCCCTAGTAATTTGAATGGGGGTTTGCACTCGCTACAACAACCTAGGTTTCATTTCAAATTATTTTCCACAAATTTTAAGATACAACCATATCTGCTTTGTATTTCCTAACAAGCTCATAAATTTTGACAAAAGAACCAAAAATTTTTTAATACCCGATAGCAATTTTTTCACTCAGAAAACTATCTTAGACTCAATAAACCCAACCCTAAAAACTAAAAACCAAACACCATAAGACCCTACAAAAAATGAATAGATGATCTTAATCCGCACTATCGACAAAAAGTTACCTTTACACCCTCACTTATTAAACCCCGTGCCGTTGAATTTTAACTTCAACCGGCCGGCAGTAGGTAAGGATGGATGCATGCATAACATTTTTTTTGGAGGTTGCTTGCATGCCATCCAAAAATTTAATTCAAAGCATTTAAAATTCCCCGCAAGTGTAGACGGCCACAAACATATTTCTCGTACACAGGATTGTATTTAAACACAACAACAAAGCATTAACGCAATTCACCAACCGTAGAAATTAAACACAAACGTAAATTTACCCGATGCTTTTGTAAATTCAAAAGGAGGACACGTGGAGCATTAATATTGGATCGCATGAAATTGAAGGGAATCTGAAAACCTAAAAAAACCAGACCCGAATTTTTTATAGGGCACATTGGATTGAGAATCTCGAGTTAAAATTAGGCGTACGTCGCGATCCCCATTTTGGAACGCGAATTTGGTTTGAAATTCAATCTATTTAGACTTTTGAAGTCCGACGGAAAGGTTCTTTAATGTTTTGATAGTTTAATATATACATATGTTATATATATATCATATGCGAAAATGAAAAGGTGGGCCATAGAATTTAGTTTTAATTTTATTTTTTTTAAAAGAGGGTTTATTATAATATGTTTTATATGTTCTAGCATATAAAAATAAAAAGGCTCTAAAAAGCTTGGTATTTTTTTTTATAGACAAAGATTTAATTTTTTTATTACATAGCAAAGGTGTAAAAAGTGAAAAATTGAGTGTAACTTTAAGTGTGTATGCACAAAGTAGGCGAAAGGGAAAAACACAACAAGAAAGTGTCTTAGAGACAAGAGTATGTTTGTTTTGAAATCGTATGTTGAGTTGGTTTTATGCACTGCGTTTTGTAGCAACATAATTTCCTTGTAATCCCTCTCGTGAGGAAGTAGTGTAATAGTTTTTTTTTGAGTTATTGAAGGGAATAGAAGTTTGTTTTCAAAGTATTGAAACTCGTCTCCCGTCAAAGAAATTTTTATTTTCTATGTGTTAGAGGAAGTGAGTATTTATGGGTGGTTCTTAGTGAATCAACCAACCATTCGGTAATATGCTCATCAATCCAAACCATAAGTATTATGTGACAATATTCAAGTTAGGCACCAATCGGATTTCTCAAGCTATGTTAGAGAAACCCTAAACTCTCACCGAAAATAGGTGGAATGTGGCACCACTCGCAGATTGACATGTGCCAATTGGTACAAGTGGTAGACAATTGGCATGCTCAAACAACGAGGTGATGCAGAATGACATGAGGAGAAAATATCGCAAAAGCTCCCAAACTGAGAACTAAAGCTCATCACCAACTCGAGATTGGACAACTTTACATGATGTAACCTATGAAATCGTAAATGGAGAAATCATAGTAACAATAAAGTAACCTATGTAACAATAAAGTCTGGAGTCATCTCCCGGGAGTGGTAATGGGAGTAATCATAGTGAACAACGTAGAAACATGCATAGTTGCTTACAATCAAATAGATGAAAAAACACATACAAAAAACCCTAGATAATAATCGTGCACAAGCTTAATATTGAATTATGAACTCGGTGTAGAAGTGAACTTACAAAATGTCAAGTGCACAAGAAAAAATATCCCGGACATGACTCGGTTGACAAGTTGTATTGCTCATGATGCAAGAGGATTTGTACTCAAGACCGCCAAGTCAATCAAAATCCATCATTATCTATACAATAAATACAAGTAATTGATGTAGTATTTTTTTACTCTAAGATGCATTCTTATGATAATGTTAGAACATATGTTGAAAATGTCAAAACATACGAAGAAGCTCCTCGTTTTCGTTTCAAGAACAATTTATTGAGTCGCAAGATGAACTTGGAACATGCTTCCACGATCTTCAAAGAGTAGCAACTAAGTCAGCGACTTTTTTGTTGCTACGCTCGGGATCAAGGGAGGTTTGCTCCAAGATTAAATCGCCTCCAATAAATTATTCTCTACTAAATAGTGGCTAACCACGTGAAGGTGGAAGCCTTATGGCCCCTCTCACACACATCACTCTCAATTCCAAAATACTCCAATCTATATTTCAATTTTTACTTTCATGAGCATAAAAAAAATATTCAATATCTAGTAAAAAAACAATTCAACAAAAAGTACGCAAGGAAACATTGCAATTAATGCTTGACATAAAAATAGTATGTATAAATGAGTATTTCTTTTATATAACACAAAAAAATGTTCCCAAGTATGGTAACGTTTGTCTTATAATAATACAATATTTTACATTGTCAAATTTTCTTTTTTTCTTCTTCCTATTTTTAAAGCTCCTAATTACATCATCAATATCATCGTGCTCGCTCCCGTTTCAGTCTTCAACCTCGCGACCGCCGACCTAGTTGCGTGATTCACGTATGTCTCGGCTCATCCAAATGGACGGGGGCATCGCCTACAAAACGTATAATATTAAATTTTAATCGTCGCTTAAATATCATTGAACTAGTTCGGGTAATATTAATAAAAAAAATTGCAATGAGATTATTTACCTGGTGCACCAGCTTGTCACTGGCCGACCTAGTAGCATTGTCATCGATGAAACCGGTCTCATCCAGAGGATTTTGGCATCGCTCCAAAAATGTATAATAATTAAATTTTAATTATCAGCTTTTTAAATATCATTGAACTAGTTCGGTAATATTAATAAAAAAAATTGCAATGAGATGTATTTCTACTCTGTGCACTACGTTGTCGCCGTTGGGATCGTTGTCTCGTCTTCCTCTTCCGTGGTAAGATCCTCGAGCGGAAACATTCTCACTGTCATACACAAAAAAACAAGTTATAAGGACAACCATGCACAGGTATAATTAGGAAAAAATTATAAGTGGAAATTAATTACCGTCACGGCCCTCACCGATAGGGGCAAGATTGTCGGCCTCGGTCCCCTGATGCTACACAATGATCGTGTTGCACGAGAGAATCATCTACATCCGGCTCTAAAATCGGGTTATTTACCTCGCGTCGGTAGTGTTGCTCCCCGATTTAAACAAAGTTGTTAGACATTAAAATTTATGGACGAAAACAAAAATATTGAAAGGTTAATGTTTTTACCTTATCGCATCATTGTAGATCTTGGGACCTCGCCCTCAAAGCTTCGTCGCGACGTTCAACTGCTGCTTGATAGCCAAAACGGAAAGCAATATTTTTATCTTCCTCTCGTAGTTATCGTTCCAAAGTCATCACCCTTACATTATATATGATTGTGTATTTTTAATCATATCCGATAGGATTACAAAAAACGTTGGAAGGCGATACAATTAATTATAAGATGTTTAGCTACTTAATTACAATTTTTATGTGCACTAATTTCAAGTAGCCACCTCGGCCGAGCTCGTGGACGCACCTCTTTTTCTCTATCCTAGCTTTGGTTGCCTTTGAGGTGTCGAGTAACCTAGCATCAAAAGATTGACGTCGTATATGACGTAGCACACTTTTATTTTAGACATAAAGAAAATTAAAGCTATTGAATTAAAGTTGTAATTTACTCTTGCGGGTCCAGCTTGGCATTTTTCCTTCTTTTCTTTGTCTCCTTTCTCTCTTCCGTCATGGATGAGTGCTCTCCACTCACTCTCCGAAACCCGCGAGAGGACGCTCATATCTAGGGTTAAATCTGCGAATAGCGCCCCATAGGTGTCCCCTCGGTATTTCAAATATTTGTCGAGCTACCCGAGCCACCGCTTCTCACTAAATGCCGACCCCTAAAAAGGGCTTCTAGCATAATCTATAAAAGTTCTTTTTTTCATGTTGGAATTCAGAATTTGACTCCGTACGTGATGGTTGGGCCAAAGTAATTACTAACGCATGGCTCTCCGTAACTCGTAGAACTCATTGTTTCCTGTACAGTTAATAAAACCAAAAGAAAAAGAAGATATTATCATTAATTTAAAAATAAAAATCACATAAATATGTTTTAGATAAAGTACATGAAATAGTTAAAATATTAAAAATCACCCCGGGGAGTTGTATACATGCTTTATAGGGACACCCTCATCGTTCACCAACAACGTGCCATTAATGGTCCCCTCGTGAGCCGACACGTGTAGCTTTCGTAACGAAACGCGACAATGTAGCCGGCCATATCGCCTTCATCATTGCCGCGAACACGTCTCAGCTTGGTCGGGTGTCGCCTTGGGCAGGTGTGTTTCTTGCTAGCACCTAAAGGAGTAGAAGGTATACGAGAGGGTTGTTGGGCAATTTCTTGCCCTTGTGTCCCACTACCACCAACATTCCGGGTTCAAGCAAATGCCGAAGACGCTACATACAAAAGAACTTTTTGTTAGTTTAGTCAATGTAAAAATTAAAAATCAAACTATCACAGTCTCATCTCATGCAATAAAAAAAATATCCTTTTGACTTTTTATTATTACCTCGATATCTATTTAGTCGCCTCATAAGATGTTGTATCCTCTTCTCCGTTTCGTGTTTGAGGCGCATCTATCAAAGCATTAAATTCCGACGTTGCATCTCGGCCTTTTTTGCAAAACAACAACACCGAGATAGGGATGAAAAAGCTTTCCTCAAAAGAGGGAATCACTCAAAAGGCGTACTATGGCTAGGTGTCCGCATATTTGAACACAGATGAATAGTGTATTTCGAATTATGTAAATAACTTAAATACTCTAAAGATAGAGCAATGTCTGCACTTTTTTACATGTTCTTCCGCCGGGCCTCTTTCCGCGATCATCCTCGTCTTCGGGTTGTTCCCGCACCGCTCTGATCGGGACCACTATTGCAATAAAATTATAAATGTAAAAACTTGAAAACAATATCTAACTTGAAAACACAAAATGAAAACTAAAATAATTTCGATAAGACACCGAAAGACTGAGGTTAGAGTTTCGAAATATGCCCTTGCATTGAATTCACTCCTGAAACATGTCATCGTACATTAATGTGCACCCAAAACATTCAATCCACAAATGATATATTTAAGTAGGCTTCTCCTATTCTCGGGGGAAAACACTCCATACCTATAATGCATTCACTTGCATGTATAAAAGGAAAGGAAAAACATGTGTCATACAACGCGTGACAAAGGCATCTTGTGGGAAAGGTATCTTCACTTTTTATTTATGTTGTTCACCCACACACCACTCTCGTGTTTTCACTAATCCCCGTTTTGTCATTTTTGGATTCAAACTAAGTTAAGGCATTAAGTATTTTTTGACCTTTGCAGTGTAGTTTTTATAAGTGGTAATGTATGGATTTTCCATTAATTTCGCACTTTTTCTTCATGCGCATGCTATGCTTCGGGAAATCAAAATGCATGATTTAGTCCCATACATTTAACAAGTTGTTGGATCAACTCCATAGGAAATACGTTTCCTATTCAATCAAAAATTTCTCTATCTCGCTCAGGGTAGGTAGGAAGGTTTTCCTTTGTATTAATAGGGCACTTCTAGCTTGCAGTTTTTATTATATCTTTTTCAAATTTAGTGATCGTTTCAATTAGGGCATGATTTTTTGCAACTTTCAAGGTGAGAATGAACAAAGACAAATTTTTGTGATGGATGACTCAGTATATGACTCCATGGCTAGAGGAAAAGGCACTAATCTACTTCTTCAAATATCTATAGTTCTCATTCACCTCATACGAAGATGGTCCCCGATTTTGAGCCAAATGTTATAAAGAAAGTTCCTCCATAATTTGATAGTCAATGAAATTTCTTATCGATGATGGGGAAAGATTATGGAACATTGGCACATACATATGTAATGGATTCCAAGATCATGATATATAAGTTTGCAGATATGTTTATGGCAATGTTCCACCAAGTCCCATGGAGGTGGGAGCGAGGGGACGAGGAGCGCGGAGCGGCCTATGCAAAAGCTCCCTACCAATTTTCGTGAAACGTGGGGACGTCGAAGTCATAAAAATTATAAAATTCTAATCATTTAAAATGTAACTATATTTTTGCAAGGAATGTATATACGTAATTACTCAAGTACACTCTGCATCATGATAGATAAATCATAAATGATAAAATTACAAATCTATGAATGATGAATCAGTATAATTGAAACAAATTTAAAAGTTAAAAGTTAAAACATACATCATACAATCATGCATGTAAGTTTGTAAGTTTGTAACTATATAATCATTAATGTAACTACTAACAATGTACAATGAAAAATAAATTTTAAGATATCATATGACATATTATATCAAGATTCAAAAATAGAGTTTAAACTCGTAAGTTTACAACTCAAGTCCGAAACATGCAAAACTTAAACGCAAATAAGTTATGTCTCGAAACATAAAACATAAAACATAACATATGAATATCAAATAGATATCATCACATTGATATAATGAGCATAAATGCTCAAGTTAATGCCCCACTAGTCTCTCGCATCCAACTTCCTCGTACGAATATATCAAGATCAACCATGTCACCATCCGAATCGAATCACTTGGATTCTGCAAATATGCTAAGTGGCACATCAAATTTTAACACGAAAACCAGTAAACTAAAAGGGGCTGTGAGGGGACGTGAGGGGGCGTGAGGGAAACATCCCCCAGAAGTCCCCAAGACCCCGAAGCGCGAGGGGGTGAGGAATCTAGACCCCTAGGGTGGGGGGGGCGCAGACCCCCGTGTAACATCGGTTTATGGAGGTGTGGTGAGGAGCAAAAAGAGCTCAACAGAGCTGAAAATTTTTCACATAAAAAGGACCGTGGGGTTTGATCTAATGGTTCCATTTAAAAAAATGATATCTAGATAGAGAATAATTGTAGCATGCAAACATGCATTGAAAATCCATCCGAGTTTGCATTGTATTACTTATGATGGATTCAAATTTGGAGCTTTCAAAATGCCATGTTAGTGGCATGATTTTGTCGAGAAACCCTTACGTTGGATTCTCATGTTGGTTTAATTTATATTTTAAGTTTGTTTTGCAATCTGTGGGTGATAGTAACTCATGAACTAGGTTACCAATGTGTAACAATCATATTTCAAGAATAAAGTTGTGATTTTTTTTATATTATTATTATTATCTATTAGCTACGAGTATTGACACCCAATGCCCTGGAATTTTGACATCTTGATAGCATGGATAATTTCGAAAATGTTTCTAGTAATGTTAACATAATAACTATCATTACATGTCTTCACTTTTTTTCACCATAATAGACCCGTGATATGGACTCATCACACAACTTCATATGCTATGTCCCAACAAGTCTCAAATCCGGTTGAACCTACCTCATAGTGTGGTTATTAAGGGACAAGTTGCTTGATATATAACTCGATAGCATATACTCACGTTGCAGCTTCTAAAAAGAATCCTCAAGTGTCAAAAACTTCACAATATGTTCTACTATAAAAGCCTTTTGGGATACCTGAAATAATATAGTGTATCATTACGATGACTTTAAAGTACGACAAGATCTCGGTAGGGAAAGTGAAATCAATGGAAGAGGATCCACAATGAGAACCTAGAATTTAGCATCGTATGAGTTAGTAGTCTATGAAAATTGAAAGCCTATAATTTTAATTAGTGATGAAGGACATCACATAGGTAATTATATTTTCATGTAGAATAATCGTTAATTCAAATTTAAAACTACATAATATGAAAGGCATACCATAAATTTTTCCACGTGTAAGTCCAAACAACCTATAAAAAATGGAAAACCTTCTTTTTCCATGGGAAATAATTTACCTTTCCTTTTTTCAAGGCAATCTAAATCACAAAAAAATATGAACTATACCGCACACATTCTTGATAATGTGAAAGTGGGAAAGGAATACCCTACACAAGTGATGCACACATGTACATTTTGAACACTAATAGATTTTTTGTAGTTGAAATGCAATGCTTGTTTTCTTATTTAAATGTAGGGTTTTTAAAAGCGGTGGAGAAATAATGGTCGCCAAATTATTAATAAGCGTTTCTTTGGGAAAAATTTAAATCTTGTATTGGGTGATGAAGATAATAGAGGGTATTGAATATTGATTCTGAGATCTAGAGAGAACCATACATGTACCCTAACACAATCCAATAGTATTGACCAAAAAACTCCAAATAGAGTCAACCCTACTATAGGAGGGAAGGGTCACTAGCCAGTAAGAACTTACCATTTTGCAAGAGCCGAGGGCGAATGTTGTTCGCAAGAGCCGAGGGCGTAACGCCGAGGGCGACGTCGAGGGCAAAGGTTGCTCCGCAAGAGCCGAGGCATAATGCATCGAATGCTATTCGAAGAGCCGAGGGGGAATCCGTGGTGAATGTCGTTCGCAAGAGCTCGTGGCGACGTCGAGGGGCGACGTCGAAGGCGAATGCTTCTCCAAGAGCCGAGGGCGAATGTCGAGGGCGAATGGTACCGCAAGAGCCAGGGCGAATGCGCGCGTGACATCGACGTTAATGTAGCACACATGTACATTTGAACACTAATAGATTTTTGTAGTTGAAATGCAATGCTTGTTTTATTTAAATGTAGGGTTTTTGTGTGCCAGGGAGAAATAATGGCGTTTAATAAGCGTTTCTTTGGGAAAAATTTAAATCTTGTATTGGGTGATGAAGATAATAGAGTGGTATTGAATCTCGACTTCGACATCTACAGAGAACCTTGCTGTACCTAACAAAATCCAATGGAATTGACCAAAAACCCAAATAGAGTCAACCCTACTATAGAGGAAGGGCCTGCAGAAGAACTTTACCATTTTGCAAGAGCGAGGGCTAATGTTGTTCTCGCAAGAGTCAGGCGAACGCCGAGGGCGAATGTTTCCGCAAGCAGGCCGAGGGCGAACGCCGAGGGCGAATGCCGAGGGCAAATGTCAAGCCTCGCAAGAGCCGAGCTCGGTTGCTGACCGTAACGTCGTTATGCAAGAGCAAAGAGAGCGAATGCGCGCGTGATATCAAAATCGTATTATTGCGACAAATACCAAACATTTTTATGAAAAGACATAAGTTTCGAATTTCTTATGTAGCGCCATATAAGTTTGGTATTTTTATGTAGCGCGAAAATAACCCAAGGCGATACTCGACGGGCGGGAAAAGGCGGCCGCCATTAGGACGGCAGCCTCTCCAACGGCCGCAATGGCGACACCTAGACATTGTGTCGCCGTTGCGACGTTTAGAGTTGTCTCAATAGCGACGCTTTGGGTTGATGGTGTCACAATTGCGCACGTATTCCTTTAAACGTCGTAATTGCGACACTAGTTTAAGTGTCGGTAATACGACACTTTTCTATAGACGTCAGTAGCGACGACGGCTTTAAGTGATGGAAAAAATTTGGGAAAATTTCCGACATTTAATGGCAAAGCGTCTTAAATGTGCTCGAATTTCCGCGAAATGTAGTAGTGCTTGGTATGCAAATGGATTGTTGAATATGAAAATATCTTATATATATCAAAGAATTTGATTTTTCATTTGGCAAACCCACTTTCTAATGTTGCAGACTTTGGCATTTTTTAAATAAAACTCGTTTCATTTCCTTTGTGCTTTTTGACCGATGATGAGCTTCTTGTCCGTCTTTATGTGGGATAGGGCCGGTACGGGGTTTCCTGGTGTGACTGTGCTTGCGCATAAAGAACTTTACAATCAAGAAAAATTTGAAAATTACATTCATTTATTACAAAAGATGAATAGACGATTGCTTTCAAAGTCGTAGTTTTGAAGAAAAATCATTATCACATTATGATGATGAAAATTTTTGCACCGAAACCTATTTGAAGCCTCTCATGTGCCTACCGACTAAACCGAATGAGACACCTAAAATGAAATGCAACAAGAGAAATTTGATCCTCCGACGAGGGATGAAGATACCAACCTAACAGAATAAAACCATCATTCTCTACAATAAAAACTAGCCTAGATCCATCTTAACTCCCGATATATGAAGTCAGCCGAGAGGGATCAAATCTCTCAAGGTGAAAACCCTTGAGTGCAAAAATTGAGGAAGCTTTTCACCTCGAGAGATTTGATCCTCTAAAGGTTGATAGATCCGAGTTAAGATGGATCAGTCAAGCCAATTGTATGTGACCAAGGAAAATATATCGATAATATGAGGAACATCTTAACTCGGATCATAAACCATTTAAATATTTAGCTCGAGTCGTTGTAGTAAACATCATACCTTGTCTCTCTTGCTCTTCAATATTAATAGGTTGAATACTATAACACAAAAATCAATGTACATTGTCAATAATTTTTTGTGCTTACACTAATATCATTGCACACACACTATTAATCCAATGACTTTAAAATTAATGTACCATCATACATCAAATTACATCAAATTAGAAATCAACATATAAACTGAAATCAAAGCAACAATGCAAACTCAAATAATAATAGAAAACAAGACTCCATACCAAAAAAATCCTGCATCTAATGAGAGTAATGAAATATGATTAGAAATCAACATCTGTGCAATTAAATAAATGAGTCTAGTGCAAGTAGGAAAACAGATTTAAAGCCAACATCTACACCGAAATCAATGCATCTAGTGCATGCAATCAAATAGGATTAGAAATCACCATCTACACTTCAAAATACTACTGAAAAGAAGGAACCTAAAGAGATTATAAATCATCTACATTTAAATCAATGCATTTAGTGCAAGCAATCAAATATAATTATAAACCAACATCTACATTGAAATTAATGCATCTAGTGCAAGTAATCACAAGATTAAATCACCATCTACACCGAAATCCAAGGCATTTAGTGAAAGAAATAAAATAGGATTATAAATCACCATCTACATTGAAATCAATCCACTACATAAGCAATCAAATAGGATTAAAAAATAATCTACATTGAAATAAATTCATTTAGTGAAAGAAATCAACATAACCAAAAATCAAATCTACATTAAAATTAATGCATCAAGTGAAATCAACGAAATAGGATTAGAAATCATCATCTACACCGAAATTAATGCATTTAGTGAAAGAAATCAACAGATTAGAAATCATCTACATTAAAAATCAATCCATCTACAAGTAATCAAATATCATTAGAAATCAACATCTACACCAAAAAATAAATTTATCTATAAGAAATCAAATAGGATTAGAAATCACCACTACACCGAAATAAATGCATCTACCTAGTAGAAACATTATTCCCTCTCTCCCCACATATATATCTATATATCCATCCATCTCTCCTTCTTTTTCTCTTTATCTCACCCCACCACACACACTTCTCTCTCACTCCATATCTATCAATTTCTTGTCCCTCCCTCCTTCTCTCCATCTATCTTTTTTTTCTCTTCACATTACATCTATATCTATATCTCACTCTATCTCTCTATATCAACTCCAAACATAAACTCTTTCTCAAATCAGTTTCTATCTATCTATCACCCCTCATCCTCCTCCTCCCTCTCTCTCTCTCTCTCTCTCGCTTCTATCTCTCTTCCTTCATACTACCCTTTCTCCCTCTCTCTCCATCTTCTTTTATCACTCCCTCTCTCTCTCTCCACCTTTCACCCTCTATGTATTAATTTTACCTCGCTCTCTCTCTCCCCCTCTCCATATTCATATCTCTTTCCCTATCTCTCTTCACTCTCTCTCTCTTCATTTCTCTCCCTCTCTCTCTCTCTCTATCTTCACTTTCCAACTTTGTTACCATATGCCTCTCTTTCCTTTCTCTCCCCCTCTTCTCTCCATATCTCCTTATTTGTCTCTTTTATCTCACCCCAAAAACATAATACCCCGCGCTTCATCTCTCCCTTGTCACTCCCCCTCTCTCTCCACTACTCACTCTTTATTTATTTATTCTTTCTCTCTCTCATCTAGCTCCCCATCTTCTCAATCGCCACAATAGTGGCTCTCCCCACAAAGGAAAATCTCCATCAAAGATATAGTGGCTCTCCTCACAAAGGAAAATCTCCATCATACAATCCACTCCTTCATCCCAGGTTTCACATGAACTAGATTGAGCATTGATATGCTCGCATACTTAGCCCCGTTGGCCTTGTTGGACCCAAACTCCATCATTCCAAGGTTATGCAAAAGAATATGGAAGAAGTAACATGGGTAGACAAAGATGTCAAACCATATTCTCTACCAATAACCACTGAGTAAAGCCTCACGTCATTCTCCATATCCCCTATGTAAGATGCACAAGCCAAACTCCTCCAAAGCAATACAAGCAATAAGAGATCTTGCCGTTTCTCTCCTCCTCATGTGCATTATGAAGAAAAGGACACCAATGGACATGTGAGATGTCATATCAGCCCCACACAAAGAAGCATCATCACTGCACTTCATGAGATCATTATGCCAAGTTTTACATAATATATGCAATTTTCTTGTGGTTGTAAGATGAGATATATGCAATTTTATTTTTTTATTGTTTTTACTTAAATTTAAATATATCTAAAATAAGTGGCAAGTGCTCCATTTACTATCAATATAAATTCATATTCAAATACATATACACATATTATTACATAAACTATTCATATGAAAAAAATCCTAAAAGCTAATTTAAAAGCTAAAGCTTGAATCTAAGAAGATGCCAAGGAATAAAAAACCACTATTCTACAATAAAAACTTACCCCTAGATCCATCTTAACTCCCATCTATGAAGGCCGAGAGGATCAAATCTCTTGAGGTGAAAACCTTTATGAGTGCAACCTGAGAAGGTTTTCACCTCGAGAGATTTGATCCCTCTTAGTGCTTGAATTTAATCATGGTTGATTGATGTTCAACTCCGTTTGTCCTCTAATCCTACACTAGTTTGGGGAATATTTCCGGAACTATCATTCACCGTAGTCGCTTCTCGTATCGCCTAAATTTTCGGATTGTACGAATGTTGTGTGGGCATTTCCGCAACATATGAGGCTCTACACCCCATCATTTCAATGGTTCTTTAAATTTTACCGCCCATTCTCTTTTACATTCTATTTCCATGGGTTTGCCGCTGGTGGAACGTGTTGTTTGAATTTCCCCGCTCTTATTAAAAAATTTCGCTCGTGGGTTTTTTCAAAAATTCTTCGATGTACTAGTTTTTGATCTGTGCTTCCTTCCACCTTCCATTTCTCTTTATCTCCGCTGCTTTTTCACTTGATCATTTCTTCTTTAAATTTTTGGTATCATAGCTGCGTTTTACAAACAACTGCACCATCGTCTTAGGATTATCAAATTCAATTCCTTCTTTGTAGATGGTATAGAGTTCAAAAAACTTCACCTTAGCTTTTTCTTCCTTTAGTGTAAGGCACATAATGAAGTAATTTTGTGAATTTAGTCACAATTTCATCAATAGTGCATTGTCCAAGACTTAGCTCATGAAATTTCTTTTGCTATGTAATCATAATAACTCACCAAGGTATTTTTATTTGAATTTCTTCTCAAATTCTTCCCGTGAAATAGTTTTTCATCGAGCACATGTATGATTTTTTGGTCTCTTCCCACCAAATTGTTGCTTTACCTTGCAATTGGTAAGCCACCAATCCTCAGCTTTTCAAATTACTTTTATTCATATACCCGGAAGTACTTGACCATGTTCAGAGCAAGGCTTTCCACATCCTCTTCTCCTCCTCCCCACAAAATGTCGGGAGTACGGAATTCCTTTGCAAAACTTTTTTTTACTTTGAACCATATTCTTACCCATTCTCGACCACTCTCGCCTGCTTTGTTTTTCTATTTATTTCATGATCTTCACTATGATGGCTAGACCTCGAGGTTAATTTCCTTTATCAAACCTGCCCCACACACACGTCCGCAATGCCCGTTTATTACTAGTCCTTAGCTAAACCATTTCTTACTACGTATTCTTTATAATTTCCAACATTTGAGTATTTGGATCCGGTAGGGCCCCTCTACGTGCTCTACATTCAACCCTTCTCCATTCATGAAAAACAACCGTAACTTTTTTTTGAATTTCAATATGAAACAAACAAATCAATTATTTTTCATAAATAACAATTTAAATAGCCTTTCACACCATAAATTTTTTCTCTCGTGTGTTAGGACACAGGCCAAGATTTTTTAACATGGGCTCGATACCACTTGTAACAACTCCCACTACATAGATTAATATCTTATAATTAGCTTTACTATTGTACTTGTACAATTGCTTCATAACTATAAATTTATTTACATTTATGTATACCATTATAATGTCCTGCCTTAAATTTTTTTCCTATCTTAAAATTAGTTCTCATTTTTCATTCTCATATAACTTTTCCCATATTCCTAAAACATCAGAATTGGACACATTTCCATTAAATGGTCCAGTATCCCTTATGTCATTTGATTCACTCTACATGTCCCCAACATGCATTTATCCTTTCCAAATTTACCCAGCTAATTAATTAATTTACTATTTCAATTCATATACCCTTTCACTTGGGTTATTACTTACATATCCCTCAACATAAATTTTATCCTATCATAAAGTTATATCTAACAAACTATAATAATTCTATGAACTTAATAATATTAAGTACTTCCAAAGTAGCTTTGTATTTTCATGATATATATCATGACTACTTGAGGAATACATATTCTTACTTCATATAGACAAAGAAAACTTCATATAAAACATTATAGTAACAATTGTAATAAGAATTTCATGATGATAACAAGAATATTGTATTATCTATGTTTAATCCTAATTATTAAAAAATAAATTGAAAAATGACTAAGCTAATATTCAATAGTAGGATGGTTAGCAAAAACCCAATTAAATATTTACTAATATCAAATAGTTATAAGAGAACAAAAATAATAAATAATAAATATATCAAAGAATATATATATATATATATATATGCAATTGTTCTGTGGTTGTAAGATGAGATATATGTAATTTTATTTTTTTATTGTTTTTACTTTAAATTTGGCTATATATAAAATAACTGCAAGTGCTCCATTTACTATCGATATCAATTCATATTCAAATACATATACAAATATACAAATATTATTATTAAAAATTTTCAATATGAAAAAAAATCCTAAAAGAAAATTTAAAAGCTAAAGCTTGAATCTAAGAAGTCACATGAATATGTTATCGCCTAAGTCTACCTCAAAGTTGAAATAAGGCAAAGTTCAAAGGTAACATCAAACCACGCCGTCCGGTAGCTAGACTCACTGCAATGAGAGGGTTTCCTTCGGGTCAATCTCAGCAAAAATAATGAATATGGCTTGAGATGACTTGAAATAAAGGCTAATTTTAGGATAGGTATATAAGTAAACGGATTTGATTTGATTTTGGGGTTTTTTTTTGGATCCAAGGGAAAGGAAAATTTTGGGTTCAAGGATGAGGCCTAGTTTTTGCAGAGTTCTTAATGGGGCAAGGAAGGCAATTTTTTTGATGCTTTGAATTGAATGAATGGATAGTTTAGACCGGTGAGGAGCTGAAGAGGGCAAGATGATTTCAAGAATCCTCTTCAAACAGATGAAAACATGGAAAATTAAACAAAACTTAAGGCAGAGCAAAACAATCTAATGAATTCCACCTTTATCACTCATTTGTTTAATTTAAGAAGAAAGGAGAAGGGAAATTATACACATAAAACTTCGTTGAACTTACAATCACATAGAGAAACACACCATCAAAACATAGAGCCACATGGATCCCAAAGAGAGGCCGCAAACCCCCGGTCTATTCCTTTGTCAAAATTGCGTAGATGAAATGTACAATGATGTGCCAAGCAATCCCAAGTGTCCACTCGAAAATGATTGATGAATTACATGATATAGACAAGCCTAACTCATCCCCATGCCTCAGGGGTCGATATCACCATTATAAGAGATGTTTGAACCATATCAAACGAAGAACCTGAAAATAGGCAACAAAACAACTTGCCTCTATATGATAGAAACTCGATTCATTCATACTCTACATTTCACTTTGTAAAGGGTTTGAATCTACTAGGATGAGTAAAAAATGTGCCAAAATTACATCAAAGTAATGAATTTACATCAAGGTACATCAATATTTACATGAAAAAGTCAAGCTAGCCAAAACTAGGCAAAAATCGAGCCGCCGAGTGAAAAATAGGCCAAATTTTCCCAATGCGCCACGCTTGAAATCTTTATGCGTAGCACAAATTTGAGGCTGACTTCGAGGGCCTTCCCGAAGTCCAAACGAGCACAGACATCTCTTGGAAATCCCTACCTCTACTTTCCAACCCAACTCGAATTTTTAGAGTTGGTTTCCATTTTCCCCCTCCAAAAATCAAATCTCCTAACATCGCTTCCTTTGTGTGCAAAACGTGCGTAAAAGGCCATTTTGAGGTGTTGAATCTTTAAAGTAACCTAAAAATCACAAAATCCTTAGGTAATGTGTAGGAATCCATAAATTTTGATGAAAAATAGAAAATTCAAAGTTTTCCTTGAAAGGAAATGCCAATTATAAGCGCGTCAAGTGGCGCTACGTCACGTTTTAAAAATCGTGTTTCAGGCCAAAAAATTCAAAACTCACAAAAAAGTTTCCCAAATTTCTTGAAATTTGGGCCGAATGTCCACCATCAAGCACTATGGCCAAATAAGCTTTAGGCCAAAATTTGGAGTCTATCATGCCTTTTGCGATGCTTTAGTGCCCTCCTTAGCTTTTTCTTCAGATTTTAATCCGCTTTGCAAACATGATTTCGCGCCCAATAATACTTTTTCATGTGCTCCGAGAATGTTATTTTTCTTGTTTGCCTTCTCCAACATCTTCTCAAGATGAATATTGACCTCTCAAGTCAAGTCTCTCCATCGGCCCTCAATCTCCCGCTCAATGGGTGTCATCTCTGCTTGGCTTTTCGGGCAACTTGTCGATTCTCATGGATGTTTTGCAACTCCATGATTGTTTGTTGATCTTCCAACCTGCTTTTTTTCCAATCGCTATTGTGTAGTTTACATCCATTGAGCTCTCTACAATTTGACGGTCACCGTGTTAATCTCCGCCTTCTGCTTTCGAAGGTCGCTCTCAACTTTGAGCTAGAGAGCTCAAATCATCAAGTCAGCATGTAGTCGTATCATGGCCTCTCGAAGGGCCCTCATCCTACACGCCCTTACCTCCGTCCGTACCCGTACCTACATCAGCCGATGACCCGCAACGAGACCCCTTCCACCCCAGGTGGAGATAGTACTCGCCAAAGCCGCCGGTGAACAATATGTCAAAAGCTCGATAAGTGATATATGTTGGCACACCGACAGCTAGTGTCTCGTGACATCTGCGGCCGATGTGAAGGTTCACTCCTATCTCATGAACAACCTCCGCAGGAACCTCGAGGAGCTATGTAGAATTCATGGGAAATGAAATCCTCCCATGAAATACCCCGCAATCCAAGCTAATGTACAACCATGATCTTCGATGAGTGCATAGTGATAAATACTATTGTACCGCCGCCGCAGCTCGCAAAAGAGTGGTCATTCTCTTGATGTTTTGGCACATGAAATAAGGTATGTTCATCATCCTCACCCTTGTGAAATGCATCAATAACCCGATGTGGTAGGCATATAGGCGTGAAAACGGCCCTCACAACCGAAGCATTCGATAACAGCTCATCGTAGGCGCATAGGATTCTTTAGGAACTAGAATGGGAACACTGCTGAGTCGCCTCACAAAGCTAGGCCAATATATGGTTCATAATGCACTCGTCCACCGTTTTCTTTGTTGTACCTGCTCACCCACATTCGGTATTCCTATTGCTTGAGAGATGGTTTCCGTGTCAAAGTGAAATTTACACTAGCAAGAGTTACCCGACCATCAACATGTAAAAATGAAATACAAATGTACAAGCTAACTCCCCGATGATGATGAATCCTAGCAATCATCTCACAATACCCAGCATCATCAAGCTCGGTAAACATGCCATGGCAAGTGGGCAAGTCCGTAATTGAGTCAATTAGGTGGGCTCTTCTTCCTCACGTGCAGTTTGCCACCTTACGAGGCCTTCAAGTGCTGTAGTTCATGGCAGAATCACTATCTCCGTCATATGATGTACGTTGTTCTGCCTCCGTGATGTCCATGCAAGGTATACGTTAGCTTTTATGAGATGAAAATGAGACAATTTGTTGCTTTTGTTTTAATTTCCAAATGTGTGTCAAAGGGGAGGGATCGTAAAGAAATAGGGCATTAGGAACAATGACCAATCAAGTGATAACTCAAGTGTAGGGACAACCAATTAACTCGTTTGGGAAAATTGGGGTTTGGGAATTTTTTACAAGTGAGATGGGAAAGGGAGAATGATCCGAAATGAAAATAACTTTAGGGATAGGGAAATAGGCTTAGGAATGAGTGCTTTTGGGATACAAGGATATAGGGATGGACTATAATGATAACATTAACAAGTGAGAGGGAGGAATAACAAGAGGGGAAATGAAGTATTTGGCACCAAAAATCAATTTTTAGAACTCCAATTTCAAAACCCTAAGGAGTTACTTCATCAAGATGATAGGGTTTATAGTTTTGGTATTAAAATTTCATATTAAAACTCAAAAACACCAAACAAAGTTGTTTAATGGCAATTAAAAGATCACTTGAACTTACTTGGAGTGAGAAGGACTAAGTCGATTTGAATTTTTTGTGAAGCAATGACAAAGATCTAGCAGCTTTCCCCGTGCTGCGCCGGCGACAGCAAGCCCGTTGTGTCGCAACCCCTTGTATGTGCCGCGCTAGAACAAAAATGCATAGAGGTGCAGCCCAATGCGCCGCGCTCAACCTGCGCCACGCCCAACGCCTAGTGCGCCGCGACAAATAATCTCACCTACAAACCGCCCTTCACACACCGTTTCGCCCTCCATTATTTGTCTTGGCTCAATAATGTCTCTTGGTATGCAAATGGATTGTTGAATATGAAAATATCTTATATATATCAAAGAATTTGATTTTTTCATTCGCAAACCTACTTTCTAATGTTGGAGACTTTGGCATCTTTTTAAATAAACTTCTCGTTTCTGCTTTCCTTTTTGGTTTTTGGACCGATGATGAGCTTCTTGTCCGTCTTTGCAGATAGCCGGCATGGGGTTTTGGCAAAGGTGACCAAAGGCACGCATAAAGAAATTTACAACTGAAGAAACTTTGAAAATTACATTTCATTTATTACAAAAGATGAAATAGACAATTTCTCTTCAAAACAGAGTTTTGTAGAAAAATCATTATCAAGCATTATGATGATGAAAATGTTTGCACTGACCTAATTAGCAAAACCCTAGAGCTAATGAGACTAAATTAGCAAAACCCTAGACCTAATGAGACTAAAAAAACCTAAAATGACTCTTTGTCAAACAGTAGGCCAAACATGACTGTAAATGACTTTAAAACTGATTTTGATGAACAGACACAATGCGCAGGGTACAAGACATGAGGGATATGAAAGACAAGACCCTTCCGTCGTATGATCCATGCTCCTAATGGAATGTAGTCAATCGAACTAAATGAGACACCTAAAATGAAACGCAACAAGAGAAATTTGATCTCTCGACGGAGGGATGAAGATACCGACTCTAACATTGGCTCCAATGGGGATGGTAGTCTTTTGGAGGTGCGCGAGAACTACAGATTGAGAGTAGGAAGTGCCTTCGTCCATTGGGCTATGGAATCCATAACTTCTACAAATCGACAAGACTTGACTCAATTTTATTGACTGAAATTAATCAAATTGACTCAATTTTTGAAATCAAAAATGATCAAAGACTCGACTTGGAAAAAATCAAACCAAAGCTGAAATCATTGTTTAGAATTATAGCCTTCACTTTGGGCCCCAAAATGAAGAAAATATCACAAAGATACACTTGCAAATGAAATCGAAATAAACGAGTAAGCAGCAGAATGCAATAAAGAGAAACATTCTATGAAACGATAACTGCTTTCACCACCGACCATCGACCGGCCCTCCCGGACAATCATCCCCGTTCATCTCTCGCGTAAGAAAAGCATTCGACCCTAGTATGCAACAATTTTAAAGGGTCCTTTCCAGAGATTTTCGAACTTACCATGCTTACCCTTTTCCTCGTTCCTTGCATCCCCCACGCACTCACTTCTTCCAACTGAAATTGACCGCCTTTGCTTTTTCTCATTATATACTTTTCTCTATCCTCTCTGTTTTGTTCTGTTTTTTTGAAAAAAATTTTTCTCTCTCGTCTCACAAATGGATCATTTGATTTATTCTTCTTTGCATATGATCATCTTCATCGCGAGCTTCCTATAGAAGTTTGACCACTAGAACCTCCAAGAGAGGCAGGGGAAATATCGTGTCAACTCCATATAATAACTCAAAAGGGGGACATACCAATGGATTTCTTCCCGACTCACTCGGACCGCCTAAAGTGCATCGACTAACTTCTATGCCAAATTTTCTTGTTTATTTCTAGCAAATTTTTAATAATGTTGACCAAAGATTTGTTCGAAGACTCAAACCTAATCATTGCCTTTGGATGATAAGCGATTGAGTGTCCCAAAGTGATGTGATACTTGTCACAAAACTCAATCATTAATTTTGATTTGAAATTTTCGCTATCGCGTAATCAAATTATTCTACAACTAAAATGAGACAAAATATTATTCTCAAGGAATGAAATTATTACCGAATCCGTAGCCCGCCCGGTGGGAAGTGGTTCATCCATTTCATGAAATATCCGCCTGTGAGGATCCACCGTGCTCACCGAAGAAGCGGATGGATCTCGCCAATGAAATCCAAACCCCCATCAAATAAAAGGAGCACTTACTCTCAATGGGCTTAAGTGAAAAGGCCGCAATTTCGCTCTCCTTCAAAAATATGACATTCATGACAATGGATGCTCTTATATACATCAGCAAAAAAGTGCTCACTAACAATATCCCGGGGCCTTCGGTACCTTATTTTCCGTTGTCTTTCAAAAAAGGTGACCCCCACAATCTCCTTATTAAAATCCCTCCATAACTCGCTTTGCTTCTTTTCTTCAACCAAACAATTTAGCAAAACACCACCTAGATCTTTCCAATAGAGTGAATTATTCAAAATACAAAACTTTAACAACCTTCAATTTCAAGAGTTCTACTTTTGTTTCTAGCCATGCCGGTGGTGGTGACAATGAAGCACATATACAATATCCGAATACCAAAGAGAAAGCACAAAGATTTCTAATACCCTAACCGATGAAATTTCCTCATTCTCCTCTAGACATAGCAAAGAATAAGATTGATGTCCAAGCTACAAATCTACTTTAGCCATTAGCTTATCCAGCCTCTTATCCTTTGATACTCAGGCTTTATCTTCGTCATCATAACCAACAAGGCAATAGGTCCATTTTCCTCGTCTTCTCTCTAGATTTGTTTGTACTCAAAACATCCCTTAATAAGAGCATTAGAACATAAGCAAGAATATGGAGAATGTTAATATATAATCTTGAAAATCTTTCAATGCTTTCACTAAGGCAAGAGCTTGCTTTTCAATGATGTTAGCCTTAAGGCCGCATTCGTTATGGTTTCAATTGAAAAAATCAATTTTGTTTTTCATGCTCATCTATTTTCCGCATCAATACCACCGCCATATTATGCTCGAGTAAACAGAAACAAATAAAATCTCGGAGTATAGTCCGGCTGACTGTAAACTGAGCGAAGAAAGGAGTCAACTTCATCAAATTAAGAATTTCCGTCTAATTTCACTACATTATCTTTCTTAAGCATGTTTGTAATCTCTCTTAAATGTTTGGCAAGATTAGGCACAAAGCAATAGAAATTCATCTTACCATTGAAGGATTGGATCTCCTTTTGCTTCGGTGAAGATCAATTTTCTGAATAGCTTCTACTCGAAATACAATGGATGCCATATTTTCAGATAATAAGACCAAGAAGCTTGCCCTCATCCACATGGCAAAACGTAATTTTCTTTGGATTGAGTAATATCACCATAATTTCTACACCCGCCGGGGAAAAAATCTCCAAATGGTAATGGTGCTCTCTCATCAATTACAAAAGACCTGCCGATCATCAAGATACACAATTCAGAAAAAACATCCTTTTCTATTTGCAAATGCCATATCCATTGCTCTGTTGAAATGTCGCACCAACATTCTTCAAACCAAAAAGGCATTTTAGAAGATACTGAAAGTTCCTCACCAGAGTGGTGAACGCTATTTTTTCCTTTTCAGTCATCCTAATGCAACTGCACTGAAGGCCATAATTCTTAGAATAACTACCTGTAGTAGTGACATACAAGATGCTCCAACTACTCACCGAAGTATGTGATCCATTTTTGGGCAATGGAGAAATTATCTTTCAAAGAAACTTTATTCGATTCCTAAAATCACGGCACAACGATCATTCATAGCAACCACAATAGTACCGATAGAGCGATGATCTTCTCCCCATGCTTAAACAAAGATCATTCAAGTAAGCAACTAATAGCAATCACAAATAAGAACCGTAGTGAGATATAACATACTGCGAAGAACTGATAGAAGTATGTCAATAAATCATCCCAGTATGTTATTATGAAAGAAGGGTCACATATGTAATGAATGCCTTAAGAAAATGAAAGTAAGATGATGCAAAGAAAAAGTTGGTGATGGTAAAATACAAAGGATACTTTGTTGAAGAAGATCAAGATCTCGGTCATGAATTTCGATCGTTCACCAAATTTGCAGTTCTTCAAAGATCCAATGAGGACTACATTCGGTATGTTTATTCTCGTGCATCCTCTCATATGACAGTAAAAAAGGAATGTTTTGAAAATCTTGAAGAAAGTACATATGGATCAAAAATTTACTTAGAGATGATAGAAAGGATGCTAAGAGATTAAAGGTTATAGAGATATTCCGGCAAAGTTACCAAATGGTGATATTAGTCGTCTTAAAAATGTTTTATATGTACCCCGAATTAAGAAAAATCTAATATATGTATCCATGATAACCCGATCAAGATATACAAGTCGAATTATTCAAGACTCGTTGTGTCACAAAGGATTGTAGGAAAGAAATTGTGGCAACATGCATGCATGTAGGAAGCCCATACAGTAGTTGATATAAAAAGCATACCATAGCCGAAAGCCATGGTTATGTGTGGATTGACATGTACTCAAAACTTCGCATCGCAGATCTCACCATTCGAATTTGTATGACCTCATGTTATTGCGCAAGAGAAAATGCTATGGTCGAGGGACTTCCGTCTTCATAATACTCAATTAAATGTCTGATGGATGTGCCTTAGCAAAAATGCATAGAGAACTAGTGCTTCGTGGACGATGTATTAAAGGAAAGAGACATTCTAGAACTAGTGCACACCGACATATGCGGACCTATGCAAACGAGGTCGCTAGTGGGAGCATATTACTTTTTCGTTATTTACCGATGACCGCACTAGTATATTCATGGGTTTATTTTTTGAGTAAAAAGAGTCGTACTTTCCGCAGATTATAGAATTTTAAAACCTTGGTGGAAAAATCAAGCTGAAAAAAGTATAAAAATTCTCCGCTTCCGATCAAGTGAGAATACAAGTTAGGGGAATTCATGAAATTCTACAAAATTTCACTAGATTGTTCACCGCCTCTCACAGGGACACAGTACACACACACCATAGTGGAATGGAGTGGTAGAGCGCGAAGAAATCGAAACCTTAGTGGAGTGCGCAAGGAGAATGTTACAAGGTAAGGGTCTATCTAATAGTTTTTGGGAAGAAGCTATCAATACCGTCGTATATTTAAAGAATGTAAGTCACGTCAGATATCTTGGCTTCAAAAACTCCTTTTGAAGCTCTCTATGGACTCAAACCAAGAAGATAGAAATCATCTAAGAGTATTTGGGTCAAAAGCATCGATATACCCAAAGCTAATAGAAAAAAATTAGACCCTAAAGTCGTTAAATGACATCTTTATTGGATATGGCACATAGACTTAGTAAAAGCATATAAGTTGTTCAATCCCTGAATCTCATAAGATATTTGTGCTGTGGATGTAGTGTTTCATGAACAGTGTTCAAGAAGTGAAAGATGACATTGGTGATAATAGGCATATTCCATTGTTGATGGATGAAAGTAGCCGAGTGATGAACTGCAGAGCATGAGCAGCAGACAGGAGTAGAAAAGAAGAACCGAAAGAAGAGCAGAAGAAGGTGATGATGCAAGCCCACTAGATCCTCGACGAAAACAAATTTGAGGTAAGTCCCCTGACCAAGGAAATCAGTAGGAAGACTAGAAAACCATCCAGCATTGAAAGACTATGCTTTGATGTCAAAATATTTTGAACATTGTAGAGCCCTACCAATTGCAAATAAGCTAGTCAATCTCGAGGCATGGAGGGCGGCAATGAATGAAGAGATTAAATCTATCATTAGAAATAACACTTGGGATTTAGTTGAACCGCCTAAGAATAAAACACCCATAGGATGTAAATGGTTGTTTAAACCAAAAATGAATGCAAATGGAAGTATAGAAAAACTAAAAGCTAGGTCAAGGTGCAAAGGGGTACTCACAAGAAGAAGGTATAGATTTTGATGATACCTTTGCACTCGTAGCAAAGTTAAACACTATCGAATGCTTATTTCTATAGCAACTAAACATAATTGGGAGCTACACCGCTTGATGTCAAACTATGCATTTTTAAAATGGTGAATTAAAAGAAGAAATTTACTTAGTACAACGTGTATGGGTTTAGAAAAGCAAGGTAGAATGATCTATGTTTGCAAATTGAAAAAGGCATTATATGGCCTAAAGCAAGCAGACATGTGTCTTGGTACGAAAAGATTGATTCTTTTCTTTGTAGAGCATGGTTTTCATAGGAGTTTTGAATGACCCAAATTTGTATATGCTCAAGTACAATAATCAAGGTAAAGCATTATTTTTATTTCTTTATATGTAGATGACATGATTATAGAAACAAGAAATGCATATAATTTAACTCCAAGAAATCAAAAGGCTTATGGCACAAGTTTTAAAAATGAAAGATCTCGTAAGTCTCCATTACCGTCCCTAGATTAGAAGTATGGAGAGATACTGGGCAAAATTTTCTTACCTAAGGAAAGTATGCCATAAATCTATAGGAAAAAAGTTTGGCATGGATCAGCAGTAGGTCGCCATCGACACCATTGCAAGAAGATAATTCTGAAGTTGTGCGAAACGACGATGGCACCAAGGAGGTGGATGCCATACTATGTATAGACACCCGGTTGGGAGTTTGATATATCTCACACAACAACTAGCACTCGTACTCTGTACACTGGCCGTTGTGTTGAGCCAATTCATGTCAAAACCACTTGAAAGTCACTCGGGTGTAGCAAAGTAAAAGCATATGTTGAGGTATTCTGCGTACACGTTAATTATGGCATTTTATACACCGACACATCTCGATGTTATTCTAGCAGCTGTTTTTCAGCATTCGCACCTGTGTGTAACTTGGATGATCGAAGCTCTATTACAGGTGTTACGCATTCAAGATAGGGATCTCGGGTCATAGCATGAGCAAAGAAAATAGCATTATCAGAAGCACTGCGTCTCTCATGTGAAGTTTTGAGTACTGTGCATTGAGTAAAAGAACGTGTGAAGCGATCTCGTTGAGAAGGCTTCCCAATGATGCGGTGAGAAGAACATGAGAACTCTACTCCCATCAAAAGTGACAACCGCAGCACTATTAAATTAGCATACAATCCAAGATGTTTCATAAAAACACCAAACATATAGACACTCGGGCCCATTTTTGTTAGAGAGAAACTACAGCTGCAAAATAGAAATCTTTTGTTGAGTATTGAAAACTTGTGACAACATGGCTAATATTTTTACTAAGCCTCTTGCACGTGTAAAGTTTGAATTGTTTAGAAGGATTCTAGGGAGTTTATGGATAACCCTTTCTCCATTATAGGGGGGAGTTTAAAATAATTATATTATTTTATATTAATGGAGAAAAAGGTTACACAAGTTGTAACGTATCTCCTTAGTTTAGGATTTGTTCTCAGAGTTTAGGAGTTTGTTTGTTAACTTCCGATTTCGTGATGTACTTAATGATGTAATTTCTCATTCATGAATGGAGAGTGAAACAAAAGAGTGATCTCTCAGCTTGAGTGTAGTCTCTATGTGCGCACTCTCACTCGAGAGCTACAACTCCTTCTTTCAATTATGTGCATATTTTATCTATATTTTGCTAAGGAATTTAAACTTTTGCAATGACACACTATAATATCAAATAATTTAAAAAATAAAATTACATAGATTTCAAATATTAAATGTACTCCATCGGGTCTGGATAGAGTTTGATCTGTGGGCTCCGTTAATGTGTTCTCGATGCCCACAGTTATCAGCCTCAATTTTTCCGCACTAATCTGCGATGATATATTAGACATGACAGCAGGATGTAGTCCTTAAAAAAAATTAAATGTAAATTTAAAAATCTATTTTTATTTTATAGGACATTAAATTAAACTTTTGATTTCACTTATGTGTAGGTTATAATCGTTAATAGCTAAAAAATGATAATGTAAAATTTGTCACACCTTATTTATAGCCAATTGGATAAAGATAAGTCCTTAGAACAAAACAAATAAAAGTATCTATGCAATAATTAAAATAAATATGCATGAGTTTCTCTTTCTTTTAGTTCCTTCAATCGATTATATTCTTGTTTTCTCCTCCTCCTCCTCCTTCGCCCTTACCCTTATATATTACTAGGAACTATGGGAATGTTATCTCGTTATGGGTTTTTTTATGGACTCCAAATGATGACATTAAAGTGAATATTTTTTATATCATTCTAATTAATTATTTTTCAAATTTCCAATAAAAAAATTCACAATCAATAAAAAAGTAAATGTTTACATAATCACTTAACATTTTCATGATGAATTTGTTGATGGCCAAAAATGGCCTCATCAATATTTCAAAAGACTGCATAGTAAGAACCTCAATTAGACTCTTTATCCGATTATAATGGCTACTCTATCGGTTCGGATTTACTCTCTTGCTACCCACTTCACAAGAAAGCAACCCTTAAGATGGCATGAGGGCTCACCAAGCCGTTGCACTAGAGTTTCCTCTTAAAAAAAATGAGACTTGTAATGTGCGATGAGCTTATTCTAAATTTAAATATAATCTAAAATGCACACGTAGTAAAAATAAACTAATCTGTTTTATCTCAATTAGAACCAAATATAGATACGTGATTCAAATCAAGAGTAAAAATGGGTTTAAAAAGTAATGGGGTTTTAACATGTTTTTGTGATGAATATCAAATTGTTGAAGAAGTTCTAATAGTTGATATAATTATTTCAATACATGCTTTCTTATAGAGATCAAATATCAGAGGATAAATAATTGGATAATGGAATTAATTCACATCATTCAAGGACAATTACAATTTATTTTTAAAATGACGAAATTGCAAAGTGAATAAGTTACTCGTAAATTTGATTAAACACAAGATAAAATTGGAGCTAAATAACATAACCGTAATTCTATTATATAAGATTGTTGATACTAATGAACAATCATTCTCATATCCAGAATGAAAGTATAAAAAATATGAAACAATTGGTACAAATATGTCATTAAATGAATGAAATTTGCATTTACAAATAAAAGTATTTTTCACAAAAATTAATAAACATATTTTCCTTTCTCTACCTACATCAGACCCTCAACAATCTCTTCTTAAAATCATAAACTCTACTACAAAACTTAAAATAAAAAAATTGAATCTTGAAAAGTAAAATATCCAAATAAACTCATATATTAGTATTCCTTTTAATATACAAGCAAGAATTCTTCATACAAAAATGCATCTTGCAATTTGTAGAGAAGAGGAACCCTTCCTTATTCTCAAAACATTTATTTATAATTTATTTATATCTTGTTGTTGCATTATGAATATTCATTAATATTTGAATGAAGTTGTCTATATTTTTTTCTAATCATTACATTGTAATCATTTCCTTTCTCATTGTCAATTTAGATGCTTTTGAACTTGGATTGTAGTAATCGAGCTCGATATTATTTAATGTGTTATTTGTCCATAATTTATGTATATGTTGTTCATTGCATTATGAATATTCATTAATATTTCAAAAGAAGTTGTCAATTAATTTTTTTTAATCGTTATATTGTAATTATTCATTTCTTCTTCTATGAGTTTAGATGCTATGAAACTCTGGGATTGTAGTGACTGATTTGCAATTTTTTGTTGGATTTTACCTCACTTTTCGAATTCTATTTTTTTTAATAGTAGAATTTTAAATGTTTTGGATTTGTAATCAATGTTAGAATTTTAGCCTATTTTAAAATTCTATTTTTTCTATAGATAGCATACTAAGTGTTTTTATTTTAATCAATTTAGAAAGGTTAGTTTTGAGAATTCGTATATCTATAAATAGTATATACTAAGTGTTTTGGATTTTTTAGTCAATCTAGAAAGCTATTTTGAGATATATATATATTTTTAATAGGTAGTATATTAAGCATTTTTATTTTAATCAATATAGAAAGTTTACTTAGAAATTCTATTTTTTCTTTATAGGTAATATATTAAGTGTTTGGATTTTAATAAATCTAGAAAGCTTACTTTGGAATTCTATTTTTTTTATAAGTAGTATATTAAGTGTTTCAATTTTAATCAATCTAGAAAGCTCGCTTGGGAATTTTATTTTTTTAATGGTAATATATTAAGTGTTTGAATTTTAATCAATCTAGAAAGCTCACTTTGGAATTCTATTTTTTTATAGGTAGTATAAATTAAGTGTTTAGATTTTAATCAATATATAAAGCTCACTTTGGAAAATTTTCATATAGGTAGTATATTAAGTGTTTGGATTTTAATCAATCTACAAATCTCACTTTGGAATTCTATTTTTTTGTTTATAAATAGTATATTGAGTGTTTGGATTTTAATCAATTTAGAAGGCTATTTTATATATATATATATAAAAAGATATATTTTAATCAATTTGGAATCTAGAACTCTATATAATAAGTGTTTGCATTTTTTTAACATTAATAAAAGCATCCAATGGATTTTTTTTAATTATTTAATAAAATTTTGTTAATTTATTTATTTATTTATTTATTTTATTCACCAAAATATATTTTTAATTTATAATAACTAAAATAAATTAAATATGGGAAATATATAATTTTATATCATTATAGTTACTTGAAAAGATATAAATTTGAATAATTACACATACTTTATAAATTTTTTGTTTATGTGTTATCAACAACCATAAGTTACTTGAAAATATATAAATTTGAATAATTATAGATATTTTATAAATTTACATCAACCATTAAAATTTACAAGTTTTATTTGTTGAGGTAATATTTAGTTAAGGAATTATAAACTTTTGAAATGACACACTGTAATATCAAATAAGTTAAAAAAATAAAAATTACATAGATTTCAAAATATTAAATGTACTCCATTGGGTCTTGGACAAACGTTGATCAAGTGCTTTGTTAATATGTTCATTGATGTGAAGTCACCAAAATTAAACTTTGATTTCACTTATGGTAGGTTAGTCACCAAAATTAAACTTTGATTTCATTGGTGTTTCCTTCTCCACCTGCATGTTTAATTGTGAAGTGCGATGTTCTATCCCTTTATTTCTTCTCCGTGATGCCTTGGTGAAAGTCATGCACTATTTGTATCGCGTTTACGTAAATGTTCATATTTAGACTTTCCCCATCCTTGCGTGCACTCTCTCTATCTTCGTAGCTTCAAACTGAAGTGATCCCTCTTGGTACCTTCAAAATTATGACACCAAATGTTATCTCTATTCAACACTCCGGGCTCGCGTTGATTGACTTTTATATTTCATGTTGTCCGGATGTGTCGCTCCCGTCTATTTAGCCGTTGTCGACAATGTATTTAATTCTACGATACCTTGTTGAAATTTTGCAAAATCGTCTTGTAGCAATCATCAATTTGTTTCCATGTATCCCGTGTGAATTTTTTGTACTATTTCACAATCTCGTTGATGTCCCCATTAATGAGGACCAATGATACCGCACCCTTAGATTTCTCTTCTTTTTGCTTCTTCCTTGGGCTCATTACTGTAGTTATCGCCGCACCCTCTTCCCGTATGATGAATGATGAATCCTCTAGATCTATGTCGTATGGGGAGTGGTCTTGCGTACACCTATTCTCTTGTTCTGGTTCTATTCCTTATGTGCATTTTCCTTTTGTATTTTTCTCTCTCTATTTCCGTCTATCTTTTTCCTTTTCTCTTTTTCCTCCTCACATGGATCCGCATGCGGCGTTGTCCCCTTCGCTCCGTTGTCGTTGATGGATGCAAACATCATCCATTCCGCCGACCATTGTTGAACTATGATGAGGAGGTAGGTCCTCGGTGACCAAACATGTCAAAGGATCTCCATGTCTCTCGTTGGAATCTTCTGCAAGCCTTTATGTATACCCCATGAAAATAGGCTCTTTGAAATATGTGATTTTTTGGTATTAATCATACAAAAACTTGGTGACAATCGTGAAATTTGGTTCGCCACCATATGCCAATCATATCCGCATCAAAATGAAGAAAAATTATGTCTTCTATGCACACAATGACTCCTTAGCAAACCATAGAGATGCATACACCTTGCGTATTCACATATATCTAGTTCTAGTGAGGGGAATTGCAACTCTTCTAGTTCCTTCCATGCAATGAGAATAATGATGAGTATCAACCACGCATAATGGGATCGAGTAGTTTCACTAGTTAATGGAGTCCCACAGAGCAAGGAATGATTTAAACACCCTTTCCATCTCTGGGTTTTGGTCCTTAAATGCATCTTAGAGAGCTCCTAATAGTGTTAAGGGGTTTGAAAAGTCAAAGAAACATTATGCTTTTTTAGGGATTCTAGCTATCTTATCTATGGTTCCTTAAATGATCTACAGGTGACTCAAGACAACTAAAAAATTAGGAACATTTTCATTCTTACGACCTTTTTTCTACCTTTTGGAAAAAGCTCTAACGCCTTGAAAACCGCTATAACCATTTTTTATTAAAAACATTCACAGAGGTGGGAATTTTACTTCTTCGAGGTGGAAAACCATCGGAGATTCTAAAATCTTCAGTAGCTAAGGTGTTGAGAACGACCTAGATTTTGATTAGGAAAAATGATGCGAATCGGCATGAAGATATTTCTTAGGGTGATTTTTTTCTTAAAAACACCCGATGGGAGAAAGAAATCCATCATCCCTTCTATAAATAAGAACGTCAAGGAAAGGAAGGCTCCCTTTAAACTTCACATTCCATAGTGATACTTTATGGTGTCAGCATTATTTGTTAAGATGATGGAGAAAAAACATCCAACTTTTCTCTTTTATGATGAGGCTCGTACGATGCAAGTGTCATCTGCAAGAACATTTTCCAAAGCTTGGGTTGAAGAGAGTCACGAGGAAAGGGCCTTGGATTCAAATTCCTCCATGAAAAATATTAGCCATTACATGGGACGGAAAGCCCATGGCCACACCACTAGTTTGTTCATAGTAACTCCCTTTAAAATTAAAGAAGGTAGATGAGTTAGACAAATCTTAACTAAAAAAGTGAAATATCGTAGATCGGTAATATGATTTATGAAATCAATGGATTTATTAATGAATATATTAGTGCATAATGAGATCACATCGAAACTGGCCAGATTATCATTGAGATCCATTCTCATGCCTTTTAACTCATTAATAAATGATGATGAATCTTTGACAAAGGATTTGGTCCGACCCACGAGAGTTACCCCTATTTTTAACTTAATAAAAAAATAACTCAACAGAAAGTTAGCTCAATGTCACAACCCTATAGCATAACCCGTAGAACATGATGGTGTGGATTACAATAAGCATCTAAAACATTGTTTGTTCATTCTAAGAGAATGAATGACCCCACTTCCAAAGTGCGTAAACATGTTTTGTTTTTTGGAGGTCTCAACGAACAAAAAATACATAAATCTTAATTTGATTGAAGTAAATAATATATTTCTTTTTAGATCTTGAAAAATAATAAAAGGAAAGCAACAAATTTTCGTTAATGTCCATTGTAACCTTGGAATGTGAATGTGATAAGCTCTAGAATATTTGGATTTTATGTATATATATATATATATATATATATATATATATATATATATTCCTTTAAAATCCAACATTCATAGGAATGTCACATTCACTAACATCAAAACAAGAGGGATCGAATGTATGAGGATCCAAAACTAATTTTGAATTATGATGAATGTTTCGAAAAGCAGCTTCGACATTCCAACCCTAATAAGGAAATATCCCTCTAAATAATGAATTTATAGAAAAAGATAAGAGAATGATTTTGGTGAAGTTAAAGTTACTAAAAAAACCTATCTTATTAACATTTTTATATGTAACTTTTACCTCCAAATATTGTGCAGAAGCTTCATGAGTTCCTCCTTCCTTTAAATATCCACCATATCTGTTTTACTCTAGGTGATTTGACCATGTGAATGACATAAAATTGCAGTAAAAAGAGTAAGAGGAAATAAAATAAACCTCGCCATCCGTTTGATAGAATATAGTTGACCCTTACATTGTTGGGAACAATTGCATAGCTGCTACACTTGTGGGCACCGCATTAATTGTGGGAACCACAATAGTTGGTGTTAACAATAAATTAGTAGCTAGTGGTACTATAGTTGCATTGATTTATGTCCTACCAAACTATTGAAGGAGACATGTGTAGAGAATGGATGTGGTCATGGCATATGAGATAGCTCCAACACATGCAAAGATAGTTAGTGTCAAACAAGACATAACTTTAACTGGGTTTGTCAACAAAAGAAGTGTAATTGGTGTAGCAATTGTGTGAAGGCGTGTTGATTCTAAAAATGTAGTAGATACATATATCTTGGGAGTAGATAGATTTAGAAATGCTTTAGATGGGGATGATGTGATAGAAACTAGAATAGGTGATGAAGCCATGGGCAATGGAACAATGATCCTTCAAAGTTTGGTTGAAGAAGAAGCAAAGCAGGTTATGGAGGATTTTCATAAGGGAGATTGCATGGTCGCCTTTTTTGGAAGACAACGGAAAATAAAATTTTGAGAGTGGATGATATTATTGGCCGACACTTTTTGGCTGATGTGTATAAGACCTGTCAAAGCTATCATGAATGTCGTATTTTTGAAGGAGCAGGCGTAATGTAGCCTCTTTGCCACTTAAGCCCATTGAGGTAAGTGTTCTTTTCAGGTACAGAGGTTTTGGATTTCATCTGGCGAGATCCATCCCGCTTCTCTTCACCTTTGACACAGTGGATCCTACAAATCGCATGATATTTCGCTAAAATGGATCGAATCAATTCCCACTCAAAAGTGTAGGCTACGGATTCGGTAATAATTTCACTCCTTTGAGAATAATATTTTGTCTCATTTTTCGGTGGCCCGAATAAGTTCGATCACTGATAACACAAATGAACTTTTCAAATCAAAAAAGAATGATTGAGTTTTGTGACAAGTATCACATCACTTTTGGGACACTCAACCACTTATCATCCACAAGGCAACGGGATTAGCCGAGTCTTCTGAACAAATCTCTCCGGTCAACATTATTAAAAAGTTGTCTGAAATAAGACAAGAAAAGTTGCTGCACAGAAGTTGGTCAAACTGCACTTTGAGGCAGATCGAGTGAGCTCGAAGGAAATCCATTGGTATGTCCCCTTTTGAGTTAGTATATGGAGTTGCCACGATACTTCTCTACCTCTCTCATTCCGTTGGTCAAACTTGCTACAGGAAAGTCGTACAGTTGAAGATGATCATATGAAAAGAATAATAAATCAAATGATCCATTTTCAGCAGACGAGAGAAGAATTTTTCCAAAACACGTTCAAGATGCAAGAGATAATTAAGAAAATATATGAGAGAAAAGTAAATGCGGACAAATTTCAATTGGAAGAAGTACATGGCTTAAAATGGGATGCAAGGAACGAGAAAAGTGTAATCATGGTAAGTTCTGAAAATCTTCCCGGAAAGGACCTCTTTTATAAATTGTTGTATACTCGGTTTCGTAATGATTTTCTTCTCGAAAGAGATGAACGGGGAAGATTTTCCAGAGGGCCTCGGTCAATGGTCAGTCGTCTTCAAACGCATATCATTTCTAAAATGTTTTCCATCGCTACATTGTCACCGTACATACCGCTTATTTCGCCATTTGCAAGTGTATGCCAGGATCTTTCTTCAGCTTGGGGCCCGAAGTGAAGGCCATAATTCCAAAGAATGATTTGATCTTTTTGGTTTGAGTTTGTAAATTTAGGGTCTTTCGCATCATTTTGATTTCAAAATTGAGTCAATTTGAGTTAATTTTCTACCAATAAAATTGAGTCAAGAGTCTTGTGTCGATTTGTCGGGTTATGGATTCCATAGCCCAATGGACGAAGGCACTCGCTTACTCTCCCATAAATTTAGTAGTTCGGCACCTCCACAGGAGCTACCATCCCCATTGGAGCCAATGTTAGAGCTTTCCAGTATCTTCATCCCTCCGTCGCAGATCAAACTTCTCTCTTGTTGCATTTCATTTTAGGTGTCTCTATTCATTTCCGCCCAGCTGTATTCCATTAGGAGCATGGATCATCCCGACTAAGGGTCTTTTCGTTTCATATCCCTCATGTCTTCGTACCCATCGGTCTCCGTGTTTATTCATCAAAATCAGCTTTTAAAGTCATTTACAAAATACGTTTGGCCCTCTCGTTTTGACAAAGAGTCATTTTAGGTTTTTTTTTAGTGTCATTAGGTCTAGGGTTTCGCTAATTTAGTCTTCAAAAAGTCTAATAATGTCACTATGTGCACATAGAGGAAGCTTCAAATAAGGTTTCAAAGTAAAATTTTTCATCATCATAATGCTTGATAATCGATTTTTCTTCAAAACTCGTTTTGAAGAAAAAAATCCTCTATTTCATCTTTTGTAATAAATGCAATGTAGTTTTCTAAAGTTTCTTTAGTTGTAAAGTTCTTTATGCGTAGCACTCGGTCACCTTTTCCAAAACCCCATGCCGCCTATCCCCAGAAGACATCGCACAAGAAGCTCATCATCGATATCAAAAAAGCACAAAGGAAAACGAAACAAAAGTTTATTTTATAAAAAGTGCCAAAGTCTCGGAACATTAGAAAGTGGGTTTTGCCAAATGAAAAACTTCAAATTGTTTGATATATATAAGATATTTTCATATTCAAAAATCCATTTGCATACCAAGAGACATCATTGAGCCAAGACAAATCGTGAGGCGAAACAAAGGTTTGAAGGGCGGATCGTGGGTGCAGATTGACCGTCACGGCACACTGGGTGTTGGGTGCGAAAGACATTGGTTGAGCACGCGCATTGGGCCGCTCATCTCTCATGCATTTTTGTCTTCTAGCACTGCTGCATACAAGGGTTGTGACGCATCGGGCCACTGCCGCTGCGACACAGATAGGGCGACCGCTAGATTTTTGTCATTGCTTCACAAAAATTCAAATCGACTTGGTCCTTCTCACTCCAAGTAAGTTCAAGTGATCTTGTAATTTGGCATTAAACACTCGTTTTGTGTGTTGTTTTAGTTTGAATATGAGAATTTGAATGCCAAAACTATAAACCCTATCATCTTTTTGAAGTGCCTCCTTAGGGTTTTGAAATTGCAGTTCTAAAATTGATTTTGGTGCCAAATAATTCATTCCCCTCTTGTTATTCCTCCCTCTCACTCGTTAATATTATCATTATATTCCATCTCCTATATCCTTACATCCCCAAAAAGCACTCATTCCTAAGCTTATTTCCCTATCCCCTAAAGTTATTTCATTTCCGATCATTCTCCCTTTTCTCCCCATCTCACTTGTAAAAAATTCCCAAACCCCAATTTTCCCAAAATGAAGCTTAATTGGGTTGTCCCTACACTTCTGAGTTATCACTTGATTGAGTACCATTGTTCCTACTACCCTATTTCTCTACGTAGCCCCTCCCCTTGACACACATTTGGCAATTAAAACAAAAGCACCAAATTCTCAGTTTTCATCTCATACAAGCTAACATATACCTTGCATGGACATCATGGAGACGATGACATCGATACATCATATGACACGCAGATAGTGATTCTACCACCGAGCTACATGCACCTAGAAGGCCTCCTAAAGGTGGCAAACATGTGAGAGAAGAGCCCACCTCATTGACTCCTGCCTGCAGAGGCTTCGCCCACTCTCTCCATGGCATGCTTTTCGAGAGTAGTCATGCTATTAGTATTTTAGAGATGACTGCTAGGATTCATCATCATCGGGGAGTTAGCTCGTTTGTTTGTATTGCATTTACATGATGGTCGTGTAACTCTTGCCGGTGTAAATTTCCACTTTGAGCACCTAAAACCATCTCTCAAGCAACCTAATACCGAATGTGCGTGAACAAAGGGAACAAAAGATAGCAGTGGACGACGCAGTGCAATATGAACCATATATCGTGCCTAGCTTTGTGAGCGCACGCCCAGACAGAGTGTTCCCATTCCGGTTCCTAAAGGGAATCCCTATGCGCCTCTAATGAAACCTCATTATCGATACTTTCACTAGACGGGCCGGTTTTCACACCCCTATGCCTACCACATCAGCAAGTTATTGATGCATTTCACAAGGGTGAGGATGATGAACATACCCTTATTTCATGTGCCGTCGAACATTGAGAGAATGACCACTCTTGTGTAGAATAAAACTCCCGAGCAAAGAACGCACCAACAATATTTATCATTATGCACTCATCAAGATCGTGGTTGTACATCAACTTGGATTGTAGGGTATTTCATGGGAGGATTTCATTTCCCATGACTTCTTCACAGCTCCTCAGGTTCCTCCAGAGGTTGTTCATGAGCTAGGTGAACCTTCACATCAGCATGAAGGTCACGATACATAGCCTATCAGTGTGTCGTCATATATCACTTATCAGAGTGGCACCATAGTATTATTTGCAGCAGCCCGGTGAGTACTATCTCCACTTAGGGTGGAAGGGGTCTCGTTGCCGTCATCAGCAGTACAGGTATAGGTACAGGACAAAGGTAAGAGGCCTATACAGGACAAGGTCCCTTCAGGAGGCCAGGATACTGACTTCATACTTATTAATGAGGATTTGAGCTCTCCAAGCTCAAAGTTGAGAGAGACTATTCAGGAGCAGAAGGCGGAGATTGACACATTGACCATCAAATTACAGAGAGCTCAATGGATCATAAACTACCTGGAGCAGCAGAAAAAACAGTTGGAAGATCAGCAAACAATCATGGAGTTGAAAAACATCCATGAGAATCGGCAAGCTGCCCAAAGAAGCCAAACCGAGATGACACCCATTGAGCGGGAGATTGAGCCTGATAGATAGAATTGGCTTGAGAGGGTCAATATTTATCTTGAGAAGCTATTGGAGAAAGAAAAAAAGGAAAATAACATGCTCAGGCACATGAAAAACCATTATTGGGTGCGAAATCATGTTTGCAAAGCGAGGATTAAAATCCTGAAGACAAAGCTAAGGAGGGCACTAAAGCGTCGCAAAAGGCATGATAGACTCCAAATTTTGGTCAAAGCTTCTTTGCCCCAGCATAGTGCTTGATGAAGGACATTCAGCCCAAATTTCAAAAAATTTGGGAAACTTTTTGTCAATTTTGAATTTTTTGGCCTAAACACAGATTTTTTCGCCCGACACGTAGCGCCACTTGGCGCGCGCTTATAATTGGCAACTCCTTTGGAGGAAAAATTTTCATTTTTGAATTTTTCAACAAAATTTATGCATGCCTACCCATTACCTAAGGATTTTGACAAGTTTTGGGTTGCCTAAAGGGTCAAAAACACCTCAAAAATGGCCTTTCCACCACTTTTTTCACACACAGGAAGCAGTGTTGGAAGATTTGATTTTTGGAGGGGAAAATGGAAACCAAATCTAGAAATTCCACTTGGGTTGGAAAGTAGACAGGCATGGATTTCCAACGAGCTATCCTGCGCTCAATTTTGACTTCCGGAAGGCCCTCAAAATCAGCCTCAAAGTTGTGCTACGCATAGAGATTTCACTCAGTAGCTCAGATTTTCGCCTAGTTTTGGTTAGTTTGACTTTTTCATGTAACTCTTGATGTAAATTGATGTAAATTCGTGAATTTGATGTAATTTTGGCACATTTTTACTCATCCTAGTAGATTCATTCACCAAAAAGTGAAATGTAAGTGAATGAATCAGTTTCCTATCATATAGAGGCAAGTTGTTTCATTGATTATTTTCTAGTTCTTAGTTTAGATATGGTTGAAACAACTCCTAGAATGGTGAGCTCAACCCCTATAGGCATGGGGATGAGTTAGGCTTGTCTATATCATGTAATTCATCAGTCATTTTCAGGGTTGGACACTTGGGATTGCTTGGCACTTCATTGTACATCTCATCTCTGCAATTTTGACAAAGGAATAGACCAGGGTTTGCAGCACTCTTTGGGATCCATGTGGCTCTATTTTTGATGGCGTATTTCTCTATGTTATTGTAAGTTCATTGATGTTTTATGTGTATCATTTCTCTTCTCTTTTATTCTTAAATTAAACAAATGAGTGATAAAGGTGGAATTCATTAGATTGCTTTTCTCTGCCTTCAATTTTGTTTAATTTTACATGTTTTCATCTGTTTAAAGAGGATTCTTGAAAGCCTCTTGCCCTCTTCAGCTCCTCACTGGTCTGAACTATCCATTCATTCAATTCAAAGCATCAAAACAATTTCTTTCCTTGCCCCATTTAGAACTCTGCAAAAACTAGGCCTCATCCCCGAACCCAAAATCTGCCTTTCCCTTGGATCCAACAAAAACCCCCAAGATCAAATCAAATCCTTTTACTTATATACCTAGCCTAAAATTAGCCTTTATTTCAAGTCATCTCAAGCCCTATTGATTATTTTTGCTGAGATTGACCCGGAGAGAGCCCTCTCCTGTTCTGGTAGGGCTAGCTACCAGACTGAGCGTGGTTTCATGTTACCATGAACTCTGCCTTCTTTTAGCCTGAGGTAGATTTAGGCAATAACATATTCCTTAGCATCTTCTTAGATTCAAGCTTTAGCTTTTAAATTTGCTTTTAGGATTTTTTTTCAAAAAAAAATATGAATAGTTCATGTAATAATATTTGTATATTTGTATATGTATTTGAATATGAATTGATATTGATAGTAAATGGAGCACTTGCCACTTATTTTAAATATAGCCAAATTTAAGTAAAAACAATAAAAAAAATAAAATTGCATATATCTCATCTTACAACCACAAGACAATTGCATATATATATATATATATAGAGATATATATATATATATATATATATATATATATATATATATATATATATATATATATATATATATATATATATATATATATATTCTTTGATATATTTATTATTTATTATTTCTGTTCTCTTATAACTATTTGATATTAGTAAATGAAATATTTTAATTGGGTTTTGTTAACCATCCTACTATTGAATGTAGCTTAGTCATTTTTCAATTTATTCTTTTAATAATTAAGATTAAACATAGATAATACAATATGCTTGTTATCAACACGAAATTATTATTTATAGTTGTTACTAATGTTTCCCTTGTAAATTTTTCTTTTGTCTACCATGAGTAAGAATATGTATTCCTCAAGTAGTCATGATATATATCATGAAAATACAAAGCTACTTTGGAAGTACTTTAATATTATTAAGTTCATAGAATTATTATAGTGGTAAGATATAACTTAATAATTAGAATAAAGAATTTCATGTTGACGGATATGTAGTAATACCCCAAGTGAAAGAAAGGGTATATGAATTGAAATAGTAAATTCAATTAATTATTAAAGTTAAATTTGGAAAGGATAAAATGCATGTTGGGGACATGTAGAGTTAATCAAATGACATAAGGGATATAGGACATTTAATGGAAATATAAATATAATTCTTAAGATTTAGGAATATGGGCAAGTTATATAGAATAGAAAAAATGAATTAATTCTTAAGAAAGGAAAAAATTTAAGACAAACATTATAATGATTGTCAGAACAAATGTCGTAAATTTATAGTTATGAAACAATTGTACAAGTACAATGACCAAAATGGTATAAGATAATCAGATATAGTATCGAATAAAAAAAAAAATATGTAGTGGAAGTTGTTACAAGTGGTATCAGAGCCCATGTTAAAAAATCTTGGCTTATGTGTCCTAACAGACAAAAAAATTTATGCTGTCAAAGTCTATTTAAATTGTTATTTATGAAAACTAATTGATTTGTTTGTTTCATATTGAAGTCCCAAAAAGTTACAGTTGTTTTCATGAATGGCGGAGAAGGGTTGAATGTAGAACCAGGGGGTAGAGGGGCCCTACCAGATCCAAATGCTCAAATGTTGGAAATTATAAAGAATCTGCAGTAAGAAATGGTTTAGCTAAGGACTAGTAATAAACGGCTGTTGCAGGCCAGTAATGATAAGGACAGTTTGATAAAGGAATTAACCTCGAGGTCTAGCCATCATAGTGAATATCATGAAATAAATAGAAAAGAAACAAAACCCAACTGAGAGTGGTTTGAGAACGGGGACGAATATGGTTCAAAGTAAAAAAAAAAAGGATTTTCAAAGGAATTCCGTACTCCAACTTTTTATGGCGAGGAGGAAGAGGGTGTGGAAGCCTTGCTCCTGAACATGGTCAAATGCTTCCAGGTATATGAATACAGAAGTAATTTGAAAGCAAGATTGGTGGCTTACCAACTGCAAGGTAAAGCCACAATTTGGTGGGAAGAGACCAAAATCATACATGTGCTTGATGAAAAAACTGTTTCATGGGAAGAATTTTAGGAGAAATTCAAATACAAATACCTTAGTGAGAGTTATTATGATTACATAGCAAATAAATTTCATGAGCTAAGGCTTGGACAACTCACTATTGATGAAATTGTGACTAAATTCACAAAATTACTTGATTATGTGCCTTACATAAGGGAAGAAAAAGCTAAGGTACAAGGATTTTTGAACTACCTACCTACCATCTACAAAGAAGGAATTGAATTTGATAATCCTAAAATGATGGATGTGATTGTTCGTAAAGCATGACTATGCTACCAAAAATTTAAAGGAAGAAATGATCAAGTGAAAAACTGGCAGAATAAAGAGAAATAGAAGGTAGAAGGAAGCACAAAAAGATCAAAACTAGTCTATCTGAAGAATTTTGGAAAAAAACACGAGCAGAAAATTTTTAATAAGAGTGGGGAAAATCAAACAGCACATTCCCACACTGGTTCCAAGCCAATGGAAGAAAATAGCAAAAGAGAATGGGTAGTAAAAGTTAAAGAACCATTGAAATGTTGGGGTGTGGAGAGCCTCATATGTTGCGAAAATGCCCACACAACACTCATACAATCCAGAAAATTTAGGCAGTACGAGAAGCGACTACAGTGAATGATATTTCCCGAAATATTCCCCAGACTAGTGTAGCATTAGAGGACAAACAGGTTGAACATCAATCAACCATGATTAAAATTGAAGGTATCATCTTTGACCAACCTGTATTTGTTTTAATTGATTCAAGAGAAAATTGAACTTATATTAGCCCTCAGATGGTGGATAAATGTAAATTAAAAACATAAAACTTTTAGCACTCTTTGCTGGTGGAGCTAGCTACAGGAACCAAGAGGAAAGCCAGTCATAAATTAGCCAAAACTTCTATAAATTTAAATGGATAGAGTACATATCTCTAATTAAACATCCTTCCTTTAAGATATTATGATCTTCTAGCCAGAATGGATTGGCTGGAACAACAGAAAGCAATAGTGAATTTCTTAGGAATAACAATAAGTTGTAGTGATGTTGTATGAAAATATGTAATAGTAAAGGAAAACCAAAACTAGTGTCCGTTATGCAGACTTATGCATTACAATTAGAATAGATAGCAAGAAAAGGTTGTCAAGTATATGTTGTCCAAGTTGAGGATTTCGGACAACCAACAAAAATGAGTTTGTAGAAGGCTTACCTGTAATCAAATAATTCAGAGATGTATTCCCCCAAGAAAACCCTCATCTTCCCCTTCGATGAGACGTTGAATTTTCTATTGAGATAGTACCATGAGCAACCCTAGTTTCTTGGACACCATATAGAATGAGTACTCCTGAGTTACTAGATTAGAAACTTCAATTACAAGATTTATTAGACAAGGGTTACATTAGACCAAGTGTGTCTCTATGTGGAGCGCTAATGTTGTTTGTCAAAAAGAAGGATGGCACCTTCTAGATGTGTATAGATTACAAACAGTTAAACAAATTAACAATTAAGAACTAGTATCATTTTCCAAGAATAGATGATCTATTTGAAAAAATCGACTTGAGAACTGTATATCATCAACTCCATATTAAAGATGAATACATGCATAATACAACCTTCCGAACTAGATATGGACATTATGAGTTTGTAGTTTTACACTTTGGACTCAAAAACTCCCTTGATACATTTATGTGCTTAATGAACAATGTTCTACATAAACATCTGGACAAGCTTGTATTAGTGTTCATAGATGCTTTTTTTTATACTTCAAAAATTAAGAAGAACATCTTAGAATAGTATTGCAAACCATTAGATAACATCAACTGTATGTAAAACTCAGCAAATGTGAGCTTTACAAACCCAAGATTCAATATTTGGGACATGTCGTTTCTAAGGATAGGTTGGCAGTAGATCTGGAAAAGCTACAAGAAATATTGAATTGGCCTATACCCACCGATGTACCATCAATATGATCATTTATGGGTATTGTTGGATATTACCGCAGATTTGTGAAGGATTTTTTGCATTAGCTTACACCATCACATCATTCCAAGAAAAAGGGAGTGAAATTTGAAAGGACAACTAAGTGTCAAGATACTTTTGAACAAGTGAAACAGAAATTAACTACTGCACCTATACTGAAAATTGCCAATACAACTAAGGAGTTTTTTGTGTGTATTGATGCTTGTATAGAAGGGTTGGGAGGAGCATTAATGCAATATAACGTCGTAATAGCTTATTAGTCTCGAAAATTTAAGAACATGAACATAATTACACAGTATATGACTTATAATTGGTTGTTGTTATACATGCACTAAATATGTGGAGACATTATCTATTGGAAAAGAAATTTATAATAATGACAGATCACATAAGTTTAAAGTAATTATTTTTTCAACGAGATTTAAATTCAAGACAAGCAAGGTGGTTAGCTTTCCTCAGTCAGTTTGATATGGAAATAAAACACATAAAAGGAAAATAAAACTGAATTGTTAATGATTTCATTAGACATTCTCTTAAACTTTTGACATATCCAGGTAGTAGAGTAAGATTTGATGTGAAAGAAAAAATTCGAGTGTTGTTGCAAGACCCTCAATATGTAAAATTTTGAGAAAAAATACAGCAAGCTAAAATTGCAGGATATACTATAAATCAACAAGGAATGGTAAGCTACAAGAAAATACTTTATATTCCCAATGTATTGACTTTGAAACAGGAAATGTTAGATGAATATTGTTGGTGTCCAGATGTGAACAAAATTCAAACCTTTCTCCACATAAATTATCAACCTAAGGGCATTATTTATTTCAAGACTAACAACAAAGTATATGCAGATACAAGTACATGACCTGCTATAGATCACAGGTTTAATTACACAACACACAGACCAATGTAACAAAAATTAAATAAACTGCAGAAATTAAAGGGCATTCACAAAAATTAAGAATAAATTGTAACAACAATAAAGAAATCACAGTAAAATGCAACACTACAAGAAAAAGGGAAAACACAGCACCTGATCAGAAGAGTGGGCCCAACTCTTTGATCAGGGTTACAGAAAACTCACAAATTACAGAAGAAACAAAAAGATGATGTGCATTCAATTAATTGAACATGCTTCTGTTAGAAATCTGTCTCTTCTTGTTTAACCCTCTATGTCTTCTCCTATGCATTCTATCCTCTATTCTATTCCTCCCCCTCTCTCTGATTTGTGTCCCTTAAAATATACAAACAACAAAGGGAAATAGGTTGATTACAAAACCTTAATAATCAAGATGAGATCTGAAAGATCTTTCCATCATGATTCGGCTGGCACAAGTCGAATCTGACAATTACAATTAGGGCAATTTTTGAAAACGGCCATAATAGAAAATCTTCAAATTTGTCCTTCGAAGAACCCTGCGTTTCTCTCAATAAATATCGAATTTCGGAAAACTGATTGATGAAAAACTAATTTGATCTGTTCTTCACAAAACCCATGTTTTTTATTTTCAGGGTTCTTCTCCATGTACCGGAAACGTTCAACACAAAACTGTCTCTTGTTATTTCAGCGAATTTCTGAGTTGAAATATTTAATTAATAGCTGAAGATCAAATCTGCAATCTAGAAGAGATATTGGAGGAAAAAATAGCGAGTTATATTATAACGAATTCATTAATAAACCACCATTTGTAAAATCATGCATAATAATCATTAATTTATTAAAATAAAGGAGAACAAATATTATTTATCTAAAAGAGCATAAATAATTATGAAATGGAATTATATAATAAATTATGTTAAATAATGTGATAAAAGAACATTAGAAATGGATGAAATGGATGTTAAGAAGTGATAATAATAATACAAATTAGAGGCCCAACAAATACCATAAGAGGCCTTATGCAGGTAATGAAGGTTATCAAAATATGATAACATCATTAAGGAAAAACATGGTTTAGCCAAGAAGGGAGAAGGATGTAGCTGATTACTTGGCAAGGCATTTGGATTTTCAATAAGTTAGATTAGAACATCAATATCTTACGGGTATATTGAATCCTCTTCCTATTCCGAAATAGAAGTGGGAAGTGGTATCAGTGGACTTTATTACAGTATTTCCATGTACCAAGTATCAACATATCTCAATTATGGTGGTAGTAGACACTCTAAATAAGGCAACACACTTTCTTCCTGTGAAATCCACTTTTGGAACAACATAAGCGGCCAGTGTATTCATGAAAGAAATATTTAAACTCCATGGAATCCCAAAAATGATTATTTCTTATGGAGATCCAAATTTTACATCTTCCTTTCATAAAACCTTGTTTGGAGGAATAGGTACAAAGTTGAACTTCAGTACAATTTACCATCCTCAAACAGATGGATAGACACAGAGAAAATGTCAGATATTGGAAGACATGTTGTGCATGTATGTGATGGAAAGACCCACTAAGTGGGAAGATTTTCTACATTTGGCAAAATTTTCTTACAATAACAGATACTAGGCTTCCATTAAAATGATTCCATTCGAAGATCTGTATGACATAAAATGCCACACTCCGCTCAGTTGGAGTCAACCACAGGACAAATTGTCCTTAGACCAGAAGCACTACATGAGATGGAGCAGCCTGTGAAAATAATTCAGCAAAATATTAAAGTAGCTCAAGATCATTAAAAGAGTTATGTATATAATAAAATAATTCAGAGGAAATAAAAATTTGGAGATCATGTATATCTAAGGATTAAACGTCACAAAAGTACATTTCATGTTGGTATTTGTGCTAAGTTAGCACCTCGATACTGCAGACCCTTTGAGGTTTTTGAGACAGTGGGGACAATATCTCACAAATTGGCTCTACCTAGGCATATTAAAGTTTATAATGTTTTTCATGTTTCATTGTTAAAGAAGTATGTACATGAGCCTACTTATGTGATTGATGGGATTGTGGTACATGTGGGAACAGAAGGGGGCTTTCTTCGAAAACCACTTCATATATTGAAGTGGGAATAAACCATGCTCTGGAATAAAACAGTAGCTTGAGTGAAAGTGCAGTGGAAGCACTTTTCACCTGATGAAGCTACTTGGGAGTGGAAAGATGTGATAAAAGAAACATACACATCACTCTTTAGTGAATAAATAGAAATATCTGCAACACCAAGGACATTATTTTAGTTTTAGAGGGCGACTATGTAATATCCCTATTTTCAACTTTTATAAATAGCGAATAAAACTAAAGGTCACGTGGACCTAAGGAAAAATTATGTATGGACATATTATTTTTGAAAATTAATAAATGAATGTGGAATTATATTAGTGTATAAACACAAGAATAAATTGAGACCATAAATTCTTATCCACGGGGATGGACTAGAATCCTAAGACTTTCCCAAAATTCTCTAGAAATCCTTGGAGAAAAATAACATAAATAAAAACATATTAGATGGGAAAAAACTATCTAATAAAAGCCTTAGTAAAGTGGAATGTTATTGGTAAGGGGTAAGAATAAAACTAGGCTAAGGAAAACCTAGTTTTAAAAGAATATTTTGTGGAAAAAACAAAATCAAAGCCTAAGCTAAGAGAAATATCATCCCAAAATAGCGGGACACCATTATGGAAACAAGTTGAGGGAGAAAAAGCTTAAATAAGCTATGATGGCGAAACAACGATCATTCAGAAGGAAGCATAGAGCGATGATCTTGCTCTGATGGCGAAACAACGATCATTCAGAAGGAAGCAACCACAATAGCAATCACAGTCGCAACTGTAGCAGAGAGGAGGTACATTGCAGAAGAGTCCGTATAAAGGTATGTCAATAAATCATCCTGTAAAAAGATGTTATTATTATGGAAAGAAGGGTCATATACAGAATGAATGCCTTAAGAAACAGGCAGATGATGCAAAGAAAAAGTTGGCGATGGTAAAGTACAAAGGATACTTTGTTGAAGAAGATCAAGATCTCAGTCATGAATTTCGACTGTTCGCAGCTGACTGTGCCCTTTCAGCATCCAATGAGGACGACATCTAGTATGTTGATTCTGGTGCATCCTCTCATATGACAGGTAAAAAGGAATGTTCATTGACTCACTCGATCTGCCCAAAGTGCATTGATCAACTTCTTATGCCAAATTTTCTTGTTTATTTCCAGCAACTTTTTAATAATGTTGACCAAAGATTTGTTCGAAGACTCAGCCAATCCGTTGCCTTGTGGATGATAAGCAGTTGAGTGTCTCAAAGTGATGTGATACTTGTCACAAAACTCAATCATTCTTTTTGATTTGAAATCTGTTGCGTTATCAGTAATCAAATTATTCGGGCAACCAAAATAAGACAAAATATTATTCTCAAGGAATGAAATTATTACCGAATCCGTAGCCTGCCTGGTGGGAATTGCTTCGATCCATTTCGTGAAATAATCTGTCGCTGTGAGGATCCACCTGTGCTAAGCTGAAGAAGCGGGATGGATCTCTCCAATGAAATCCAAACCCCACTGCTGAAAAGGAGCACTTACCTCAATGGGCTTAAGCGGCAAAGGCTGCAGTTTCTGCCTCCCTTAAAAAATCTAACATTCATGATAGCTTTTGACAGTCTTATACACATCAGCAAAAAGTGTCGGCCAATAATATTCAGCTCTCAAAATTTTATTTGCCGTTGTCTTCCAAAAAAGGTGACCCCCGCAATCTCCCTTATGAAAATCCTCCATAACCTGCTTTGCTTCTTCTTCAACTAAACAATTCAGCAAAACACCACCGGGATCTTTCCAATAGAGAGAATTATTCAAAATACAAAACTTAGCAGCCTTTAATTTTAGAGTTCTACTTTTGTTTCTAGCCATGTCGGGCGGTGGTGACAAATTTTGAAGCACATATACAATATCTGAATACCAAGGAGAAAGCACAAATATTTCTGATACCTGAATTGATGAACATTACTCATTCTCCTCGGACATAGTAGCAATAAGATTGATGTCCAATGCATGCAAATTCGACTCAGCCATTAGCTTATCCAGCACTTGTCCTTTGATAAGATTTGTAGGCTTTATCTCCACATCATACTCCAACAAGGCAGTAGTCCATTTGCCTCGTCTCCCTTCTGGATCTATTTGCACTAAAAAATCCTTAACAGCAGCGTTAGGAACATAAGCAAGAATATGAGAATGCAGAATATATACCCGAAAATCTTTCAATGCTTTCACTAAGGCAAGAGCTTGCTTTTCAATGATGTTATACTTTAAGGCTGCATATCTTATGGTTCGGTTGAAAAAAGAAATTGTTTTTTCATGCACATCTCTTTTCTGCATCAATACCGCTGCCATAGTATGCTCCGAGGCAAATGAAAACAAAATAAAATCCTGAGTATAGTCCAGGCTGATCAAAACCAGAGCTGAAGAAAGAGTCAAGTTCACTAAATTGAAAGACTTTAAAGCCTCCTCAGTCCACTTCACTACATTGTCTTTCTTAAGCATGTTTGTAATCTCTCTTAAATGTTCAGCAAGATTAGGCACAAAGCCGTGTAAGAAATTCATCTTACCATTGAAGGATTGGATCTCCTTTTTGTTTCGGGGAAGATCAATTTGCTGAATAGCTTCTACTCGAGCTGGGTCAATACGGATGCCATCTTTTGAGATAATATGACCAAGAAGCTTGCCCTCATCCATGGCAAACAAACTTTTCTTTGGATTGAGTGACACACCATACTTTCTACACCGCTGAAAAACAATCTTCAAATGGTAAAGGTGCTCTTCATCAGAATTACAAAAGACTGTCAGATCATCAAGATACACAACTAGAAAAACATCCCTCTCATTTGCAAATGCCATATCCATTTCTTGCTGAAATGTCGCACCAGCATTCTTCAAACCAAAAGGCATTTTAGCGTAATGGAAAGTTCCCCACGAAGTGGTGAATGTTGTTTTGTCTCTATCATCCTCATGGACCAGAATTTGGTTATACCTGGAATAACCATCGAGTAGCAACATACGAGATGCTCCAACTACTCGCTGAAGTATGTGATCCATTTTGGGCAATGGATAATTATCTTTCAAAGAAACTTTATTCAGATTCCTAAAATCAATGCACAAACGAATCTCACCTATCTTCTTGCGCACGGGAACCAAATTAGAAATCCAATCTGAAAACCTTATGGGAACGATGATACCAGCCTTGTACAACTGGTTCACTTCCTTCTCTATTGACGGTAGCAACTTTGGATTTATTCTTCTCAACTTCTGCTTGAAGGGCTTTTGATTTGGCTTGATCAGAATAGTGTGTTGAATTATATTGGTATCATATGTCTTCAAATCTGAATAGTCCCAAGAAAATACATCAGCAAAAGAAGACAACAAACTGACATACTTTGCTTTTACCTCCGGTGGCAATGCTTTTGACAATTTCACCATCTTTGGATTTTCAGCTGATCTAATGTTCACATCTTCAACTCCCTTTTCGATTGGCCGCGAGGTTGGATTTCTAGCTACGTCATCTTGATCAAAAATCTCTTCTAAAGGTATCAAACCTTTAGGAATGAAATTATCCTTCAGCTGCAATACTTCCATCTGATTTATTTTCACATTAGCCCCACCATCATCATGCTCCATATCAATTGAAGTGTCTTTGAATTTTCCTTCATTTTGCAGAAATTCATCAATCTCATCATCATCTTGAAATACTTGCCAATACCTTTGATTATCCGGGACAGTCGGATGATGCTTCACATGAATTTCAAATTTGTTACTTGAGTTCATTGGAATTTTCAAATTACTTGCTGCCTTTGCAAGTGCATCTGCAATACCATTCTGAATACGAGGGACATAAGTCAAAGTATAATCTGAAAACAATTTCAAGATATCAAGAACTGCATTTCTGTAAGCCCGCATTCGAGGATGCTTAGCTTGGTATTCACCTTTCACTTGCTTAATTACCAACTCGGAGTCGCCATAGACTGCAATCCTCTTAGCATTCAACTTTCTAAGAATTTTTAGACCAGCAATCAAAGCTTTGTATTCAGCCTCATTATTCGAACAATCAAAAGCTAATTTATAAGAACAGATGGTTGCACGGGAATGGTAGGAATGAAAGGAGGCTCGGTATGAACTTGTGAATCAGATGTGACTGCTGATGGCCCAAGAGTTTCGGATGCAGACTCTATGAATTCAGGAATATTTGTTTCCACAATGGAATTTTGAATATTCAAGATGTAACTGTCAATGGATCTATTAGCTTGTTCAATTTCAAGATACTTGATAAACTCTGGGTTTATGACAGTAGAACCAATAGCACTTTCAGACTTAGTCTCAAACAATGACAACTCAAATTGTTCATCAAACTCAAGATCTTCAAGATATTCAAAAACAGCGGGACATGAATGAGATTTGAACAGAGAAATCACGGGACTTTCTCAACGAAGGATTCTTGAAATCAGATTGGGATTTTCATACACTGGAGGTGGATCAGGATCCGGATTTGCTCTGGTATGTCTTCTGGAAGCCAGTTTGTTGAATTATTTTCAAATATCAAAGGGGCAAAACCAACTTGTCCAGCCTATCAAATTATAGAATCATCACCCAAAAGTCCAGAATGATCTGATATACTGGGGCAATTTACAAGTCAAGTGTCACATTTACAAACTAGACCGGAGATTGACTGAAGCAGCGTTTATCTACTTTCGCTAATGCAAAGCAAGAGCGTTTCGAAGGCTACCTAGCATAACTTCAGGCTCCGTCTGTAGCTTATAAAAAAAATAAAACTAACAAGAAAATCATTTCATCCCCAGTATGGTTGCCACTATGTTATTGCCTAAATCTACCTTAGACTGAAAGAAGGCAAAGTTCAGGGTAACATCAAACCACACTCAATCTGGTAGCTAGCCCTACCAGAACAGGAGAGGGCTCTCTCCGTGTCAATCTCAGAAAAAATAATCAATAGGGCTTCAGATGACTTGAAATAAAGGCTAATTTTAGGCTAGGTATATAAGTAAAAGGATTTGATTTGATTTTGGGGGTTTTTGTTCGATCCAAGGGAAAGGCAGATTTTGGGTTCAGGGATGAGGCCTAGTTTTTGCAGAGTTCTGAATGGGGCAAGGAAGGAAATTGTTTTGATGCTTTGAATTGAATGAATGGATAGTTCAGAACGGTGAGGAGCTGAAGAGGGAAAGAGGTTTCAAGAATCCTATTCAAACATATGAAAACATGGAAAATTCAACAAAACTGAAGGCAGAGCAAAACAATCTAATGAATTCCACCTTTATCACTCATTTGTTTAATTTAAGAATAAATGAGAAGGTAAATTATACACATAAAACATCAATGAAATTAAAATCACATAGAGAAACACACCATCAAAACATAGAGCCACATGGATCCCAAAGAGTGCTGCAAACCCTAGTCTATTCCTTTGTCAAAATTGCAGAGATGAAATGTACAATGAAGTGCCAAGCAATCCCAAGTGTCCAACCCTGAAAATGACTGATGAATTACATGATATAGACAAGCCTAACTCATCCCCATACCTCTAGGGGTCGAGCTCACCATTCTAGGATCTGTTTCAACCATATCTAAACTAAGAACTGGAAAATAGGCAATGAAACAACTTGCCTCTATATGATAGGAAACTGATTCATTCACTTACATTTCACTTTTTGGTAAATGAATCTATCAGGATGAGTAAAAATGTGCCAAAATTACATCAATATTTACATGAAAAATTCAAACTAGCCAAAATTAGGCGAAAATCTGAGCTGCTGAGTGAAAAATAGGCCAAATTTCCCAATGCGCCGCGCCTGAAATCTCTATGCGTAGCACAACTTTGAGGCTGATTTTTAGGGCCTTCCCGAAGTCCAAATTGAGCACAGGATAGCTCGTTGGAAATCCCTACCTGTCTAATTTCCAACTCAAGTGGAATTTCTATATTTGGTTGCCATTTTCCCCTCCAAAAATCAAATCTCCCAACACTGCTTCCTATGTGTGCAAAAAGTGGCAGAAAGGCCATTTTTGAGGTGTTTTTGACCCTTTAGGCAACCCAAAACTTGTCAAAATCCTTAGGTAATGGGTAGGAATGCACAAATTTTGATGAAAAATCCAAAATTGCAATTTTTTTCTCCAAAGGAGCTTCCAATTATAAGCGCGCGCCAAGTGGCGCTACGCGTCGGGCGGAAAAATCTGTGTTTAGGCCAAAAAATTCAAAATTGACAAAAAATTTCCCATATTTCTTGAAATTTGGGCTGAATGTCCACCATCAAGCACTATGTTGGGCCAAAGAAGCTTCGGCCAAAATTTGGAGTCTATCATGCCTTTTGCGACGCTTTAGTGCCCTCCTTAGCTTTCTCTTCAGGATTTTAATCCTCGCTTTGCAAACATGATTTCGCGCCCAATAATGGTTTTTCATGTTCCTGAGCATGTTATTTTCCTTCTTTGCCTTCTCCAACAGCTTCTCAAGATGAATATTGACCCTCTCAAGTCAAGTCTCTCTATCAGCCTCAGTCTCCCGCTCAATGGGTGTCATCTCGGTTTAGCTTCTTTGGGTAGCTTGCCGATTCTCACGGATGTTTTGCAACTCCATGATTGTTTTTTGATCTTCCAACTGTTTGTTCCACTGCTCCAGGTAGTTTATGATCCATTGAGATCTCTGCAATTTGACGATCAATGTGTCAATCTCCGCCTTCTGCTCCTGAATAGTCTCTCTCAACGTTGAGCTTGGAGAGCTCAAATCCTCATCAATAAGTATGAAGTCAGTATCCTGGCATCCTGAAGGGCCCTCATCCTGCATAGGCCTCTTACCTCTGTCCTGTACCTATACCTATACTACTGATGACGGCAACGAGACCCTTTCCACCCCAGGTGGAGATAGTACTCGTCGGGCTGCTGCAAATAATACTCTGGTGCCTCTCTAATAAGTGATATATGTCGGCACACTGATAGGCTATGTCTCGTGACCTTCATGCTGATGTGAAGGTTCACCTGGCTCATGAAAAACCTCCAGAGGAACCTGAGGAGCTGTGAAGAAGTCATGGGAAATGAAATCCTCCCATGAAATACCCTGCAATCCAAGCTGATGTACAACCACGATCTTGATGAGTGCATAGTGATAAATATTGTTGTATTGCTGCTCAGGAGTTTTCTTCTGCACAAGAGTGGTCATTCTCTCGATGTTCCAACACATGAAATAAGGTATTTTCATCATCCTCACCCTTGTGAAATGCAACAATAAACTGATGTGGTAGGCATAGAGGCGTGAAAACCGGCCTTCACAACTGAAGTATTTGATAATGAGTTTCATCAGAGGCGCATAGGATTCCTTTAGGAACCAGAATGGGAACACTCTGCTGAGCTACCTCACAAAGCTAGGCCTGATATATGGTTCATAATGCACTCTGTCCACCTGTTTTCTTTTGTTCCACTGTTCACCCAAATTCGGTATTTTGGTTGCTTGAGGGATGGTTTCTGGTGTCAAAATGAAATTTACACCAGCAAGAGTTACCTGACCATCATGTAAATGCAATACAAACAAACTGTTTGAGATAATGCCTCATTTATGATGCATACTACAGATTAGGGATTGGTTTGGTGTGTTGGAGGATGTTGAGAGATTCTCTCAACTTCTCCCTCCAAGAGTGGAATTAGTTGGATCTCAGCAGCACTATAAATATTGTAATGTATTCCTGTGATTTAATATATAGAAATTCAATTATTGTGTGTGTGAATATTGTGTGTTTCTGTTCTCTCATAATTTCTAATATGGTATCAGAGCTTCGCTGGGCTTAATCCCTCACGGGAGTACCCAGGAAGATGTGAGAGCAGTGTGAAGTTTTGTGTGTTTGTTATTTTATTGTTTGTGTATGCATTGTAGTTCGTCAATAAATAGACAAAAAATAGAGGCTGGATGGTACGAGCGAGGTTCATTCATGGCATTTTCACGGCCATGATTTCTGGGTTCTTGCTCAGGGAAATGGGACGTTCGATCCGGTTAAGGATACATAGAAGTTTAATGTGATAAATCCGCCCATGAAAAACACAGTGCCTCTATTTCCATTCGGATGGACTGCAATAAGATTTATAGCCGACAATCCGGGGGTGTGGACTTTGCATTGTCATATAGAAGCGCATTTCTTTCTGGGAATGAGCGTGGTGTTTGAAGAAGGGGTTACTATGGAAATGTGATAGTTCCCGCTTACACTATGACTAAATCCAGGGATCTGACTCACCAACCATTGTCATTCGCTGTTAAATTTATTAACGAAGGAAAACGTAGGGTGAAGGAAGAATACGTGCGATCTTTCATTGATTTAGCGGAACTGAATGGATGTCCACACGGTAAATCGTATGGTGTTTATTTCATTTCAGACATTTCCAGGATTATGGTGGACGTCAAAGACGTGGATTTTGGATGGGGAAAGGCAGCGTATGCATGTCGTGTTTATCCACAAGCGCAAAACGTTCCATATCTGATAAGGCCTTCAGTGAATCCCTGTGAAGTATTTCTTGTTCCAATTACGTTGCCATTGACTACTATGGAAATATTTGAGCAAGAAATAAATAATGCAATCAATGAGTGTGCTACTACAAGGTTTTGAGACTTTCTTGTTTCTGGGCAGGACATCTCCGCCTACATACTTTATTCTTGTGGTTGTGAAACTATGATTTCATAGGAGGACAACATGTATAAGTCATTCTCCTCTGGTCACCTAGAGCCTCCTGAGGATCTGAAACAAGCACTGGACCAGGTGCTTACCACTAAGTGTTGCATCATCAAATGTAGAATTGCGCTTATTGATAATCTGCCGAGTATTGTTAGCTTTGTTCTTTAAAAACTGGGAATGTGGCTAGGTATTCTGCATATGAAGTACATGTTGTTGGGCTTTGAAAGTGTGATGGCAGAGGTGTAGTTTAAAACCATTAATTTGTTGTTAGACGAGGTTCACTGCGTGAGCAATGGGCAGCTATATATTAATGTATATATTAATGTGTATGTATTATGATTGTAAAATTTTTTATATTGCAGAACCAATTATTAAACAAATTTAGCATTATTTAAATTAGTCGTTATCGACGTTCTTCGGTGCCGAGAGAACAATTGGCTAATTTGATTGTGTGAATTTGTTATATGCTGATGGGTTTTGTTGTTCCTCGGGGCTTCAAAAGCATCGGTTACAGGTTTGACAATGAGATCCTGTGTGAAAAGGTCACTTTGTAGGATTGATCGCTGATCATATTCTGTACCTAGAATATTTTCCTATAGACTGTTGAGATTTATTTTTCGGGGTTATTTCACAGATGGAAATACTTCCATAGGATAGTTCAGTGTCCTGACTCTTCTTCGGGGGTGTCAAGAATCTTTGATCTTACAAATTCAGTATTGCTGGTCAGAAACAAATATATTTTAAATGGGTTGAACGGTAGCTCGAAAATGGTGGATAAAAGAGCATTGTCTATGAGATCTCAGAGTGGGTACAAATGTTAATGAAGACCAGGGCAGAGAAATGTTTGTATTAAAATAGTGTGTTCTCCATTTCTATAATGTGGCATTAAGGGGGGGTGTTTGAGATAATGCCTCATTTATGATGCATACTACAAATTAGGGATTGTTTTGGTGTGTTGGAGGATGTTGAGAGATTCTCTCAACTTCTCCCTCCAAGAGTGGAATTAGTTGGATCTCAGCAGCACTATAAATATTGTAATGTATTCATGTGATTTAATATATAGATATTCAATTATTGTGTGTGTGAATATCGTGTGTTTCTGCTCTCTCATAATTTCTAATACAAACGAGCTAACTCCTAATGATGATGAATCCTAGCAATCATCTCACAATACTGATAGCATTACTTCTCTCAAAAACATGCCGTGGCAAGTGGGCAAGCCTGCAATTGAGTCAATGAGGTGGGCTCTTCTCTCACATGTTTTCCACCTTTACGAGGCCTTCTAGGTGCATGTAGCTCAATGGTAGAATCACTATCTCTATCATATGATGTATCAGTGTCTGTCTCCATGATGTCCATGCAAGGTATATGTTGGCTTGTATGAGATGAAAATGAGAATTTGGTGCTTTTGTTTTAATTTCCAAATGTGTGTCAAAGGGGAGGGACTATAGAGAAATAGGGCAGTAGGAACAATGGACCTCAATCAATTTATAACTCAAGTGTAGGACAACCAATTAAATGTTTGGGAAAATTGGGGTTTGGGAATTTTTTACAACTGAGATGGGAAAGGGAGAATGATCGGAAATGAAATAACTTTAGGAATGCGTTCTTTTGGGGATGTAAGGATATAGGGGATGGACTGTAATGATAATATTAACAGTGAGAGGGAGGAATAACAATTTGGGAATGAAGTATTTGGCACCAAAATCAATTTTAGAACTCCAATTTCAAAACCCTAAGGAGGCACTTCAACAAGATGATAGGGTTTATAGTTTTGGCATTCAAATTCTCATATTCAAACTCAAACAACACCAAACAGTGTTTAATGGCAATTACAAGATCACTTGAACTTACTTGGAGCGAGAAGGACCAAGTCGATTTGAATTTTTGTGAAGCAATGACAAAAATCTAGGAGTCTGCCATGTGCACCGCAACAGTGGCCCAGTGTGTCGCGACCCTTGTATGCGTTGCGATGGAACAAAAATGCATAGAGGTGAGCAGCCCAATGTGCCGCACTCAACCAGTGCGCCGCACCCAACGCCCAGTGCACCACGACAGTCAATCTCACCCACAGTCCGCCCTTCAAACACTGTTTCGCTCTCCACGATTTGTCTTGGCTCAATGATGTCTCTTGGTATGCAAATGGATTGTTGAATATGAAAATATCTTATATATCTCAAAGAATTTGATTTTTCATTTGGCAAACCCACTTTCTAATGTTGCATACTTTGGCACTTTTTAAATAAACTATGTTTCGTTTCCTTTGTACTTTTTGGACTGCTGATGAGCTTCTTGTCTGTCTTTGCAGGGATAGCTGGCATGGGGTTTTGGAAAAGGTGACCAGGGTTGCACATAAATAACTTTATAACTGAAGAAACTTTGAAAATTACATTGCATTTATTACAAAAGATGAAATAGACGATTTTTCTTCAAAACAGAGTTTTGAAGAAAAATCATTATCAAGCATTATGATGATGAAAATTTTTGCACTGAAACCTTATTTGAAGCTTCCTCATGTGCCTGATGACATTATTAGACCTTTTGAAGACTAAATTAGCGAAACCCTAGACCTAATGAGACTAAAAAAACCTAAAATAAGAAAAATCATTATCAAGCATTATGATGATGAAAATTTTTGCACTGAAACCTTATTTGAAGCTTCCTCATGTGCCTGATGACATTATTAGACCTTTTTAAGACTAAATTAGCGAAACCCTAGACCTAATGAGACTAAAAAAACCTAAAATAACTCTTTGTCAAACAGGAGGCCAAACATGACTGTAAATGACTTTAAAACTGATTTTGATGAACAGACATAGACCAGCAGGTACAAGACATGAGGGATATGAAAGACAAGACCCTTCCGTCAGATGATCCATGCTCCTAATGGAATGCAACTGACTGAAGTGAATGAGACACCTAAAATGAAATGCAATAAGAGAAATTTGATCTCTGACGGAGGGATGAAGATACCGACTCTAACAGAATAAAAAACCACTATTCTCTACAATAAAAACCAGCCTAGATCCATCTTAACTCCGGATCTATGAAGTGTCGAGAGGGATCAAATCTCTCGAGGTGAAAACCTCTTTTTTGAGTACAAAACTTGAGGAAGGTTTTCACCTCGAGAGATTTGATCCCTCTTAGTGCTTGATAGATCCGGAGTTAAGATGGATCTAGGTTGGTTTCAGTTGTGTGTGACCAAGGAAAATCTATCGATAATATGAGGAACATCTTAACTCCGGATCATAAACCATTTAAATATTTAGCTCGAGTCGTTGTAGTAAACATCATACCTTGTCTCTCTTGCTCTCCAATATTAATAGGTTGAATTACTATAACACAAAAATCAATGTACATTGTCAATAATTTTTTGTGCTTACACTAAGATCATTGCACACACACTATTAATCCAATGACTTTAAAATCAATGTACCATCATACATCCAATTACATCAAATTAGAAATCAACATATAAACTGAAATCAATGCAACTAATCCAAGAAATCAAATAATAATAGAAAACAACATCTACACTAAAATCAATGCATCTAATGCAAGTAATGAAATATGATTAGAAATCAACATCTACACTCAAATAAATGACTCTAGTGCAAGTAGGAAAATAGGATTTAAAGCCAACATCTACACTGAAATCAATGCATCTAGTGCATGCAATCAAATAGGATTAGAAATCACCATCTACATTGAAATAAATGCATTTAGTGCAAGGAATCAAATAGGATTATAAATAATATACATTTAAATCAATGCATTTAGTGCAAGCAATCAAATATAATTATAAATCAACATCTACATTGAAATTAATGCATCTAGTGCAAGCAATCAAATAAGATTAGAAATCACCATCTACACTGAAATCAAGGCATTTAGTGAAAGAAATCAAATAGGATTATAAATCACCATATACATTGAAATCAATCCATTCAGTGCAAGCAATCAAATAGGATTAAAAATAATCTACATTGAAATCAATTCATTTAGTGAAAGAAATCCAATATAACCAAAAATCAAAATCTACATTAAAATTAATGCATCGAGTGAAATCAATCAAATAGGATTAGAAATCATCATCTACACTGAAATTAATGCATTTAGTGAAAGCAATCAAATAGGATTAGAAATCATCTACATTAAAATCAATCCATCTAGTGTAAGTAATCAAATATCATTAGAAATCAACATCTACACCAAAATCAATTCATCTAGTGCAAGAAATCAAATAGGATTAGAAATCACCATCTACACTGAAATAAATGCATCTACTGTAGGAAACCTTCTTCCCTCTCTCCCCCATATATATCTATATATCCATCCATCTCTCCTTCTTTTTCTCTTTATCTCACCCCACCATACACACACTCTCTCTCACTCCATATCTATCAATTTCCTTGTCCCTCCCTCCTTCTCTCCATCTATCTTTTTTTCTCTTCACATTACGTCTATATCTATATCTCACTCTATCTCTCTATATCAACTCCAAAACATAATCTCTCTTTCTCAAATCTGTCTACCTATCTATCAGTCCCTCCTCCTCCTCCTCCTCCTCTCTCTCTCTCTCTCTCTCGCTTCTATCTCTCTTCCTTCCTACTACCCTTTCTCCCTCTCTCTCCATCTTCTTTATCACTCCCTCTCTCTCTCTCTCTCCACCTTTCACCCTCTATGTATTTATTCTTACCTCCCCCTCTCTCCCTCTCCATCTTCATATCTCTTTCCCTATCTCTCTTCACTCTCTCTCTTCATTTCTCTCCCCCTCTCTCTCTCTCTCTATCTTCACCTTCCAACTTTTTTACCATATGCCTCTCTCTTTCCTTCTCTCCCCCCTTCTCCCCATATCTCCTTATTTGTCTCTTTATCTCACCCCAAAACATACACACTCCCGCTTCATCTCTCCCTTGTCACTCCCCCTCTCTCTCCACTACTCACTCTTTATTTATTTATTCTTCCCTCCCTCTCTCATCATCCAGCTCCATCTCTCAATCCCTCCCTCTCTCCCCCTCCAAATCCATATTTCTATCCCTCCCTCTCTCCTCCCCTCTCTCCTCCTCTCTTTCAAGTCCCCTCTCCTTTCCTTCATCTCTCTCCCTTTCTCTCCTACCTCCCTTTCTCTTCCCCCATCTCTCTCTCTATCCATCTCTCAATCCATCCCTCTCTCCCCCTCCAAATCTATATTTCTATCCCTCCCTCTCTCCTCCCCTCTCTCCTCCTCTCTTTCAATTCCCCTCTCCTTTCCTTCCTCTCTCTCCCTTTCTCTCCTACCTCCCTTTCTCTTCCCCCATCTCTCTCTCTATCCATCTCTCTATCCCTCCCTCTCTCCCCCTCCAAATCCATATTTCTATCCCTCCCACTCTCCTCCTCTCTTTCAAGTCCCCTCCCTTTTCCTTCCTCTCTCTCCCTTTATCTCCTACCTTCCTTTATCTTCCCCCATCTCTATCTCTCTCTTTCTCTCTCTCACATCATTCCTCTCTCACCTCCTTCTATTTGACCCCCCAACTCTCTTTCTTTCTCTCTCTCTCTGTCCTCCAATCCTCTCTCTTCCCCCATCACTCTATCTCACTCTCCAACTGTATTACTAGTTCTATCGTTTTATCCTTCTCTCCCCCCTTGTCTCCATCACTTCTCCTTTCTCCTCCTCTCCCCCTTGTCTACATCACTCCTATGTATCTTTATCCCACCCATAAGCATACACACTCTCTCTCCATCTCTCCCTTGTCACTCCCTCTCTATGTATTTCTTCTTCCTTTCCTCGCTCCGCCTCCAGCTCCATCTCTCTATCCCTCCTTCTCTCCTCCACCTCTCATCCTTTCTCTCTATCCCTTTCTCTCCTACCTCCCTCTCCCTCCCCCCTTCTTTCTCTCTCTCTCTCTCACTCTCTACCCTCCAATCCTCTCTCCTTCTCCCTCTCTCTCTCCTTATCTCTCTCCCACCTCCATCTTTATGTCTCCCTCTCCCTTTCTTACCCTTCTCTAACTCTCTAACTCTTCTCACTCTCTCTCTCTTCATTCCTCTTCTCCCTTCTCCTTCAATTTATTTCCATATCTCCCTTGCCACTCCCCCTATTTCTCCACCTCTATCATATATCATGATATATTAATATATATTACAATATAATAAATTTAATATTGTATTAATCTAAACATATTAAATTTAATAATATTAATATTTTAATATTAATGTTAGGGTTAATAATGTTCTTTTTTGCATGGTATTAATAATAATTTGGTCCATGGTATTTGACCCTTATACGTCATATATAATTATATCTTGATTTCTAATGGTATTTGGTATATTTTTATTTCTTTACCTTACCTCTTTATACCTCTTTTATATTTACTTATTTACCATACGTATTTTATAAATATATTATTTGGCCCATGGTATTTGCCCATGGTATTATTAATAATTTGTCCCATGGTATTTGACCCATGGTATTAATAATAATTTGTCCCATAGGTTTCACCTAAATAAAACTTGTTTTTGAGTTTTTGTAAATATAAAGTGGTTTATTGAGTAAGTATAAAAATAGGTTTTATTTATTTACCATACCTCTAGTTTATTTATATTTTAATTTATCTACCATTAATATATAAAGAGGTTTTATTTATTTACCATACCTATGGTTTATTTATATTTTTACCTCTAGACGTAACTAGAATACTTAAGTATTAAAAAAAAATTATTCTTACAAATCTGAACTATAAATTATTAAACTTACTTATTATAATGAAATATGTGCTATTTAAACTTTTAAAAAAACTATTCTTACAAATTTGAACTATAAATTATTAAACTTACTTATTATAATGAAATATGTGCAATTTAAACTAGACTACACATTATTAAACTTACTTATTATAAAATATGTACTATTTTATTTTTTAAATGAAACTTACCATTTAGATAATTTTTAATATCCAATAACAAAGTACCTGAAAAACCATTAAATATCTCTGTTTTATTTCTTACATATTTTAATTTTTAAATGAAACTTATCATTTAAATACAATTTTAATATCCAATAACAGAATACCTGAAAAGCCATTAAATCTCAGTTTTATTTGTTATAATAATTTTTCATATAGATTTCAAGTTAAAATTTATTAGATTAATTTTAACAATTACACAGTCTAGCTTTGATATTAATGTTAACTAGAAATATTAAATTAATTTCGAATAATTCCAAACTGAAACTCATCTTTTATATTGCTCTGGTTTTAAATGGTTGCTTAAATCGTTTTAAAATTTGTATGGAACAGGTCAATGGATACGTGACCGGTGTGCATATGATACAGGGCCTAGGTTTCCATAATGTAACTAACCAGAAAAATAAATTGAAAGCCACACTCCAAGCACATAAAAGCATGATTAAGTGAAATGAACGATCTATTAATTTTTTTATTTAATTAAAACGAGAGATTGACAGTGTTGTTTTGATACAACCATGGAGATGGTGCACCAAATTAGCAATATTATTGTTCACAAACAAAATGGGTGGCGCGAGGATATATGCTACTATTGAAAAGCTGTAATGAAATGTTGTGGCGACAGGTATCATATAGCAGCACAGTTACCAGGAGCGAAAGAGAGCTCGTTCCCGCCGAGATCGTAAACAATATGGAAATTCTGCTGCTGAAAGTTACCAAATATCGACAATGGAAAGCTCGAATTTTGTATCGTAAGGCAAGCCAACCCATCAGTTAATTGCTGATCTGAAACGAAGGAGTTCTGTGGTGGGATAACGTAATCTGCACCTCCTGCAAAGTGAAAAGTAATATTTGGAAATAGGAGGGCAGGCGTATAAACGTAACAGAGATCGAAACCCACAGTAGCAGATGCATTAAGTACGGGCTGTGCTGCAATGCTTGAGCGGACGGCATCCAGAAAAGGCGTGTATCCAGGTTCCTGCAAAGAAGTAAAAGTAGTTCCAGAATCAATGATAAGGCCTCCGGTTCCGTTGGTTCGAATTTCGAATGTACCCTCGGGAATCGGGACTAGTTTCCCTGCCACACTAATTCCATCGAGGCCGAGATAGTACAAAGATTGAACCAGATTATTTTGAAGATTGTTTTGAATGAGAGGGGTGGCACTATAAACACCTGCACATGCGAACGTAGGAGAGGGACCCAAGAATAAAGGGCTGATCTGTGAGGTATTAAACATGGATCCTAAACAATAGGAGAAGATGTGGTCAATGGAGGATCCAATCTGGGAAACCAGAGAGAGTGGCCCTCTTCCCAAACCGACTACACCAGACAAGTTAAAAAAATAACCGTCTTGCACGCGACCGCAGCCGAACGCAAGGTGCCCAATGGAAGTTCGTCCGAGACTGAACGTCTCGGCACCTAAGACTCCAGAGGTACTAGATGAACCACCTCCGTACCCGTATTTGTAGTTGCAGTTTTCCTGGAAATCGCAGGCTGCACCATATTGGCCAGATACGTTAAAGGCTGAACAGAAATTGGAAGAGCAGGAAACATTGTTGTAGGACGACGATTGGGAGGGATCATAGAGTGGATCAACCTGTGGAAGGCAGGAATTAGCAGTACAGGGTTGGCACTGTGTCCAGATCAAGTCAGTGCTGGTCTCGAGCATGAAATGCAAATTTAGTGGAACGGGAGATCCAATGCCCATCTGCATTGAATATTCTCCCGTGACGGAGTTGACAGGACTTTGATAACACTTTGCATGATGGAATCTACACCACTTGTCGTAATCCCGTCCGCTCGCTTCTCGCAGTCGTTCAACATTTGAAATTTTCCGGTGGAGGGAATCTCTGCGTATGAGATCTACTCTGAAAGTGGCCTTGGATTCGGCCTTGGTGGCGCAACTTCCATGAAATAACAAAGCAACTACTGTAACTATAAACATAACACGGGAAATATTGTGTGTCGACATAGTAGAGCAAAACATAGCGACGCATGCATGTAACCAGATGACATGGAAAATGCAGAATATCAATTGAATTTATATAGAGAAGCAAGGAAAATGCAGAATATCCAAAAAGTCGTGTTATAGGCTACTCCAATGTAAACCCGTGTTCTCTCGGGGGCGAACTCATCCAGTCTATCTCCAGAGCATGTCACAAAGCCCAATTTCAGCCTTTGATTAACCCGATGTTCTGACATGCCCAATTTCAGCCTTTGATTAACCCGACGTTCTTTGGGACACGAAATCATGGCGTGTGTCCATTGTATTTCACGAACCACGATACCTGTGAGTATGCCCAATTTCAGGGTTTGCTCTATTCTATTGGATAATCAAAGCCATTTGACAATTGTGGATGAAGCCATGAACCCACTCTTAATTTTGAATCGAAGTTGCGTTGCTTTTCCATACAAAGTCAAGATTAAGGTTTTAATTAAATGTTATTTATAAATTCTTTATATCACTAAGAATACTTCTTTCTTAATTTCAAATTCTAATCATTTATTTAATAAAAAATATAAATTCTTCTGAGCTTTATTTTGAAATAAATGTGAAATAGATATGTCTATACATATAACAAGTTTCTATAACAAGTCGAGGACATTTTTCTACCTTTTGAAAAGCTCTAACACCTTGAAACTTGCTATAACCATTTTTATTAAAAACATTTAGGAGGTGGGATTTTACCTCTTCGAGGTGGAAACCATCGGAGATTCTAAAATCTCTTGTAGCTAAGTTGTTGAGAACACCTAGATTTTGAGTAGGGAAATGATGCGAACTCGCATGAAGATATTTATTAGTGTGATTTTTCTTCTGAAACACCTGATGGGAGACCATACTATCATATTATCGAAGCTTTCATTTTTCTTAAAATAGGAAAATGATTTTTTTTCTCTTTTAAATCTTTTTCTTTTCGAAATATAATAAAAGATTTAATTTAAATAAAATATGAAAGGTTTCATTTTTTACATATAATATATATTATCTATGTGTTTAGAACCAGCTTGGTTCATGATAAGATGAGAAATCAAATAGTGGCATGAGACTTAAATAGATGGAGTGAAAGATTAAGTAGACATTATGCTATAACAGCTAGTTGGACTAAAAAGGAAAAAAATATTATTATTTTAATTATGTTATTTATTTTATTCTCTTTTAATTTCAATTAATTATAATTTTTATTTAATAACAAGTTTTTTTTTTAAATCTAATATATTAATCTTTTTTTTGGGTCAAAATATAACGTTTTTTATTTAATTTATATCAAAAATTAATTTTAATTAAATTAATTTTATTATGCTTTTTATTTTATTGTTATTTGATATCAATTTATTATTATTTTTATTTAATAAATTATCCATTCCAATTAGAGAGTGGTACTTACTCGATAGTCAAAGTAATATGTCCCTCAGGTCTTGGTTAAATGGTGATGAAGTTGGTTGTTATGGCACTTATCACAGGTTCAATTCTCTTCCCTAATTGGGGTGATGTGTATGGACATGTTAATGAAGATGTAAAGTTGTAGTCCTACCAAACTTACCAAAAAAAAAAAAAGATTAAGATGTAAAGTTGTAGTTTTACCAAACTTACAAAAAGAAAAAAAAAGATAGTCAAAGTAATATAATTTTTAATAAGAAAAAATATTAATAAATAAAAGAAAAAAATATTATAATAGAGGAATAATAATTAAATTTAGTATGTAGAATGAATGAGGGAGAGGTGATCAAATAAAACACAAGCTAGGAGTATAGGGCACAGATCCAACACCTATAATTTTTAATAATAAAAAAATATTAATAAATAAAATAAAAATATTATAATAAAAGAATAATAATTAAATTTATCATGTACAATGAATGAGGGAGAGGTGATCAAATAAAGCACAAGCTAGGAGTATAGGGCAGGGATCCAACACCTATTAACACCCCAACCATTATCTCTATTGAGAATAATCAGTCTTTTTCAATCTCTAAAGCCTCCCTTAAGTCACGGTAATGAAAATGGTCAATACGGGCAATGACCTTAGCATCTTCTATGCAGATGTGATGGTAGGCATTTTCTTCATGTTTCACTAAAGCAAAGCATCGATACCTTCCATGTTTTATGTCGGCTACGTGTTCACAAATCCTTTGATTTATCGATCGAGTAGTCTCACCAATTAATGGACTCCCACAGGAGCAAGGAATGATGTAAACACCCTTTCCATCTCTGGGGTTCATAAGGTCCTTAACCGATCTTAGAGAGCTCCTAATAGGGTTAAGGGGTTTGAAAGTCGAAGACAATCTTATCTGTGGTTCCAACAATCTTATCTGTGGTTCCTTAAATGATCGGAAGGTGCACTCAAGACAACCAAAAATTAGGAACATTTTCTTTCTTAGGACATTTTTCTACCTTTTGAAAAGCTCTAACACCTTGAAACCTGCTATAACCATTTTTATTAAAAACATTCAGGAACACCTGATGGGAGAAAGAACCATCATCCCTTCTATAAATAAAAACGTCAAGGAAAGGAAGGCTCCCTTAAACTTCACATTCCATAGTGAACTTTATGGTGTCAGATTATTTGTTAAGATGATGGAAAAAAACGTCCAACTTTTCTTTACCATGAGGCCAGACGATGCAAGTGTCATCTACAAACCTTTTCCAAAGCTTGGGTTAGAAGAGAGCTGTGGAAAGGGCCTTGGATTCAAATTCCTTCATGAAAATATTAGCCATTACATGGGATAGGGGGAAACCCATGGCCGCACCACTAGTTTGTTCATCGAACTCCCCTTCAAAACTAAAGAAGGTAGAGGTTAGACAAATCTTAACTAAAAAGGAAATATGAGGATCGGTAATATGATTGATGACATCAATGACCTTATTAATGGGGATATTATTGTATAATGAGATCACATTGAAACTAACTAGATTATCATCGAGATCCATTCTCATGCCCTTTAACTCATTAATAAACGATGATGAATCTTTGACAAAGGATTTGGTCCGACCCACGAAAGTTACCCCTATTTTTAACTTAATAAAAAAATAACTCAACAGAGTTAGCTCAATGTCACAACCCTATAGCATAACCCATACATGATGGTGGACTATGATAAGCATCTAAAACATTGGTTGTTCATTCTAAGGGAATGAATGGACCCCACTTCCAAAGTGTAAAAACATGTTTTGTTTTGGAGGTATCAACAACAACAAAGACATAAATCTTAATTCGATTGAAGTAAATAATATATTTTTAGATCTTGAAAATAATACAGTGAAAGCAACAAATTTTCATTAATGTCCATTGTAAACCTTGGAACGTGAATGTGATGTTTCTAGGAATGTTGGATTTTAAGGAATATATATATATATATATATATATATATATATATATATATATATATATATATATATATATATATATATATATATATATATATATATATATTCCTTAAAATCCAACATGCATAGGAATGTCACATTCACTAACATCAAAACAAGAGGGATCGAATGTATGAGGATCCAAAACTAATTTTGAATTACGATGAATGTTTCTAATATTTTAAAAAGCAATCGACATTCCAACCCTAATAAGGAAATATCCCTTAAATAATGAATTTATATAAAAAGATGAGAGAATGATTTTGGTGAAAGGCTACTAAAAACTATTCTTATTAACATTTGCATATGTAAGTTTTACCTCCAAATATTGTGCAGAAGCTTCATGAGTTCCTCCTTCCTTTAAATATCCACCATCTGTTTTATCAGTATTTGACCTGTGAATGACAGAAAGTTGCAGAAGAAGAGTAAGAGGAAATCAACTTAACCTGCCATCTCTTTGATAGAATATAGTTGACCCTTACATTGTTGGAACAATTGTAGTTTTCGCTACAGTTGTGGGCACCACATTAATTGTGGGAACCACAATATTTGGTGTTAACAATAAATTAGTAGCTAGTGGTACTATAGTTTCATTGATTTATGTCCCAAGAACTATTGAAGGAGACGTTGTGAGAATGGATGTGGTCATGGCATATGAGATAGCTCCAACACATGCAAAGATAGTTAGTGTCAAACAAGCCATAACTTTAGCTGGGTTTGTTGACAAAAGAAGTGTAATTGGTGTAGCAATTGTGTGAAGGCATGTTGATGCTAAAACTGTAGTAGATACATATATCTTAAGAGTAGATAGATTTAGAAATGCTTTAGATGGGGATGATGTGATAGAAACTAGAATAGGTGATGAAGTCGTGGGCAATGGAACAAGGATCCATCAAAGTTTCGAACTGACACCACTGCTTCATCTGCTTTCTCCTGAGTGATTTGAGGAAATCCCAAAAAAGAACTTCCTAAACAGATTACTAAAAATTGGCAAAATAAAAATTGACCAAGCTTCTCAAAGAAAATATTAATAAATAAAATAAAACACAAGCTAGGAGTATAGGGCAAGGATCCAACACCTATAATTTTTAATAATAAAAAAATATTAATAAAAAAAATAAAAAAAATATTATAATAAAAGAATAATAATTAAATTTATTATGTAGAATGAATGAGGGAGAGGTGATCAAATAAAACACAAGCTAGGAGTATAGGGAAGGGATCCAACACCTATTAACACCCCAACCATTATCTCTATTGAGACTAATCAGTCTTTTTCAATCTCTAAAGCTTCCCTTAACTCATGGTAATGAAAATGGTCAATACTAGCAATGACCTTAGCATCTTCTATCCAGATGTGATGGTAGGCATTTTCTTCATGTTTCACTAAAGCAAAGCATCGATACCTTCCATGTTTTATGTCAGCTACGTGTTCACAAATCCTTTGATTTATCGATCGAGTAGTTTCACCAATTAATGGACTCCCACAGGAGCAAAGAATGATGTAAACACCCTTTCCATCTCTAGGGTTCATAGGGTCCTTAACCGATCTTAGAGAGCTCCTAATAGGGTTAAGGGGTTTGAAGGGTCTGCTAACAGTGAAGCTGTGTATGTAATTAGTGCATTGATAAGAAACAAGGAAAATGAGAGAGGGTATAGCATCTCAATCACAGCCGAAGGAGACTCAAGGCCAGACAGTTACGAATCTAGAAATGTGGGTTCAATTGACTATAGAACAACATCAAAAGACCAGCCGAATGCTTGAAGAGTAGTAGCATAAAACTGCATTTCTACTAAACACAGTACAACAACTACAAGAAGAAATGATGAGGGTCCGAAGGGACAATGAGAGGCTGCTCCATGACCAAGAAAAGATACTGAAAAGCTTATCTGACAAAAAAAATAAAGAAGTGGAGCACCCCAGTGCTGAAAAAGAAGAATCAACGGAACAAGACGAGCAGCAAACCAGGAAGAATACTACTGGTAAGATAGAGAGGAGCCCCTCCCAAAGGAGAAAAGATAAGAATGATAATGAGGCAGAGTCGGGCAATTTATCCGACCAGCAAGATCTCAAGAGGCAGAAAGTGGAATTGCAGGGGGAGTTTCGTAAGATTAAGCCACCAATGTTTGATGGCGAGGCGGAAGAGGCAGCTGAAGCATGGTTAATTAATATTAATAAATATTTTCAAGTATATGAGTATAGCAGTAATCTGAAGGCCAGATTGGCTATATATCAACTACGAGAGAAGGCCACCCTGTGGTGGGAGGAGGTAAAGAATGTTCGCAGCATTGATGAGCAAGAAATTACATGGGAACTATTTCAGCAGTACTTCAAAGATAAATACCTTACAGAAAGATTCTATGATGATAAAGCCAAGGAATTCCATGATCTTCGGCTTCTTCAGATGACCATGGATGAGTATGTAATGAAATTTACCTCTCTTCTACGCTATGTACCCTACCTCAGAGAGGAAAAAGCCAAGGTGCAGAGATTTCTGAGCAGTCTGCCTGCTCCCATGAGGGAAAGAATAGAGTTTTTTAACCCCCAAACTATGGATGAAGCTGTCTGGAAGGCACGCATGTGTTACCAATAGTATAAGGCCAAGGGGGAGGGTGGAAAAGGTTGGCAGCCCAAGAAAAGTCAAAAGAATTCCTCTACTTTCAAAAGCAGTAAAAGAAGCCACTATAAAGGGGCGGGACAGAACGCTAGTAGCAAGTAGTTTAATAAGAACCATCATAGGATTAAGTGGCCAGTTGAAGAAAGACCCACAGAAGCATCAAGAAAACCAAAGCAGGGGCAAAATTCTAAACCTCCCCTACAGTGTTGGGGCTGTGGGGAAGCACATTACTATAAGAACTGTCCACAACGAAATAAAAGTGAAACTGTGGCAAATTTGCAAGAGGCATCAACAATGGGGGACATGGCGCGAAACATACCACGTATAAATGCAGCCCTGGAAGATCCTCAGGCTGACTTCCAGCCCACAATGATTGAATTGGAAGGTACTATACTATCCAAACCTGTTTCGATTTTAATAGATCCTGGAGCTAGTTTAAGTTATGTAAGTCCTAAACTAGTGGAGATTTGCAAATTAAAAGAACAAAAATTTAAAAACTCCTGGTTAGTTCAACTAGCCACCGGAGCAAAATGCAAAGTGACTGCGAAAATTGCTAATTGCATACTAGAGGTTGTAGAACAGCAGTTGCAGGTAGACTTAAATATTCTACCATTGGGATCGTATGATGTGTTACTAGGAATGGACTGGCTGGAAAAACACTGGACCTTAGTGGATTGTAAGGAAAAGAAAATTTATTACAGAGCGCTAGATGGTACGCGTAAGGAAATTAAAGGAATCAGAAAGCCTGTGCAATTATGCCCCATAACATCATCTCAGATGTGCAAGTGTATCCGAAAAGGATGTCAGTTGTACACAATCCAAGTAGGGTATGCAGAATCTAAGGGAAAGGCTGCAGATATAAAAGATATTCCTGTAGTACACGAATTTCTGGATGTATTTCCAGAAAACATCGCTGGATTGCCACCTAAAAGAGATATTGATTTCACTATTGAATTGCTACCAGGGGCAACACCAGTGTCAAGAGCTCCTTACAGAATGAGCATACCAGAGTTAACAGAGTTAAAGATGCAGTTGTAGGAGTTGTTGGATAAAGGATATATTCGCCCAAGCGTGTCACCTTGGGGAGCACCAGTTCTGTTTGTTATAAAAAAGGACGGAACCTTACGCATGTGCATGGATTACCGGCAACTCAACAAGTTGACAGTTAAGAATAAATAGCCTTTACCCAGAATCGATGATTTATTTGATCAAGTGAGGGGTGCTAAGGTGTTTTCTAAGATAGATTTGAGGTCTGGATATCACCAAATACGAATCAAGGATGAGGATGTTTGCAAAACAGCATTCCGCACCAGATATGGGCATTATGATTTTGTGGTATTGCCCTTCGGATTGACCAATGCACCAGCAACCTTTATGAGGTTGATGAATGGCATTTTTCATCAGTTTCTAGATCACTTTGTATTGATCTTCATAGATGACATATCGATTTACTCAAAGAGCGAGGAAGAACATAAGGAACATCTGAGAATAGTATTGGAAATGCTGAGAAAGCATCAACTTTATGCTAAATTTAGCAAGTATGATTTCTTTAAATCGGAAATCCAATACTTGGGTCATGTTGTGACAGCCGAAGGAATAGCTGTGGACCCTAAAAAGATTAAAACTATCATGGAATGTAAGGTACCACAGAATGTGGCTGACATTAGATCATTTATGGGTCTGGCGGGATATTACAGGCAGTTCATTGAAGGGTTCTCTAAGATTGCCTATCCTATTACATCCCTACAAAAGAAAGGAAAACCTTTCAAATGGACGAATGAATGTCATATCAGCTTTGAAAAGCTGAAACAACTCTTAACCACAACACCAGTGCTTAAGGTAGTTGACCCCAACAAAGATTATGTGATGTGTACTGATGCCAGCAAGGAGGGAGTTGGTGCAATATTAACGTAGGAAGGCAAGGTAATAGCCTATGAGTCCAGAAAGTTGAAAGAACATGAACAAAAATACTCTGCTTATGATTTAGAACTCACAACAGTAGTGCATGCTCTCCGAGTATGGAGGCATTATCTACTGGGCAAGAGGTTTGTACTTAAAACAGATCATAGCAGTTTGACTAACTATTTAAAGCAAGCATATTTAAACTCTAGGCAGGCAAGGTGGAATGCCTTTTTGAGTGAATTTGACATGGAAATACAACATGTTAAAGGAAAAGAAAACCGAGTTGCAGACGCTCTGAGCAGGAAATTGCATGGGATCTATGCAATGTATTATAGCCAACTTGTAAGCCAACTGTCAGAGAAATTAAGGGAAGAAGCACGGAAGGACCCAGAATACAAGTTCTTGTGGCAACAGATGGAAAAGAACAAGGAGCAAGGCAAGCCATCCGAGTATGGAAGCAACGAAGAACATATGTTAACGTTTCATGGAAGGACTTATGTTCCTAATCGCGCAAGTCTCAAGGAGTTAATCCTAGACGAGTACCATCGTAGCAACTACGCTGGCCATCCTGGCTATCAAAAGATGCTTTCGGCAATTAGGAAAATATATTATTAGCCAGGTATGCATAGAGACATTGCAGAATATTTCAGCAAATGTTTAGCATGCCAACAGGTTAAAGTGGAGCATCGGCACCCTACAGGGCTACTGTAGCCCATACCCATTCCTGAATGGAAATGGGAAGTGATCTCTTTAGATTTCATCATGGGCTTACCTCGAACAAGGAAGCAGAATGATTCAATTATGGTAGTGGTGGACAGATTAAGTAAATCTGCCCATTTCATACCTGTGCAATCCACCAACAAAATAGTGCAGATTGCAGACATATTTATCAGGGAAATCTTTAGGTTGCATGGTATACCTAAGACCGTGATTTCAGACCGGGATGTTAAATTTACCTCCACATTTTGGAAGACCTTGTTTTCAGGTTTAGGAACTCAGATACATTTCAGTATTTCCTATCACCCTCAAACTAATGGGCAGACAGAACGGGTAAACCAAGTTTTGGAAGACATGCTGCGCATGTATGTAATGCGACAGCCAGCTAAATGGGAAGATTACCTGCACCTAGTGGAGTTTGCATACAACAATGGATATCAAGAATCTCTAAAAATGAGTCCCTTTGAAGCATTATATGGACGACAGTGTCGTACACCAATAAACTGGAGCAGTCCTGAGACAAAATTAATTCTGGGACCAGAAATGCTAGCTGAACTGGAAGCTGAAGTAAGAAGGATAAGGCAGAATTTGAAGGCTGCGCAAGACTGACAAAAGGTCTTTGCATACAATAAAAGATCCTATCGTGAATTTGGAGTGGGGGACCACGTGTATGTAAGGATTAAGCCTAAAAGAAGTACCTTAAGGTGGACTTCTTGCGCCAAGTTAGGCCCCCGTTACTGCGGAGCCTTCCAAATTGTGGAAAGGGTGGGACCGGTAGCCTATAGGCCGGCTTTGCCTAGTCATTTTAAAGTACACAATGTGTTCCATGTGTTGTTGTTAAAGCGATATGTGCATGATGAAGAAAATGTAACTCATTGGAAAAACATTCAGGTAGGAGGAAAGAGTAGGAATAAATCCTAACTAGAAGTTTTAATACATTTAATGTACTGACTGGTAATCCTGTTGTTTTACCTTACCAGGTAGAACCGGACGAAGAATTTCTGGTAGAGCCACTACGCATACTGGATCATAGGGAAATTGAACTCTGTAAAAGAGTAGTTACCCAGTTGAAAGTGCAGTGGAAGCATTTTCGACCGAACGAAGCTACTTGGGAGGATGAAAAGTTTATGCAGGAAGCCTACCCAGAAATCTCTGTAGAGATGGGCTGAAAACACCGAGGACAGTGTTACTTCCAGGGGGGGAAGATGTGACAGCCTCATTTAAGGATTAACTAGCATTAACTAGTTAAAAACAATTAGTTTTATTTTTATTTCTGACTAGCAAGACTTGATGGTTATGTGTTGAGACAAAAATTACTATTTTATTTTTATTGTTGAATTTATTAGAAAAAAAACCCATGAATGGAAAGAAAAATCTCCTAAGCTGTTGGTCTTAGTTTCTCAGAATAGGTGGTGGTTGGGGACAGTTGGGAAAACAGTTACCCTCTCCTCAGTGGATAAATTTGGTGTCCAGAGGAGGAGAGGGGGTTCTGGAAAATTGGAAAGAAGGGGAAATTATTCTCTAGAGCTGGAGGGTGCCAGTTGAAAATATCGTTCTGTGAACCTTGGAAAGGCCAGAAATCTGGGTGTGACTGGAAAAATTTTTCCTGAGGTCACAGCAGAGTACATGCCACTGTTGTTCCCGTGGCACCATCCTGGAATTCTGAAGCTAGGGGGAAAGTGTAGGACATAATTGCCTCACTTGGTTGGCTGGGAGGACCATAGCTTGAGGAAACAGATTTTCTGTCCAGATAAGTACACTGAACCAGATGGTTCCGTTTTATTTATTGAGCAAAAGAAAGGTTTTAGTACTTGTTTTGTAAATAAATGGTTGAGTTTACATTTACATAAAGGAAAAGTGTTATTTATTTGCTAACTGGAAGGAATAGTAATGCGTGAAGAATGGAAACTCGGTACTGCCTCTAGAATGAAAATTCCAAAATTTAATGTTTATCTTTTATTAATCCTTAAAACAGAGAAAATGGAAATGTGCCGACGTTGTTAGCTTAAACATAAGCAGAGAAGTAAACGTGAATGGATCTAATGAAGTAATAGTACCAAACTGTACAGGATAAATTAACTTCTTAAGGGTTTTATAAAAGAAAGAACGGGGAATTCGAAATACCGGGTCTGGGAACTAAAACCCTACTCAGATTTTTCCCCCTTTGAGTTTAGCATGCAAACTATACATGGCCATTGTGAGGATATGGTGGGCCGGTCACCGTAAATAAATATCTAGGTAAACATATAAGCATGCAGAGCAAATAAACGTGTATAGCTGTATGAATATCGATAACTGGTCGAATAATCACCTGTATCTTAACTATTAACTGGAAAAAGAAAGCTTAACAGTGCATGCAAGGTAGAAAGAAAACGATAAACGCTGAAATTACCAGCCATGTGTAACAGTAAGAAGCATATTGTTCATACTATCATATTATCAAACCCTCTGAAGAAATTTAGATGAGACAGACATAATAAGCAAAATATTAACCATATAAATACATATATATATACTGCCAAATTATTCTTTGCAGCAAAGGCGCGAGAAAGACCAGCTTACCAAATCCATAGGTTGTATTGAAATGTAGAACACAGAAATTATAACAGAGAACCAGTAGAAAATTGTAACCGAACCTGGTGTATTGAGTTATAAAATTACAAAAGCGAGCGAAAAATGAATTTAACCACATTGGCAAACTAGTGTCGGAGCGTCGGAGGTTTGAGGGTTAACAACCCTCACGACCCGACAATTTCAAAATAAAAACGTATACAAATGTTACAGCCAAGAAATAGAGTGTAGAGACATAGTATTAATGTAAACTAAGTTCTCTCTAGATACTATCATATCACGGAACATTATGATAAAACCCTAAGCCCGAAGGCAAAAGGGGAAATCCTCTGCCGAACCCGCAACAGTAGAGCTTTTAGCAGAGAACTATGAACGTATACGCCTGATAGTGGTGTACTTGGCAAAGAAGAACACGGCTGATCAGGGAATTGTACACTTTTAAGCAGAAGGAAGGGTCTCTTAAGGTAAGGCCATAAACCTGTTAAACGCAAAAAGAAAAGGAAACAAACTCGGTCAGTAGGGATAACCACGACGAAGGAAAATAAACAAAAGAGATGTAGGGTATTCATGCTAAAACTGAATACGATCTCTCTTATTAAGCTCACCTGTAGGTATGTAAATACCAGTTCGGAAATGCTATCACGGAAATAGAGTCATAAGTAAGAAGAAAATCTATATGAGCCTGAGGGATAACCCTACATCAGTGAAACCAAATAGAAGAATGGGAAATAACTCCAGCACTAGAAAAAAAAAATAACAACGAATTGGGTTACCTTTTTAAACTTCCTCACCCCCATTCTCCTTGTGCCGAGATAAACCTCCGTAATAGTTTCACCACCTAGCACACTGTCAACCAGAGAGAGAAAGAAATTAAAAGTCGAGTTATAATCATATGAGGAAGCTAGCAGCAAGGGAAAAACGGAATTACCAGAGAAAGGAGCATAGCTTTTAAGCTGCAATCTGGACAGAGAAACCTATGGCAACGGTGTTCCTCAGGTGCGCCATGCGTAGATGAAACAGATACTGGACCAGCGAAAATCTCTGAAGAAGTCTACAGACTCCTTTCCCTCGAATAACCCCGTGAAATTCGAGATAGGGAGCAGCTGTCACTTGGGTTAATTCCAAGGAAGCCAGCTTACAGCAAATGGTGAGACGGATTTTTTCCACGTTCATTCCATCGTATGCCAAGAAGTTAAACACCTCGGAAGGGATAAAGAAATTTATGTGGATTTTAATTACCAGATCACCGTTTGGTACATCCTCGGGATCGTTTATCAACCCATTACGCAGAAGAATTAAAACACCAGGGCAAGCATAAATGCATCCATGTCCTTGGACGAGTTATATGATTAGTAAGTAAATACGCCAAGTTTGATAACCACACCATAAACAATAGAGTTAAACAAAAATACATTAATAGTATGCATTGTGATTTTGTAATTTGCATGGGAGTGGTTATTGGTATTGAATTCTGTGATTAACATAGTGTGAATATTAAATTTGTCTGTGCACTATCAGCAAACATGTGAACCATATGTAAATTTTTTTTTATTTGAGTAATTTTTTTGGATAATGCATGTGACAAGTGGTATTAGAGCCAAGTTGCTACACTGGAACCTTAAGGGTCTGCTAATAGTGAAGCTGTGTATGTAATTAGTGCACTGAGAAGAAACGAGGAAAATGAGAGAGGGTACAGCATCTCAATCACAGCCGGAGGATACTCAAGGCCAGACAGTTACGAATCCAGAAATGTGGGTTCAATTGACTATAGAATAGCATCAAAAGACCAGCCGAATGTTTTAAGAGTAGCAGCATCAAACTGCATTTCTACTAAACATTGTACAACAACTACAAGAAGAAATGATGAGGGTCCGGAGGAACAATGAGAGGTTGCTCCACGACCAAGAAAAGATACTGAAAAGCTTATCTGACAAACAAAATCAAGAAGTGGAGCACCCCAGTGCTGAAAAAGAAGAATCAACGGAACAAGACGAGCAACAAACCAGGAAGAATACTACTGGTAAGACAGAGAGGAGCCCCTCCCAAAGGAGCAAAGATAAGAACGATAATGAGGCAGAGTCGGGCAATTTATCCAACCAGCAAGATCTCAAGAGGCAGAAAGTGGAATTGCAGGGGGAGTTTCGTAAGATTAAGGCACCAATGTAAGATGGTGAGGCGGAAGAGGCAGCTGAAGCATGGTTAATTAATATTAATAAATATTTTTAGGTATATGAGTATAGCAGCAATATGAAGGCCAGATTGGCTATATATCAACTGTGAGAGAAGGCCACCCTGTGGTGGGAGGAGGTAAAGAATGTTCGCAGCATTGATGAGCGAGACATTACATGGGAACTATTTCAGCAGTACTTCAAAGATAAATACCTTACAGAAATATTCTATGATGATAAAGCCAAGGAATTACATGATCTTCGGCTTGGTCAGATGACCATGGATGACTATGTTACGAAATTTACCTCTCTGCTACGCTATGTACCCTACCTCAGAGAGGAAAAAGCCAAGGTGCAGAGATTTCTGAGCAGTCTGCCTGCTCCCATGAGGGAAAGAATAGAGTTTGTTAGCCCCCAAACTATGGATGAAGCTGTATGGAAGGCACGCATGTGTTACCAGCAGTATAAGGCCAAGGGGGAGGGTGGAAAAAGTTGGCAGCCCAAGAAAAATCAAAAGAATTACTCTACTTTCAAAAGCAGTAAAAGCAGCCACTATAAAGGGGCATGACGGAACACTAGTAGCAAGCAGTTTAATAAGAACCATCAAAGGATTAAGTGGCCAGCTGAAGAAAGACCCACAGAAGCATCAAGAAAACCAGAGCAGGGGCAAAATTCTAAACCTCCCCTACAGTGTTGGGGCTGTGGGGAAGCACATTACTATAAGAACTGTCCACAACGGAATAAAAGTGAAACTGTGGCAAATTTGTAGGAGGCATCAACAGTGGGGGACGTGGCGCGAAACATACCACGTATAAATGCAGCCTTGGAAGATCCTTAGGCTAACTTCTAGCCCAAAATGATTGAATTGGAAGGTACTATACTATCCAAACCTATTTCAATTTTAATAGATCCTGGAGCTAGTTTAAGTTATGTAATTCCTAAACTAGTGGAGATGTGCAAATTAAAAGAACAGAAATTTAAAAACTCCTGGTTAGTTCAACTAGCCACTGGAGCAAAACACAAGGTGACTGCGAAAATTGCTAATTGCATACTAGAGGTTGCAGAACAACAGTTGCAGGTAGACTTAAATATTCTACCATTGGGATCATATGATGTGTTACTAGGAATGGACTGGCTGGAAAAAAATTGGACCTTAGTGGATTGTAAGGAAAAGACAATTTATTACAGAGCGTTAGATGGTATGCGTAAGGAAATTAAAGGAATCAGAAAGCCTGTGCAATTACGCCCCATAACAGCGTCTCAGATGAGCAAGTGTATCCGAAAAGGATGTCAGTTGTATGCAATCCAAGTAGGGTATGCAGAATCTAAGGGAAAGGCTGCAGATATAAAAGATATTCCTGCAGTATAGGAATTTCTGGATGTATTTCCAGAAAAAATCCCTGGATTGCCACCTAAAAGAGATATTGATTTCACTATTGAATTGCTACCAGCGGCCACACCAGTGTCAAGAGCTCCTTACAGAATGAGCATACCAGAGTTAACAGAGTTAAAGATGCAGTTGCAGGAGTTGTTGGATAAAGGATATATTCGCCCAAGAATGTCACCTTGGGGAGCACCAGTTCTGTTTGTTAGAAAAAAGGACGAAACCTTACGCATATGCATGGATTACCGACAACTCAACAAGTTGACAGTTAAGAATAAATATCCTTTACCCGGAATCGATGATCTATTTGATCAAGTGAGGGGTGCTAAGGTGTTTTCTAAGATAGATTTGAGGTTTGGATATCACCAAATACGAATCAAGGATGAGGATGTTTGCAAAACAGCATTCCGCACCAGATATGGGCATTATGATTTTGTGGTATTGCCCTTCGGATTGACCAATGCACTAGCAACCTTTATAAGGTTGATGAGTGGCATTTTTCATCAGTTTCTAGATCACTTTGTATTGATCTTCATAGATGACATATTGATTTACTCAAAGAGCGAGGAGGAACATAAGGAACATCTGAGAATAGTATTGGAAATGCTGAGAAAGCATCAGCTTTATGCTAAATTCAGCAAGTGCGATTTCTTTAAATCGGAAATCCAATACTTGGATCATGTTGTGACAGCCGAAGGAATAGCTGTGGACCCTGAAAAGATTAAAACTATCATGGAATGGAAAGTACCACAGAATGTGGCAGACATTAGATCATTTATGGGTCTGGCGGGATATTACAGGCGGTTCATCGAAGTGTTCTCTAAGATTGCCTATCCTATTACATCCCTACAAAAGAAAGGCAAACCTTTCAAATGGACGAATGAATGTCAGATCAGCTTTGAAAAGCTGAAACAGCTCTTAACCACAACACCAGTGCTGAAGGTAGCTGACCCCAACAAAGATTATGTGGTGTGTACTGATGCCAACAAGGAGGGAGTTGGTGCAGTATTAACACAGGAAGGCAAGGTAATAGCCTATGAGTCCAGAAAGTTGAGAGAGCATGAACAAAAATACTCTGCTTATGATTTAGAACTCACAGCAGTAGTGCATGCTCTTCGAGTATGGAGGCATTATCTACTGGGCAAGAAGTTTGTACTTAAAACAGACCATAGCAGTTTGACTAACTATTTTAAGAAAGAATATTTAAACTCTAGGCAGGCAAGGTGGAATGCCTTTTTGAGTGAATTTGACATGGAAATACAACATGTTAAAGGAAAAGAAAACCGAGTTGCAGACGCTCTGAGCAAGAAATTCCATGGGATCTATGCAATGTACTACAGCCAACCTGTAAGCCAGCTATCAGAGCAATTAAGGGAAGAAGCACGGAAGGACCCAGAATACAAGTTCTTGTGGCAGCAGATGGAAAAGAACAAGGAGCAAGGCAAGCCATCCGAGTATGGAAGCAACGAAGAACAGATGTTAAATTTTCAGGGAAGGAATTATGTTCCTAATCGCGCAAGTCTCAAGGAGTTAATCCTGGACGAGTACCATCGCAGCAACTACGCTGGCCATCCTGGCTATCAAAAGATGCTTTCGACAATTAGGAAAATATATTATTGGATAGGTATGCGTAGAGACATTGTAGAATATTTGAGAAAATGTTTAGAATGCCGGCAGGTTAAAGTGGACCATCGGCACCCTGTAGGGCTACTGCAGCCCATACCCATTCCTGAATGGAAATGGGAAGTGATCTCTTTAGATTTCATCATGAGCTTACCTCGAACAAGGAAGCAGAATGATTCAATTATGGTAGTGGTGGACAGATTAAGTAAATCTGGCCATTTCGTACCTGTGCAATCCACCTACAAAATAGTGCAGATTGCAGACATATTTATGAGGAAAATCTTTAGGTTGCATGGTATACCTAAGACCGTGATTTCAGACTGGGATGTTAAATTTACCTCCACATTTTGGAAGACCTTGTTTTCAGGTTTAGGAACTCAGATACATTTCAGTACTGCCTATCACCCTCAAACTGATGGGCAGACAGAACAGGTAAACCAAGTTTTTGAAGACATGCTGCGCATGTATGTAATGCGACAGCCAGCTAAATGGGAAGATTATCTGCACCTAGTGGAGTTTGCATACAACAATGGATATCATGAATCTCTAAAAATGAGTCCCTTTGAAGCATTATATGGATGACAGTGTCATAAACTGGAGCAGTCTTGAGACAAAATTAATGCTGGGACCATAAATGCTATCTGAACTGGAAGCTGAAGTAAGAAGGATAAGGCAGAATTTGAAGGTTGCGCAAGACCGACAAAAGGTCTTTTTAGACAACAAAATATCCTCTCGCGAATTCGGAGTGGGGGACCACGTGTATGTAAGGATTAAGCCTAAAAGAAGTACCTTAAGGTGGACTTCTTGCACCGAGTTAGCCCCCCGTTACTGCGGACCCTTCCAAATTCTGGAAAGGGTGGGACTGGTAGCCTATAGGCTGGCTTTGCCTAGTCATATTAAAGTACACAATGTGTTCCATGTGTCGTTGTTAAAGTGATATGTGCATGATGAAAAACATGTAATTCATTGGCAAAACATTCAGGTAGGAGGAAAGAGTAGGAATAAATCCTAACTAGAATTTTTAATACATTTAATGTATTGACTGGTAATCCTGCTGTTTTTTCTTACCAAGTAGAACCAGACGGAGAATTTCTGGTAGAGCCACTACGCATACTGGATCGTAGGGAAATTGAACTCCGTAAAAGAGTAGTTACCCAGTTGAAAGTGCAGTGGAAGCACTTTGGACCGGACGAAGCTACTTGGGAGGATGAAAAGTTTATGCAGGAAACCTACCTAGAACTCTTTGGAGAGATGGGCTGAAAACACTGAGGACGGTGTTACTTCCAGGGGGGGAAGATGTGACAGCCTCATTTAAGGATTAACTAGCATTAACTAGTTCAAAACAATTAGTTTTATTTTTATTTCTGACTAGCAAGACTTGATGGTTATGTGTTGAGACAAAAATTACTATTTTATTTTTATTGTTGAATTTATTAGAAAAAGAACCCATGAATGGAAAGAAAAATCTCCTAAGTTGTTGGTGTTAGTTTCTCAGAATAGGTGGTGGTTGGGGACAGTTGGGAAAACAGTTACCCTCTCCTCAGTGGATAAAGTTGGAGTCCAGAGGAGAGGGGGTCATGGAAAATTGGCAAGAAGGGGAAATTATTTTCTAGAGCTGGAGGGTGCCAGTTGAAAATATCTTTCTGTGAACCTTGGAAAGGCCAGAAATCTGGGTGTGACTGGAAAATTTTTTCCTAAGGTCACAGCAGAGTACATCCCACTGTTGTTCCCGTGGCACCATCCTGGAATTCTGAAGCTAGGGGGCAAGTGCAGGACGTAATTGCCTCACTTGGTTTGCTGGGAGGACCACAGCTTGAGGAAACAGATTTTCTGTCCAGATAAGTACACTGAACCAGACGGTTCTGTTTAATTTATTGAGCAAAAGAAAGGTTTTAGTACTTTTTTTGTAAATAAATGTTTGAGTTTACATTTACAAAAAGGAAAAGCGTTATTTATTTGCTAACTGGACGGAATAGTAATGTGTGAAGAATGGAAACTCTGTACTGCCTCTAGAATGAAATTTCCATAATTGAATGTTTATCTTTTATTAATCCTTAAAACAGAGAAAATGGAAATGTGCCAACATTGTTAGCTTAAACAGAAGCAGAGAAGTAAACGTGCATGGCTCTAATGAAGTAATAGTACCAAAATGTACGGGATAAAATAACTTCTTAAGGGTTTTATAAAAGAAAGAACGGAGAATTCGAAATACCGGGTCTGGGAACTGAAACCCTACCCAGATTTCGCCCCCTTTGAGTTTAGCATGCAAACTATACACGGCCATTGTGAGGATATGGTGGGCCGATCACCATAAATAAATATCTAGGTAAACATATAAGCATGCAGAGCAAATAAACGTGTATAGCTATATGAATATCGATAACTGGTCGAATAATCACCTGTATCTTAACTATTAACTGGAAAAAGAAAGCTTAACAGTGCATGCAAGGTAGAAAGAAAACGATAAACGTTGAAATTACCAGCCATGTGTAACAGTTAGAAGCATATTACAGACATAATAAGCAAAAGATTAACCATATAAATACATATATATATACTGCCAAATTATTCTTTGCAGCAAAGGCACGAGAAAGACCAGCTTGCCAAATCCACAGGTCGTATTGAAATGTAGAACAGAGAACCGGAAGAAAATCCTAACCGAACCTGGCGTATTGAGTTATAAAATTACAAAAGCGACCGAAAAACGAATTTAACCACATTGGAAAAATAGTGTTGGAGCGTCGGAGGTTTGAGGGTTAACAGCCCTCACGACCCGACAATTCAAAATAAAAGCGTATACAAATGTTACAGCCAAGAAATAGAGTGTAGAGACACAGTAGTAATGTAAACCCAGTTCTCTCTAGATACTATCATATCACGGAACGTTATGATAAAACCCTGAGCTCGAAGGCAAAAGGGGAAATCCTCTGCCGAACCCGCAAGGGTAGAGCTTTTAGCAGAGAACTATGAACATATACGCCTGATAGTGGTGTACCTGGCAAAGAAGAACACGGCCGATCAGGGAATTGTACACTTTTAAGCAGAAGGAAGGGTCTCTTAAGGTAAGGCCATAAACCTGTTAAACGCAAAAAAAAAGGAAACAAACTCGGTCAGTAGGGATAACCACGACGAAGGAAAATAAACAAAAGAGATGTAGGGTATTCATGCTAAAACTGAATACGATCTCTCTTATTAAGCTCACCTGTAGGTATGTAAATACCGGTTCAGAAATGTTGTCACAGAAATAGAGTCATAAGTAAGAAGAAAATCTATATGAGCCTGCGGGATAACCCTACATTGGTAAAACCAAATAGAAGAATGGAAAAGAACTCCAGCACTGGGAAAAAAAAAATAACAATGAATTGGGTTACCTTTTTAAACTTCCTCGCCCCCGTTCTCCTTGTGCCGAGATAAACCTCCATAGCAGTTTCACCACCTAGCACACTGTCAACCAGAGAGAGAAAGAAATTAACAGTCGAGTTATAATCATATGAGGAAGCTAGCATCAAGGGAAAAATAGAATTACCAGAGAAAGGAGCATAGCTTTTAAGCTGCAATCTGGATGGAGAAACCTATGGCAGTGACATTCCTCGGGCGCGCCATGCATAGATGAAACAACTACTGGACGAGTGAAAATCTCTGAAGAAGTCTACAAACTCCTTTCCCTCCAATAACCCCGTGAAATTCGAGATAGGGAGCAGCTGTCACTTGGGTTAATTCCAAGGAAGCCAGCTTACAGCAAATGGCGAGACGGATTTTTGCCACGTTCATTCCATCGTATGCCAAGAAGTTAAACACCTCGGAAGGGAAAAAGACATTTATGTGGATTTTAATTACCAGATCGCCGTTTGGTACATCCTCGGGATCGTTTATCAACCAATTACGCAGAAGAATTAAAACACCAGGGAAAGCATAAATGCATTCATGTCCTTGGACGAGTTATATCATTAGTAAGTAAATACGCCAAGTTTGATAACCACACCATAAACAATAGAGTTAAACAAAAATACATTAATAATATGCATTGTGATGTTGTAATTTGCATGGGAGTGGTTATTGGTATTGAATTCCGTGATTAACATAGTGTGAATATTAAATCTGCCTGTGCACTATCAGCAAACATGTGAACCATAGGTAAAAAAAAAATTATTTGAGTAATTTTTTTGGATAATGCATGTGAAATGAGGCCAGACGATGCAAGTGTCATCTACAAACCTTTTCGAAAGCTTGGGTTAGAAGAGCGCTGAGGAAAGGGCCTTGGATTCAAATTCCTTCATGAAAATATTAGCCATTACATGGGACAGGGGGAAGCCCATGGCCGCACCACTAGTTTGTTCATCGAACTCCCCTTCAAAACTAAAGAAGGTAGAGGTTAGACAAATCTTAACTAAAAAGGAAATATTAGGATCGGTAATATGATTGATGACATCAATGACCTTATTAATGGGGATATTATTGTATAATTAGATCACATTGAAACTAGCCAGATTATCATCGAGACCCATTCTCATGCCCTTTAACTCATTAATAAACGATGATGAATCTTTGACAAAGGATTTGGTCCGACCCACGAAAGTTACCCCTATTTTTAACATAATAAAGAAATAAATCAACAGAGTTAGCTCAATGTCACAACCCTATAGCATAACCCATACATGATGGTGGACTACGATAAGCATCTAAAACATTGGTTGTTCATTCTAAGGGAATGAATGGACCCCACTTCCAAAGTGTAGAAACATGTTTTGTTTTGGAGGTCTCAACAACAACAAATACATAAATCTTAATTCGATTGAAGTAAATAATATATTTTTAGATCTTGAAAATAATACAGTGAAAGCAACAAATTTTCATTAATGTCCATTGTAAACCTTGGAACGTGAATGTGATGTTTCTAGGAATGTTGGATTTTAGGAATATATATATATATATATATATATATATATATATTCCTTAAAATCCAACATTCATAGGAATGTCACATTCACTAACATCAAAACAAGAGGGATCGAATGTATGAGGATCCAAAACTAATTTTGAATTACGATGAATGTTTCTGAAAAGCAGCTTGACATTCCAACCCTAATAAGGAAATATCCATCTAAATAATGAATTTATAGAAAAAGATGAGAGAATGATTTTGGTGAAGAAGTTACTAAAAACCTATCTTATTAACATTTGCATATGTAAGTTTTACCTCCAAATATTGTGCAGAAGCTTCATGAGTTCCTCCTTCCTTTAAATATCCACCATCTGTTTTATCAGTATTTGACATGTGAATGACAGAAAATTGCAGAAGAAGAGTAAGAGGAAATCAACTAAACCTGCCATCTCTTTGATAGAATATAGTTGACCCTTACATTGTTGGTACAATCGCAGTTTTCGCTACACTTGTGGGCACCGCATTAATTGTGGGAACCACAATAGTTGGTGTTAACAATAAATTAGTAGCTAGTGGTACTATAGTTTCATTGATTTATGTCCCAAGAACTATTGAAGGAGACGTTGTGAGAATGGAATTGGTCATGGCATATGAGATAGCTCCAACACATGCAAAGATAGTTAGTGTCAAACAAGCCATAACTTTAACTGGGTTTGTTGACAAAAGAAGTGTAATTGGTGTAGCAATTGTGTGAAGGCATGTTGATGCTAAAACTGTAGTAGATACATATATCTTGGGAGTAGATAGATTTAGAAATGCTTTAGACGGGGATGATGTGATAGAAACTAGAATAGGTGATGAAGCCGTGGGCAATGGAACAATGATCCTTCAAAGTTTCCAACTGACGCCACTGCTTCATCTGCTTTCTCCTGAGTGATCTGAGGAAATCCCAAAAAAGAACTTCCTAAACAGATTACTAAAAATTGGCAAAATAAAAATTGACCAAGCTTCTCAAAGAAAAATAAGAAATAATACAAACCTTCAGTTCATCAAGAATAGCCCACTTGAAATTTTTGTGACCTTATTATAAATTTGTAATAGTAACTATGCAAACAAATGTTTTTTAATGTTAAGAATTCTAGATAAATACAACAAAACTACCAATTTGAACTAAACATCGTGTCAACAATAATTAAAAATAATATTTTCTCACTTTCACCCTTGTGAATTGTTTCCAACAGTCGATGCATATTCTCACTCCATTACGAATGTAGAACAACAGTTCATTGTTAGAAACCTAAAAGAATCGGAGCAGAATGGAATAAACAATGGTGTGCAAGAATCGAGGGCGTAGCGGCGGTCGACGGACGGCGACGGGAAAGAGACCTCTGGTGACGGCGAGAACTCCGAGTAATGTTACATCAACCTAGAAAGAATAAAAATCCGTTTGCCTAATTTTCCAAAAAGTCGCCTTATACGCCACTTCATATAAATCAGGTTGGCTAATGTAAACCCGTGTTCTCTCGGGGGCGAACTCATCCAGTCTGCTGTCAATCCATAATTTATAGTAAGTGAGCTCGATATTATTTAATTTGCTATTTATCCATAATTTATTTATATCTTGTCGTTGCATTATGAATATTCATTAATATTTCAATGAAGTTGTCAAATTATTTTTTTAATCGTTAAATTGTAATCATTTCATTTCTGCTGTCCATTTAGATGCTTTGAACTTGGATTGTAGTAAGTGAGCTCGAAGTGAGCTCGATATTATTTAATGTGCTGTTGATCCATAATTTAATTTATGTATATGTTGTTCATTGCATTATGAATATTCATTAATATTTCAAAGAAGTTGTCAATTAATTTTTTTAATGGTTATATTGTAATCATTTCATTTTTTCTTGTAGATTTAGATGCTGCGAACTTGGATTGTAGTGACTGATTTGTATTTTTGTTAGATTTTAATCACTAATTTTTTAATAGGTAGAATATTAATATTTGGATTTTAATCAATTTAGAAAGTTTACTTTGAAATTCTATTTTTCCTATAAATAATATAGTAAGTGTTTCTATTTTAATCAATTTAGAAAGGTTATTTGGGAATTTTATTTTTTATAAATAGTATATTAAGTGTTTGGATTTTAATTAATCTAGAAAGCTCATTTTGGAGATATATATATTTTTAATAGATAGTATATTAAGTGTTTTCATTTTAATCAATATAGAAAGCTTACTTAGAAATTCTATTTTTTCTTTTTATAGGTAGTATATTAAGTGCTTGGATTTTAATCAATCTAGAAAGCTTACTTTGGAATTCTATTTTTTTTTTATAGGTAGCATATTAAGTGTTTCAATTTTAATCAATCTAGAAAGCTCACTTGGGAATTCTATTTTTTTATAAGTAATATATTAAGTGTTTGAATTTTAATCAATCTAGAAAGCTCACTTTGAAATTCTATTTTTTTTTTTTTTATTATAGGTAGTATATTAAGTGTTTGGATTTTAATCAATCTAGAAAACTCACTTTGGAATTCTAATTTTTTTATAGTTAGTATTAATTAAGTGTTTGGATTTTAATCAATATAGAAAGCTCAGTTTGGAATTCTATTTTTTTATATAAGTAGTATATTAAGTGTTTAGATTTTAATCAATTAGAAAGCTCACCTTGGAATCCAATTTTTTTTATAAGTAATATATTGAGTGTTTGGATTTTAATCAATTTAGAAAGCTATTTTATAACCGATATAAAAGGATATATTTTAATCAATTTGGAATTTGGAACTCTATTTTTTAACAAGTATAATATAATAAGTTCTTGCATTTTTAATCGATTTGGAACTTTATTGTTTAACCTGTATAATATAATAAGTGTTTGTATTTTTAATCAATTTGGAAGTTTTTTTTTTTTACGGATTTAATGGATTTATTTTTTTAATTATTTAATAAAATTTTGTTAATAGATTTATTTATTTATTTTATTCACCAAAATATATTTTTAATTTATAATAAATAGGATCAATTAATTAAATATGAGAAATATATAAATTTCTATCATTATAGCTACTTGAAAAGATATAAATTTGAATAATTAGACATACTTTATAAATTTCTTGTTGATGTGTTATCATCAACCATAAGTTACTTGAAAAGATATAAATTTGAATAATTATAGATACTTTATAAATGTCTTGTTGATGTGTTAGCATCAACCATTAAAATTTACAAGTTTGATTTGTTGAGGTAATATTTTGCTAAGGAATTCTAAACTTTTGCAATGACACATTATAATATCAAATAAGTTAAAAAATAAAATTACATAGATTTCAAAATATTAAATGTACTCCATCGGGTCTTGGATAGAGTTTGATCAGGTGCTCCGTTAATGTGTTCCTTGATGTGAAGTTACCAGTTCAATTTTCCGCACTAATCGGATGATATATTAGACATGACGAAGATGTAGTCCTTAAAAAAAAATTAAATGTAAAATTAAAAATCATTTTTATTTTATAGGACATTAAATTAAACTTTGATTTCACTTATGGTAGGTTACACTGTTAATAGCTAAAAATGATAATGTAAAATTTGTCACACCTTAGTTATAGCCAATTGGATAAAGATAAGTCATTAAAACAAAAATTAAAGTATCTATGCAATAATTAAAATAAATATGCAGAGTTTCTCTTTCTTTTAGTTCTTTCAATCGGTTATCTCCTGTTTTCCTCCTCCTCCTCCTTCGCCCTTACCCTTATATATTACTAGGAACTATGGGAATGTTATCTGGTTATGGGTTTTTTTATGGACTCCAAATGATGACATTAAAGTGAATATTTTGTATATCATTCTAATTAATTATTTTTCAAATTTCCAATAAAAAAATTCACAATCAATAAAAAACTAAATGTTTACATAATCACTTAAAATTTTCATGATGAATTTGTTGATGGCGAAAAATGACCTCATCAATATTTCAAAAGACTGCATAGTAAGAACCTCAATGAGACTCTTATCCGATTATAATGGCTACTCTAACTGGTTCGGATTTACTCTCTTGCTGCCCACTTACAAGAAAGCAACCCTTAAGATGGCATGAGGGCTCAGCCAAGCTGCACTAGAGTTTCCTCTTAAAAAAAGAGACTTGTAATGTGAGATGAGCTTATTCTAAATTTAAATATAATCTAAAATGCACACAGTAAAATAAAACTAATCTGTCTTATCTCAATTAGAACCAAATATAGATATGATTCAAATGAAGAGTAAAAATGGTTTAAAAGAATGGGGTTTTAACATATTTTTGTGATGAATATCAAATTGTTGAAGAGGTTCTAATAGTTGATATAATTATTTCAATACATGCTCTCTTATAGAGATCAAATATCTAAGGATAAATAATTGGATAATGGAATTAATTCACATCATTCAAGGACAATTAAATTGATTTTTAAAATGACCAAATTCAAAGTAAATAGTTACTCAAAAAATTGATTAAACACAAGATAAAATTGGAACTAAATAACATATCTGTAATTCTATTAGATAAGATCGTTGATCTAATGAACAATCATTCTCATATCCAATGAAAGTACAAAAATATGAAACAATTGGTACAAATATGTCATTAAATGAATGAAATTTGCATTTACAAATAAAAGTATTTTCATAAAAATTAATAAACATATTTTCCTTTCTCTAATTCTCAATAGACCCCCAACCATCTCTTCAAAATCATAAACTCTGCTACAAACGAAAATACAAAAATTGAATCTTGAAAAGCAAATATCCAAATAACTCATATATTAGTATTCCTTTTAATATACAGTAAGAATTCTTCGTACAAAAATGCAAAAAAAAAAACTTGCAATTTGTAGAGAAGAGGAACCCTTTTCTTATTCTCAAAACATTTATTTATAATTTATTTATATCTTGTCATTGCATTATGAATATTCATTAATATTTAAATGAAGGTTGTCTTATTTTTTTAATCGTTACATTGTAATATTTCATTTCTGTTGTCAATTTAGATGCTTTGAACTTGGATTGTAGTAATTGAGCTCGATATTATTTAATGTGTTATTTATCCATAATTTATTTGTATGTTGTTCACTGCATTATGAATATTCATTAATATTTCAAATAAGTTGTCAATTTTTACGTCGTAGGCGTCTTTATTTGAAAACAACCCACCTGAGTGTCCTCGTGTCATAATCTGAGCTCTTTGATCTTTTGTTAGACGATTGAATTGTCATCAGCCATGGATTTGAATTGTAACAGTTTGACATTGTAAAGCAGTTGCCAAGCAGTTGTGAGTATTACAGAGATGGAGCCTAGAGTATTCAAGGCTATGCTGCGACTAAGGAATCCCCAATACCCATGCTCGTTCTTCTTACAAACAGAGGCATCAGCACGCCAGAGTCTCGTCTCCATCTGGTTATTAGTGGGTTTAGCTTTAAGCGTGGTATGAGGTTCGAGGTTCGATTCTACCCCCTAACAACGCGCACTCAGCTGTTATTGTGTTTTGAATAATTTCTTCGCTGACACACAGGCCGCTCGCTGTTCGAATCCCATGCAGTAGCAGTTGTTATTTTTATTATTTATTTATAAAGATTATTTGAATTGTATTTATATATTGATTTTTTTATGAGGTATAGGATGCGGGGTTGTGATAAACAAAACCACAGAAGACTGATGGAATTTTTTTTGGGGAACTTGAGTAGACTGTGGGTTTTCATCAGGATGATGTAGCCGGTCTTGCTGGCAGGAGTATGATTCTTAACTTATTTCCTAGATGTTTTAGAGTTGAAATAGTGAATGTAGACATGCTGCAAATGAAGTTTTTTTTTTTCCTTTTATGTGGACATTTTAGAAACAGAATCTGACGAACAGTACCTACTCTATCTCTTTATTGACTCTCTTCGTTGACAGTAGTAAGTAAAGAATATTTCTTGATCTGTAGGAGAAGGCATATGTTTTGACTCATCATTTCTTGCCTTCTGTTAAGGTTCTGGTGTGAATTCTAGACCAGTTGTCAACATTAATCATTCTGGGGCATTACAGATTGCTGGCTTGGCCAAGGTGAGGAACGATTTGTGTATTTTATGCAATTTAAACAGGGGTGTTCTGGACATCGATCTTTTTCTTTCGGTTGTTGGTCATTGAAATAGGCATGTGATTGATTGCTTTCTGAATTTATTATTTATTTATAAAAAATATTTGAATTGTATTTATATATTGATTTTTTTTAATGAGGTATAGGATGTGGGGTTGTGATAAACAAAACCACAGAAGACTCATGGAATTTTTGTTCGATTGTTGGAGGTGGTAAAAACAACAGGGTGGAGGTTATCGTCCTATGGGGAGCCTTATACTGTGCCAGCTAGTTGAAGTTTAATGTGGTGTATATTTATGGTGATTCTCTAGTTGCGTCGGATTCTCAAGTTAAAAGGATGCTTCCAGTCAGTAAGTTTCTCCCATATCAATTGTGAACTTAACCGGTCTGTTGACGATCTTTCAAAGAAAATACTAAATTTGGCTCTAGGATGCATCATCTTCCATTTCTTTCAAGCGTGCCATCTCCTAGACTCGGGCCATTTTCTGTTGGGATGAATTTTGACGCACTTTTCCAGCAGGGCCAGTGGATATGTTGTGCCCATGTCTGGAACGAAAGCTGACAGGTTCTTTTGTTGGTTGTCTATTTTTTTGCTTTTTATCTATTGTGCTTCGGATTTAGTTTCTCCATTTTGTTTCCTGGGCTATATAGCTGCTAGATTCTAAGATTGCAGATGCATCCTTTTTTTAGTTTAGTTGTATCTCTGCGGAATTATGAATTCTGTGGACAATGATGAATAGTGCTAGTCGATGAGAAATTATGTAAACTTTGATATAATATTAAATCAGAGTTCGATTTTTTCTTGCTGGGAAAAAAAAATTACATGGAACCTCGTAATGCAAGCATCTTTATTATTTGATAATACATTTTACAGAGAATTTATTGGAAAGAAAAATCTCTCCTAAGATTGGATTAATGAAAAACATTTTGGTACTGTCTCTGTCAACTAACTACCTCACAGGAACTATTCCAGCTTCATTTGGAAATTTGAGTAGTTTATTGGGCCAAAATTGTTTAATTGGTACATTACTTGCAAGGTTTCTTCCAAAATTGATCTGGAAATCCAAGGATTTGCATGTGCCCAGTTTCTCCAATAATTTGTTTTTTTAGGTTATAGGTTCAAATTTTATGGAGAAGAATTAAGTTGTATTTTATATTGTTTATGATCTTTTTTTACTATGCTCGTTGGACACTTTCTCTATTTGACATAGTTGTGTCACATTTCTGGTTATCAGAGTCTTCATACATCAGTTATTTGACACACAATTATGTACTTAACAACACATTTCTATTCATTCTACATCACTAAAATTGACCAAAATCACTACAGATATCTACAACACATTTCTATTCATTCTAGATTACTAAAATTGACCAAAATCACTACAGATATCTTTCTAAGAAACTATTGGATCACTTTAAGAATCTTACGGTGTTTCCTTTGCAACATCTGGTGATGGTGCAATTGCTAGTTTTAATCGTTATTGTAATCATTCATTTCTTCTGTCAGTTTAGATGTTGTGAACGGATTGTAGTTACTGATTTGCATTTTTAATAAGTAGAATATTAAATGTTTGGATTTTAATCAATTTAGAAAGCTTATTCTGATTTTTTTTTTCTATAGATAATATACTAAGTGTTTTTATTTTAATCAATTTAGAAAGGTTATTTGGGAATTCTATATTTTATAAATAGTATATTAAGTGTTTGGATTTTAATCAATCTAGAAAGCTTACTTTGGAGATATATATATATATTTTAATAGGTAGTATATTAAGCGTTTCCATTTTAATCAATATAGAAAGTTTACTTAGAAATTCTATTTTCTTTTATAGATAGTATATTAAGTGTTTGGATTTTAATCAATCTAGAAAGCTTACTTTGGAATTATATATTTTTTATAACTAGTATATTAAGTGTTTGAATTTTAATCAATCTAGAAAGCTCACTTTGGAATTCTATTTTTTATTTTTTTTTATAGGTAGTATATTAAGTGTTTGGATTTTAATCAATCTAGAAAGCTCACTTTGGAATTCTATTTTTTTTATAGGTAGTATAAATTAAGTGTTTTTATTTTAATCAATCTATAAAGCTCACTTTGGAATTCTATTTTTTTTTAGAGGTAGTATATTAAGTGTTTGGATTTTAATCAATCTACAAATCTGACTTTGGAATTCTATTTTTTGTTTATAAATAGTATATTGAGTGTTTGGATTTTAATCAATTTAGAAGTATATTTTATAACAGATATAAAAAGATATATTTTAATCAATTTGGAGTCTGGAACTCTATATAATAAATGTTTGCATTTTTTTTTTAACATTAATAAAAGCATGCAATGGATTTTTTTTTTAATTATTTAATACAATTTTGTTAATTTATTTATTTTATTCACCAAAATATATTTTTAATTTATAATAAATGGGATAAATTAAATATGGGAAATATATAATTTTAGATCATTATAGTTACTTGAAAAGATATAACTTTGAATAATACTTTATAAATTTTTTGTTGATGTGTTATCAGCAACCATAAGTTACTTGAAAATATATAAATTTGAATAATTATAGATACTTTATAAATTTACATCAACCATTAAAATTTACTAGTTTGATTTGTTGAGGTAATATTTAGCTAAGGATTTATAAACTTTTGAAATGACACACTATAATATCAAATAAGATAAAAAATAAAATTACATAGATTTCAAAATATTAAATGTACTCCATTGGGTCTTTGATAGACGTTGATCAGGTGCTTTGTTAATATGTTCAATGTTGTGAAGTCACCAAAATTAAACTTTGATTTCACTTATGGTAGGTTAACCTTGTTAATAGCTAAAAATTATAATGTAAAATTGGTCACACCTTAGTTTTAGCCAATTGGATAATGATAAGTCATTAAAAAAATATGCAATAATTAATCTTTTAGTTCCTTCAATTTATTATCTCTTGTTTTCCTCCTCCTCTTCCTTCTCCCTTACCCCTGTATATTACTAGGAACTATGGGAATGTTATCTCAATATGGGTTTTTTTATTGACTCCAAATGATGACTTTAAAGTGAATATTTTGTATATCATTCTAATTAATTAATTTTCAAATTTCCAATACAAAAATTCAAAATCAATAAAAAAATTAAATGTATACATAATCACTTAATATTTTCATGATGAATTTGCTGATGGCGAAAAATGGCCTCATCAATATTTCAGAAAACCATGTGGTTAGGGTCTCACTCTTATCCGATTATAATGGCAACTCTAACTGGTTCTACTGAGTCAGTTACCCCTTTTTCATCCTTGTTAACTTATTATGTTTCTAATTGTTTAATAAAAAAAAAAAGAGAAATATTGGATTTACTCTCTTGATGTTTACTTACAAGAAAGCAACCATTAAGATGGATTGAGGGCTCAGCCAAGCCACACTAGAGTTTCCTCTTAAAAAAGGAGACTTCTAATGTGCGATGAACTTATTCTAAATTTAAATATAATCTAAAATGCAGGCAGTAAAAAAAAAAATCTACCTTATATCAATTAGAACCAAATATAGATATTATTCAAATCAAGAGTATAAATGGTTTAAAAGAATGGGGATTTAACATGTCTTTGTAATGAATATAAAATTGCTGAAGAAGTTCCAACGATTGATATAATTATTGCAATACATGATTTCTTCTAGAGATCAAATAATGGGGGATAAATCATTGGATAATGGAATGAATTCACATCATTCAAGGACAATTAAATCAATTTTTAAAATGATGAAATTTTGAGTAAATAGTTACTCAGAGATTTGATTAAGCACAAGGGAAAATTGGAACTAAATAACATATATGCAATTCTATTTGATAAGATCATTGATCTAATGAAAAATCATTCTCATATCTAATGAAGGTGCAAAAATATGAAATAATTGGTACAAAAATGTCATTAAATGTAAGAAATTTTCATTTACAAATAAAAGTGTTTGCATAAAAATTAATAAACCTATTTTCTTTTCTCTAATTCTCAATAGACCTCTAAAAATCTCTTCAAAATAATAAATTTTGCTACAAGAGAAAATATGAGTATTCCTCTTAATATATAGGAAGAATTCCTCATACAAAGGTGCAAAAAAAACTTCCAATTTGCAGAGAAGAGAAACCCTTTCCCCATTCTCATAAAATTTATTTATAATTTACAAAAGAATCTTCAGAAAGATAAAGTTATTGGAAGAATGACTTAAATATCTAATTTTAGTTTGGAAGAATCCCTTTCTTCTCTTTTCTAGTGAATTATCATTATTCTAAATCATTTTTTTTTATCTCATTCCAACAAATTCACTAATAAAAATCATTTATTAAAATCAAAACTAATAAAAATTGCACATAAAATTGAAAATAGAAAATTGGAGAAAACAAATTCTCAAACTAAAATCTAATTGAATAAGTAAAAGAAAAGAAAGTGTTTTCTTCGCATTGATCTCTCTCAATGATTTTTTGGCCCAGTAAAGTACCCTTTTAATCAATTTGCAATAAGAAAACTTTCAACCAATCAAATTCCAAAAAATAAAACTTAGAAAATAGATTATTGTTACAAATTCAAAGCTCCAAATTATGTTAGATTTAGACATAGTAAATAACTATAATTGGTCATATAACCATTTACAAAATATTCTCCATGATTTTAGCTTTCAAACTACCCATCCTTAGTCTCCTTTAGCTAAGTAAAATTCAAGATATGACTCTATAAACTTTCGATTCCAAAATTTAGATTTATTAGAAAATACAATTTTGAGCAAATTTTATTAATATTTTATACTTAAAATATTCATTCTTAAAATTTTAAAAAATAAAAAATTAAATAATAAAAATAAACCTGAATGAAATTGACTAATATTTAAAATATATATATATATATAATAAACAGAAAATAATTAAAACAACTTTTCTTAAAAACAAGGTTGCATAGCGAGCATTCTTGCGACTTAATTTATTCATTGTATTTGGAAATTAGCTAATGGAAATAATTGACACTAGCCTTCCCATATAATTAGTTGACTTAAATGTGTTAGTTAACTAAATATATATATTAATTAATTAAACATATATTATAACTTTAATATAAGTTGAGGTATATTAATTAATTAAACATATATTATAATGTTAATGTAAGTTGAGGTATTTTGTTATTTGTAATTTTACATTTTGATTCGTCTTTTTTGTTTAGTTAAAAAAATTCACTAAATATAAAGATTATGAATCGATAGAGTTTTACCCAATTATTTAATCTCATAATCAAAATCTTGATTAAATGTTAATTAACGTTAGTGCTAAATAAACCAAATTATCTTGACTTTGAAACATTTTTCTTATCACTTTTTAGGCATTATGAATATTCAATAATATTTCAAAGAAGTTGTCAATTTATTTTTGTAATCGTTATATTGTAATACCTTGATTTCTTTGGTCAATTTAACCTAGATTGTAGTAAGTGATTTTCATTTTTGTATACAAGTGTTTAGATTTTAATTACTTTGGAATTCTATTTTCTTTTATAGCTAGCATATTAAGTGTTTGGATTTTAATCAATCTAAAAACCTATTTTTTAACGAATATAAAAAGATATATTTTAATCAATTTGTAACTTTATTGTTTAACCAGTATAATATAATCAGTATTTGTATTTTTAATCAATTTGGAACTATATTGTTTAACCAATATAATATAATCATTCTTTGCATTTTATTTAATTTGAAATATATTTTTAAGATTAATAAAAGCATCCAATGGATTTATTTTTTAAAATTATTTAATAAGATTTTGTTAATGGATTTATTTATTTAATTTATTCATCAAAATTTATTTTTAATTTATAATAAATAGGATAAATTAAATATGGGAAATATGTAAATTTATATTATTATAGTTACTTGAAAAGATATAAATTTGAATAACTACATATACTTTATAAATTTCTTATTGATGTGTTATCATCAACCATCAATTACCTCAAAAGGTATAAATTTTAATAATTATAGACATTTTATAAATTTCTTGTTGATGTGTTATAATAAACCATCAAAATTTACTTTATTTATTTATTGAGGTAATATTTTGCTAAGTAATGCTCGGTTTTTGCAATGACATACTATAATATCAAATAAGTTAAAAAATAAAATTATATATATTTATTAAATGTAATCCATCAAGTATTGGATATATTGTGATTGGGTGCTCTATTAATGCATTCCTTGATGTGATATATTGGACATGATGAAGATGTAGCCCCATCAAGCATACGAAAAATATATAAATGTAAATTTAAAAATTATATTTATTTTATATGACATTAAATTAAACTTTGATTTCAGTTATGGTAGGTTAGCCCTATTAATAGCTAGAATTATAATGTAAAATTTTTCACACCCTAGTTGTAGCCAATTGGATAAAGATAAGTCATTAAAGCAAAAAAAAATATCTATGCAATAATTAGAACAAATATTCAAAGAGTTTCTCTTTCTTTGAGTTCCTTCAATTGATCATCTCTTCTTTTTCTCTTCCTCCCTCACCCTTACCCTTGTATACTACTAGGAACTATAGGAATGTTATCTCATTATGGGTTTTGTTATAGACTCCAAATGATGCCATTAAAGTGACTATTTTGTATATCATTCTAATTAATTGTTTTTCAAATTTCGAATAAAAAATCCGCAATTAATAAACAAGTAAATGTTTAAATAATCACTTAACATTTTCATTATGAATTTATTGATGGCGAAAAATGACCTCATCAATATTTGCGAAGACCACCTAGTTAGAGTCTTAATCAAACTCTTATTCATTTATAATGGTGACTCTAACTCATTCTAATGAGCTGAGTTACCCCTTTTTTCTCCCCGCTAACTTATTATGTTTCTAATTGTTTTATAAGAAAAAGGAAATATTTGATTTACTCTCTTGCTTCTCACTTATAACAAAGCAACCCTTAAGTTGGATTGAGGGCTCAACCAAGCTACACTAGAGTTTCCTATTAAAAAAGGAGACTTGTAATGTTTGATGAAAATATTCTAAATGTAAATATAATCTAAAATGCAAGCAGTAAAACAAAACTAATCCTTCTTATCTACACAAGGACCAAATATAGACATAGTTCAAATCAAGAGTAAAAATGGTTAAAAGAATGTGGATTTAACATGTTTTTGTGATAAATATAAAATTGTTGAAGAAGTTCTAATTACTGATATAATTATTGCAATATAGGCTTTCTTCTAGATATCAAATAACGAATGATAAGTCATTAGATAATGGAATTAATTAACATAATTCAAGAACAATTAAATATATTTTAAAAATGTAGAAATTCACAGTAAATAGTTACTCAGAAATTCGATTACGCGCAAGAGAAAATTAGAACTAAATAATAGATCTATAATTTTATTATATATGATCGCTTATCTAATGAACAATAATTCTCATATCCATTGAAAGTGCAAAAATATGAAACAATTGGTACAAATTTGTCATTAAATTAATGGAATTTGCATACAAATTAATAAACATGATTTCCTGTTGGAAGAATGACAAAAATCTCTAATTTTAGTTTGTAAAAATATTTTTCTCCTCCTTGTTGGTGAAATGTCATCATTTTAAATCCTTTTCTTCATCTCATTCCAAAAAATTATCTGCTTAAAATAATTAAAGTTAAAATTGAAATCAATTAAAATTGTACATCAAATTGAAAATAGAAAATTGGAGAAAACAAATTCTCAAACTAAAATCTAATTGAATAAATAAAATAAAAGTAAATGTTTTCTTCCCATTGATCTCTCTCAAATTTTCTTTGGCCCAAGAAGGCAGTGTTAAAATAGATTTGTGTTGGCTCAGTCGGGTTTAACCCAAGTTCAACTTGTACTTCATAGCAAAAAAACCCTTAGACATCAGCCCTTTCGGCAACGACCTGCAAGCATGTTGTAGTCTCACCCGAGGTGGCTATGGATGGTTGGATAACCAGGTTTTTGCAACCTTAAGGGATTGCACAAGGTGGATTTACTTCACTTTTTTGGGTTTAGTCAATCTTCTAACATGCATATTATTAATACATTAAGAATTATAACTACTTGTTTCGTCCCATAAACATATTATAGAAAAATATAAAACTATACTAACATATTGTTAACTTGAAACCAATACTTTGCATAACAAATAAAAAGAAAATATAATAGTTCATTCAAACACAAAATATGCCAAAATATTCTTCTTATTTATTATGATAAATTTCTTCAGTACATTCACTTCGCCAACCTGTGCTCATAGTTGTAGATGGTCTGCGCACACAACTATAGACTCTTCCAAGGTCTCCACGCACTCAGGTGCAGAGTCTTCCCTTAATGCCCAAAACAGACTAAAGAGTAAAAATACAAAATTTTGTGCTCATCAACTATGCCTATATTAATTCGACACAACATTACATCCCATTATATATCTAATACATTATTACAAAACCATGGGTTGGACAAAACAATGGAATAACACCCGATACTTGTTACAAAATGAGGGGCGTAGACCCACCCTGAAGCCCCTATACAATGTGCGACATACTTGACTTGCTTCGCTCCTCAAACTATGGAGTCTTTAGACAAAAATTGGACCAAGTTGTGCTACACCCAACAATCCCCCAACGCTCACATGTGACTTGTCCCGAGTCACTCAGATATTGTGCCTTGGATATTTGTTGCTATGCTATTGTAGGCCTTCTTGCATGGCTAAATTATTTCTACAATATTCTTTTCTTCTTGGCGCACTTCTTCTAGTAGTTTCTCGATTGTTGGCCCAACAATATTCATCAACAATTCTTTTTCTCTCCATCAGAGCTCCTTGAGTTTCTCATCCACATTTTGTAAAAGCTGAATGGCCTCATCTTGCCATGGCTCGATATTCTCTATGAAAATATACTCCTTACACCGAAGGTATTTGATCTGTTTCTGCAGATTCTTTCCTTCTATGATCCCGACGAGCCTATGTGAGATTGCTAAAGTCCTCATAGTTGATTGTAATTATTACACACTTTGCCACAATGTCAGATATGCCTTTCAGTGTGGTTTTGAGATATGCTTCCCTCTCCTCATGCACCTACGGTGGTGCAACTCACTACAACATTAATTTTATCTCAATAATATTTACCTCATATTAAAATTTCAACTCTGAAATATTGTTCTTTGAGTCTTTGATTGCTAGGGATAGATTCACAACCTTGTCTACTGGTGCTTCCTCTTCAAATACCTTGACGTCTAAAACCTCACTGCTAGTTTTTCCTATGGATTCTTCCGATTATTGTTGTTACTATCTTGCCTCATATATTTCCTTGATCATTCGATCAATTTCCTTCTCCACCTGCATGTTTAACTGTGAAGTGTGATGTTCTCTCCCTTTTACTTCTTCTGTGATGCCTTGGTGAAAGTAATGCATTGTTTGTATTAGCAGCACATAAATGTTCATATTTAGACTTTCCCATCCTTTGGTGCACTCTTTATCTTTGGTAGCTTCAAACTGAAGCGATCCTCTTGGTACCTTCAAAATTATGACACCAAATGTTATCTCTATTCGACACTCTGGCTGCGTTGATTGAATTTTCTATTCTTATTGTCTAGCTGGCTACTCCTGTCATTTTGTTGTTGTTGACAATGTATTTAATTATACAATACCTTGTAGAAATTTTGCTAAAAATGTCTTGTACCGATCATCAATTTGTTTCCATGTATCTTGTGTGAATTTTTGTACTTTTTCACCAATCTCGTTGATGTCCCCATTAATGAGGACCAATGGTATTGCATCCTTAGATTTTTCTTCTTTTTGCTTCTTCCTTGGGTCATTGTAGTTACTATCGGTACCCTCTTCCAGATGATGAACGATGAATCCTCTATATCTATGTTGTTGGCAGGGTCTTGGTGACCCTATTCTTGTTCTGGTTCTATTCCTTATGTGCATTTTCCTTTGTCTTTTTCTCTCTCTTTATCTGTCTCTTTCTATTTCTCTTTTTCCTTCTCACATGGACCCGCATGCAGCTCAGTGTCCCCTTCTACTCCAGTGTCGTTGATGGATGCAGTCATCCATTCTGCCGACCATTGTTGAACTATGATGAGGAGGTATTCCTTGGTGACCAAACATGTCAAAGGATTCCATGACTTTGTTGAATCCTTGCAAGCCTTTATGTATACCCCATGAAAATCGGCTTTGAAATATGCGATGTTGCGGTATTAATCATACAAACTTGGTGACAATCATGAAATTTGGCTCGCAACCATATGCTAATCTATCTGCATCAAAATGAAGAAAATTATGTTCTCCTATGCACACAATGACTCCTTAGTAAACCATAGAGATACATACCTTGCAGATTCACATATATCTAGTTCGACTGATGGGAATTATAACTCTTCTAGTTCCTTCCATGCAATGAGCACAATGATGAGTATCAACCACGCATAATGGGATGTATTCCCTTAATGTGTTTCATGGCAGTATTCCAAAAATTCTCTACACAAGCATCCAACCCAGCTGAACTGAACCCTAATTCTACATTATGTGGCTAAATATACCATGGTTGTTGCGACTTCGTTCACTCTACATTTCCTCATGATCTTCCCTGCTAGAATTTACATAGAAAATGTAAATTCTAGCTTCATGACTTATTTATTAATCCGTACCTATTTTTCTTATTTTCCGCGACTGCCTTATCTTGAATTTTGCCAATGAAATCTTCGGCAGGGTCCTTTCCTTGGTATGGGAGCATGGTGATCCTTCTGATCAACATTTCTTCAATTAGGATCCTCGTCCCCAGCTATAGGCAACCATCATGCACTACTTCTAGCAGTTTCCATACATAGGCTATGTTCGGATTACTTCGACCAAAATGGGGTACATTGAGCATGTTCAATAAGCTTGATCTATGCAGTCTTTTTATCCATTATAGTGGTTCCGTTATAGTCACACCAATTTTAGCATAGTATACTTATTGTAGGTATTGGTTTGGCTCAAATTTTTGGTACTTGCTATGGTATTTGAAATCCAAATCCTCCATCTTTAGTTGCAGTATTTTTGCCAACACTTCGCCTTTAAATGAGACCTTTTCTGGTAGTAACAACATGAAGGTGTCGAAATTCATGTCCTTCGGCTCCTTGACCAGTTTGGCGTCTGGTCTCCTTGGTGGTAAGTATGGTGATAGCATAGAGTGAATTTTTCACCCCCTATCTCAATCTCTTGTATCTTTGTTTCCTGATCACTATCATGAATTTCCACCAGTTTCTTGCCCTTATATCCAATTTTCTTGTCCCTTCTAGTTCTTCGTCCCTTGTTCCTTGGATAATTTCTTCTTGGGGGATATTCTAAATATAGAGGTTGCAACTGGACTATTCGCTTGTTTCTTCTTTGGTAGTTCTTCTATGACCATTTTCTTGTGTGATGACCTTGCGCGCCTAGGGGATATAGGTACACCCGATTGTGCAATTTTACCACCCTGTGCTTCCATGATTCCTGCTAGTCATTTCTTTAGAAATTATTTAGAATTTTCTTCAAAACTCCTCTTATACATACAACTAGGTACTCTTTTCTCAATTGGTCGCAAATTCACAATTTGAATTTTCATGAAGAAAAGTGTAAAAATGTGGAGCGGGACTAGGATTTTATAACGAAATTGAATATTTAACCCCATGATTATCTTAGATATTACTAAATTAATGGAGGTATGGTGGAAGATTCGACCAAAAATTATTCATAAATGCATTTCCCCCGCTCCTTTTAATGACAACATTCCTTTACAGACAAATTTTCCCTTCCAACTGTCATATTTATGGCGAACGTTGACACATCCTCCTTCATGTCACAGTAATCCTTCCTTCGTAGTATTTTTCATGGACTTCGACATTCTCTTGAATATCGCACAAGAATTTTTCTTTGGCGAAGAACCTTTCTGCAGAGTATTTTATAGTCCCATGCCCACTTTCAACTGCATGTGGTATTAATAATTTCCCCCCTTATATCTTCTATTATGAAGTTCCATGGACAAAGTCATCCTTGTATATCTTAAATATGCTACCATTCACTTGTTGATGAATTAGCTCACCATTCAAATTCATGATTTGAGTTGCGCCACCATCAGAGATGTGCTTGATGATATATGGTCCCAACAAACGTGTTTTAAACTTCCCAAGAAACTTCCTCAACTTACTATCGTAAAACTGTACAAGATCTCATTCCCTGAATGTCTTATTTTTATGTGCCTCTCATGCCAAGATTTCTCCCTTTCCTTATATACTTGTTGATGAAAACCCGCTTCCAAAGCAAGAAAGAAAGCAATGGCTCCATCCTTTCTTCCATTATATCTCATTCTACCATATCTATGAATGCTACAATTCTTAAACATGGCACAATGTACTCCATATGCATGACTTATTCTTGTTAATAGACCAACCTAAAAGGTGTCTGTCCTGTCAATTTCTTGCATGTTTTCCTATATGCCCACAACATCGCTAGAATCCTTAGATCACAATCATTTATATTAACATTCCACACTTTTGTGAGTGCATTCTTCAAAATATTATTGAAAGCTTCAATTGTCCCATTTTCCCAAGGATGATAGGGTGTACTCTTCTGATGATGTACTTGAAACTATTTAGCCATCGCCTCAATAGTATTATGTAAGAAATGTGAACCCTTGTCACTCATCAAGATCTTTGGACACCCAAATCTGGATAGAATGTACTCAAATATGAATTTCATGGTGGAATTTTTGTTGTAGTCCTTCACTGGTTGTGCCTAGGACCATATCATCAAATAATTAGTTGCATTGATGATGTATCTTGTGTCGGTCTTCTATCCTGGTGGATTGATAGGTCCAACAAAGTCAATATACCATTTATCAAATTCTTGCAACTTCACTTGTGGATTTAATTGCATTTCATCCCTTCTATATGACTTTCCTATTCTATGGCATGCATCACAAGCTCGACAAATTATTTTCCATCCTTATGCACTGTGGGCCACCATAACCCAACTATCAAAATCTTTTGCATGGTGGCCTTTCCTACATAATTTTCACCAATGATTCCTCCATGAGATTCTTCTAGAATGCGCTACATTTAAAGTTCAAGGATGGATTATGTAGTATTTCATCTGGTCCTATCCTGTACAAGTGCCCTACAATCAATAAAAAATTAGCTGCCTTGACTACCAACTCCTCCTTTTGCTTTGTAGTGCACTCTGTGGGCGCCATTCCTCTCGTCAAAAATTGAATGATATCCACAACTCTTATTGTGAATAACTGCCATCTAACATGTTATCCTTAATTATTATGGGTTCTTCACCTTTCTCTATCCTTGAAAGATGATCAAGCCCGATATTCAATCTTCCTAGCTTGAATACCTCCTCAAAGTCGTACTCCTAGAAAAGTAACAACCAGTGACAAACTTTTACTCCTAAAAGAGGTTTATTCACCAAATATAAGAATGGCTTAAAATTACAAAAAACAAAGCCTTAAGATGGCTTTAGGGCTCAAACAAGCCACACTAGAGTTTCCTCTTAAAAAAAGGACACTTTTAATGTGTGATGAACTTATTCTAAATGTAAATCTAATGTATAATGCAAGTAGTAAAACAAAAATAATATGCTTATCTCAATTACAACAAAATATAGATATGGTTCAAATCAAGAGTAAAAATGGTTTAAAATAATGGGGATTTAACATCTTTTTGTGATGAATATCAAACCGCTAAATAATTCCTAACAAGTGTTATAATTATTGCAATACATGCTTTCTTCTAAAGATCAAATAACAAAGGATAAATCATTGGATAATGGAATTAATTCACATCATTCAAAGAAAATTAAATCTATTTTAAAAATGACGACATTCATATAAATAGTTACTCAGAAATTTAACTATGCACATGAGAAAATTGGAACTAAATAATATATCTATAATTCCATTTGATAAGATCATGTATCTAATGATGTAGTATCCCAAAAGGGAGAGTGCAGTAATACAAAAACACAACAATTAAAATTGCAGCAAAGTAAACATTTAATCTAAATAGACTATAAAGTAGACAGAAATAGTTGAGCCATTTTATCAACAAGGAGGTGGATAAACAATACAAAAGTGCTAAAAAATATGAGACACTCAAGCCAACGAGATGGCCTAGAATGACCCTGAAATGATCCCAAAAGAGGGATTGCGCAACTGCTGGACTATTGGAAGGAAAATTGTGATGTCCTTGTTGTAATTGTTGGGACTGCAACTGTCAGAAAAATGTAAAATGTAGATCTAGGAATTTTTGGAGCTCTGATGATGTTGAAAATATAGATATGGTCTTTATGACGAATACCCAAGATAACATAGAAAGGATTTTCTAGATCTATCAATCTAAGAAAATCACCCACTTAGGGCTTGCACATATAATTGTTGCGTATGAAAATCTGAAGCAAGATCTGATTAACATATTGCTGCAATATGATACACAACTAGATCTATGCTTGAAGGGTTGATCCCTTCACTAGATCCTTAAGCCAGAAGCTCAAGATCTATCTCATTTATCCTTATCCACTAATTGCAGTTGCTGCTACACAACTACAGCCAAAAAATGTGTTGTCAAGAATGAAGGCTCTTTAGCATAATGTTGGATGCTGCAATGTACCTCAATATTGATGGAAATAAGATTCACAAGATGAAGGAATGATGCCTCACAGGATTTCTAGCTAAAATGCTGAAAACTTCCCTCCTCCAATGGATCTCAAGATCGGACTATGCAATCCTTGAGGGTACTTCTACTGCATGGAGGTATGATACAATGGATTGAATTCTAGATATCAAATATACAACTCCTGGAAGGTTGAACATGAAGCAAAAGGTGAAAGGATGAATCCTCCATCGATTTCCTAGTTGAAGTGCTAGAAACAACCTCCACCTCTCAAACCCTTATGCAGGAATGTGTTATTCCTATGGCTGAATGAGCATGTGAGAGTGGTATGAATATGGCACCAATTCCTGATGATGAATGGAGGTCAATAGAAACCTTCCTAGAGTAGGCAGTCGAAGACCCCCGTGGGTAAGGGTGGGATTTCTTCTCGGAAACACCCTGTGCTAAACAACACTGCAGAATTAGTTAAACATCATAAGCGTGCATAGAAATCTCACATGACAAATCTAGATCTAAACAGATTGAAAATAATAATATAAAGACTCCTTCTATTTTTCCTTCATCTTCATTATATAGATTGTGAGCCTTCCATAGCCCTGGCCCACCTCATAACTACGTTGTACATGTGGCCACTAGCCTCCACGAAGACTATGTTGTCTCTCCATGATCTCCATGATGTCTACATTTAATTCCCACTCTCTCCATCATGTGTGCCTTAGATGAACCACTTCCTCCACTATCTCATCATAAGTTCTTTATGATATTACTTTGAATGCACTATGATCTTAGTTGACCTCCTTTAAGATTCTCATGATTTTAGATTAAAGATTCTTGATCTCCACTCTTCCTTCATTTAAGAAGATTCTACACTACTCCATAATGTAAATGTGTGTATATCTAGCTCTAAAAATTCCACAAACACACATAAAAAGTGGATTTTATTCATCTATGGGGTTTTTGGATCCCTCCACACTCTTATTTACTTAATTAATTAAGAAAATTAAGAACTCTAATATTACAATTATCTTGTGGAAAATTGGGAATATTATAGTTCTCCCTGTCAAAATGTTGCTTGTCTTCAAGTGACTGCAAAAGTGGATGCTACAACAAACGTCCTCCCTCGAAATGACATCCTCATATGGAAGGCCTCCCCATCTGTCACAATGTGTCATGCATGTCCAACTCCAAAGCTATCTCTCTAGAATGTATATAATGGCCTCCAACTGAAAAGTTAGATACCATTCGTCATCAATGAATCTCCAAGTGGAAACCATATGATGTCCAGAGATCTCCTCTATACATGAGATATATGAAATTAAGTGGTTCCTTCCCAAAGTGGAAAGTCCCAACTCATGAACTATCTCTCCAACCCATGGTACATAGAGTAAATTTCATGTATCAATGCTCTCATCATTATATATATTGGCCATGTAGGATCCAAACATAACATCAACATAGTGAAAAACAAGAAGTAGAGACATATGGATGAACATGAACACTGTCAAACCATACTATCCCAATAACAACCACTACATCAAAGTATTTTTCTGCCATGCTATATCATCATGAAATCAAGTAAGAGAGCCATACTCTCTCAATAGAAGCCACCACAGAAATGCTTCTCCTTGCCATGCCAAATCAACATAAATATAAATATGAGAGCCATACACTCTCAAAAGAAGCCACCACAACAATGCCTCTTGCTACCACACCACATCATCATTGTACCAGATGTAGTGGCCATATTCTCTCAAGAGAAGCTAGTGCAACAATTCATATTATTGCCCCATCACATTATCATTATACCAAGTACAATGACTATAATCCCCCCAATAGAAGCAAGCACTGTAAGGCTTATCGTTGCCATCCTCCATCAATGTCATGCAATGTATGTGAAGAAATTAGCCCATACTCTCCCAATAGTAACCAAATAAACAAGGATTCATGTTGTCTCCTTACATCATCATGATGCAAGTAAAGGAGCAACAACATACTAATGGACATATGGAATGTCTCATCATAACAATACAAATAAGCTCCCTTCTGCCACATCATGTGAGAGTTATGTCATGTCCCACACCCAAGTACATACATGAACATAAGATATATCCCAAACAGAAATACATGTAAAGACATGAGACATATCACAAACAGAAATACATGTAAAGGCATGAGACATATCCCAAACAAGAGCAAATATATGGACGTAAGATATGTCATGAGATGTTCAAAATCTCTCATAAAAAACAAGCACAACCATGCCTCCTACTGCTACATGTCATCAATGATATGTACAACATGGATCTGGAAAATATGAGAGGTTACATAAAACCCATACCCACCAAAAAGTATCCAACATAGCCATGCTTCTTGCTCCCTGGTATCATAGATCTGCAAGAATTTTGGTAACCTCCTACTCCTCCTCCAGATCTATGCATCCCAATGTGGATGATAAACCATCTCAAGCTAAATCTTGGTATCCTACCATTGTAGAATACCAACATCCTCCAATTGAATAGCTTTGCACTCCATGAAATGTTGAAGTGCACCTCCAATGAGGTCTCTCCATGAGGTCCTCTCATCAATGGCCTATTGGAACCCATAAGTCTCCATACATGTTGTAGGTAGAATCTCCTCTTTGAGTTGTGAGGAGCTCATCAAGGAAACTTCATCTTAACAATGGAAAGTATTATCCACCATAATATGTGTACCATCGATCATCTATCCCTCCAGTGCTTCATGAGTGAAGATACCTTCAGAATGCTCCAAGAATAATGGGGAACTCTCATCATCACTACTGCTAAGTGACAACACTATAGATATGCATGGTGATACATGTGTTGTCTCATGGCCATATACAATGCTAAACTCATAGTTTGGCACTGTAATGAATAGGACTGTGCTCCTCCCATCTTGTAAAACTCCACACTTCAACGCAAAGTGTTCGGTGTAGCTCAACCATGAAAAATTGGGATAGAAATACATCTCCCCCTTGATCAAATCAAGGGTCCTCTGTGCAACGATAATTTGCTGCTCCAAATTAGCAAGGTGCTCTAGTCCTTGGTTATGCACTTGCCTTGATGGCATGGTCTTACAAATCTCAATATGAGGTACTGAAATAATATGAGATGAAAGTATGTGCAAAACTTGGATAAGCTAAATCTCGAGAACATCTTGCACATCTACAAGAGTTCCTCCAACCAGTGCAATAGTGTCTCCAACTGTTGGTAATGATGATGGTTGCATCTCTCCAATTGTACCAGTGCTGGTATATGTCTCCTCCTCATCATGCATCTCATGAATCATGCATGGGGCTCCAAATGTCAAGAACTCAAGACCATCTTGCAAAAATCCAAGTGATCCTCCTCTTGATGCAAGTACATTTGCTGGAGGTGGTGGTAAAGGCTCCTCTTCTTGAGTGATAATGAGGACATATTCCTTGGGCTCTTCATGTACTATGTCCTGAATGATGGGATTTTTTACTATGTGAGATGTCTCTGGTTTCTTTCTACCATACTTCCTCTTCGGTCTCATAATGAAATTTGCATAAGTAGAAACTTTCATGTGTGACAAATGACTGAACCACCAATCTCTTGCTTCACTTTCTAGGTGCGGCGTTGCAGCCTCCACAACCTCTCTTTTTGCTACAGGATATTGCAGAAATAATGTGGTTAACTCTTCCCTCCAAGCCCTCAATTTTCTTGTGGAATATCAATCAAATTTAGGTAAGAAGAATCTATGCCAATTTCTTCCATTGCTGCTTCAGGATCTTCTTTCTTCTTTGAGATGCAAGAATCATTGGAGAGAGAGATTCTCCTTTAGTGGTCTAGGTTGTGCTTCGTACTTGGACATATATTTACTTAGGGTCTCATGACCCAAGTCTCCTTAATATTCATTCCAGTCCTCTCAGTTATCAAATAAAGTGGATCTAGTAGAATAATGTGGAGCTCTTTGCTTCTCTGGTTGCTTCTCATGCTGATAGGAAGTGTTAGGACCTTCCTCATCAAATATTTTTCTTGAATCCTTCCTTTTCCTTTCTCTCTTCATTCGATTCACCTCCTTGGAGATATCTTTCAAAGATATAAAGAGAAGTGTGGAAAAACTACAATCCTCCTTCATGGTAGATCTCTGCTATCTTCTTCTTCTTTTGATGCAAAAGATGAAGTGCCCACAAGTTGATCCAAAGATCATATTATGATGCCACTATAATATCCCAAAAGGGAGAATGTAGTAATACAAAAAGACAATAATTGAAACTATAGAAAAGTAAACATTTAATCTAAATACACCATAAAATCGACAGAAATAGTTGTGCCATTTTATTAACAAGGAGTTGAATAAATAGTACAACAATGCTCAAACTATGAGACACTCAAGCCAAAGAGATGGACTAGAATCACCCTGAAATGATCCCACAAGAGGGACTACGTAACTCCTAGACTGCTAGAAGGAAAACTGTGTTGTCCATGTTGCAACTGTTAGGACTACAACTTCTAGAAAAATATAAAATGTAGATCTAGGTAATTCTAGAGCTCCGATGATGCTGAAAATATATATTTGGGCTCTATGATGAATACCCAAGATAACCTATGTCATGAGCCATTTTACAATTCAATCAACATATTTATCAATGTTTTAGCCTTTGCACTTCACATCATTTCATCCTTTGCATTCTAATCAATATTGCAACAATGAAATCAACACTAATCAACCAAATTAATGATATGAAGTTTCCTTAACATGACCATTTGACATCAATCCCAACATTACCAACATTCTCCCCATTTGGCATTGATGGCAACACAATTATGGCATCTCTTCTTTTGCCTCCATCCGCCTTTGCCTACCTCTCATTTTGACATCAATAGATTAGAATGGTCATGACCAATCGGTCTCTGAGTTCCATGCCCCAAAGAAAATCCATAACTTTGGATGAAATAGGCAATAAATCTGCAAGTATGAATGTTGCTCCAATATGTATATGGTTTTTCTGTATGGGAGACAACTAGTTTAGAACCCATTCTTTCTAGTGCCGCTTCTAGCTGAAAGTGAGTGCTTAGAAAGCACATTTGTTCCAATACTATTCGACACCAATTATCAAAAACCCATGTGGCATATAGATAATATTACATGCTTTTCCTTATTGGCTTACTTAATAAAGATTTTTTTCATGTCTGTGTGGAACCTTCAATGCTTGGCTTAATTAATAAAGATGTTGTTCATGGATAGACATGCATATAACATCTCATGAATAATATATATATATGAACACAAATCTTGAATATATTTTTATCTCCCGTCTTCATTCAAATCTTGAATACCAACATATTCAATATTTGTTCTCATAAGTTTTTTTGCTCAAATTAACTTTCTTCTTATGCAACTCATGATTTTTGTATATACTCAATTATTAATGGTTTCCTTTTTCAGTTACTGGAGAGAGACATTTGTAGATATACTTATTCAGAATTCAAGAGAAATCATACAATATTCAAGAGGCATAGTCATGGAGACACCAGATATAAGTGGAAACCCATGGTGGAGAAAAACATAAATTTTTGGCTGAAAGTGATGTGAAGTCAAGTTCCTACTTCCACATTACATCAAATTTTTGTAGGCTCCAACCTAAAAGAGGCTCCTACCTCAAAGGAAGCTCCAACTCCATAAATTTCTGTAGGATACAACCCACAGGAGACGCCTACATCAACATGCTACAAATTGTTCTTTACTAAGCTACAACATGAAAAGAGACTGTAATCTCTCAATCACAACACTAATTCAAGATTTCTAGTTACTTGATATGAATTTATGATGTCAATTTTACTACACATCTTCTCAACTTCTCCTCTTCAATTTTGTTCCTCTTATTTTTCTCTCATAGAAACCGCTTAACATCAAAATTTCTCTTTCCATTCAACAATGTATATTTTATAAGCATGGCTTGTTATCTGTTTGTATTCTCTACAAGAATATGAAATGAGAAGTTGTATCTTGGTCTTCCAAGACTGTTCACAATTTGGCTCTTCATTCTCAATGTTGAAAATTATAATTTTGTAATATGAAATAAAGTTGTAATAGAATGGACTAGAAATAATGATTTTATAAGACAAATCTTGAAGCTTCTTAGTTTATATTGGTTACGTTTTCTATATTTGTACCATCTACCTAATAAAAGTATACTTTTTCCAAACAACTATATCATGAGGCATTTTACAATTCAAGTAACATATTTATCAATGTTTTAGCCTTTTCACTCCATATCACTTTCATCCTTTGCATTCTAATCAATCTTGAAACAATGGCATCAACACTAATCAACCAACTTAATGAATATTCTTTTAATGGGTGAAAAATTAGAAATATTATGCTTGGGTAAAATCTCTTTGTTCTTTTATTAGGTGAGAAAGTAGAAGTGTTCTTCTTTGCAACAATTTCATTGTTCTTCTATTAATCAAATAATTATATTCTTATATCACTACAAGGAAAAGACCCTCTAGCGGATTTTTTTGAGGAAGCCCTTATAAAAATAGCCCAAATATTCATTTGTAGTGGAGGTCACTAGAGGAGGTTGGCGAGTGGAGGTTTTTGTAGATGTTTTTTCACGGAGGTCACTAGAGGAGGTTGGCGGGTGGAGGTTTTTGTAGATGTTTTTTCGCGGTGCATTTCTAATCATCATGCACCTATTAATTTTACATAAAGCACACTGATGCGTACTATAAAATGGCACACCCAGACACTGTGCTCTCCATATTGACCGACCTGGTGCATCTCAGTAATCCAGCGCACCAGTGCATACTATCAAATGGTACACCGAGACACTGTGCTCTTTGTACAAACCGTCCCGACACGTCTCAGTAATCCAATGCACCACAAAGAAGTGTGGTGCATCATTGATACAACCGCCCGATGCATCTCATAATCGAGTGCACTTAAAAAGGGTTAATTGAAAAAAATTACTACCTATAAAAAAAATTCATTTTTACTTGTTGCATTGCTCTAGAGCTCTCAAGAGCCAGCGTGATTTTTTCTTCTCTAAGGCACCCTGCCATCGGTGGTCCCATTGCCCACATTGCTTCCATTCATTGCTCACTGTGTGGAGTTTGAATTTTCCAAAATGGTGGGCAAATTTGATTTTTAGTATTCCTTAGCAAAGATGCCTCCTCGACGCGCAAATGTGTAGGTAATCTACTTGTTTCTTACTAATTTAACCTTTATGTGATTAATTTCTCAAATTGAGTTAAAATTTACTGTTTTAAATTTATTTATTTATTTTTATTTTTCTATTTTTATTTTATTTTAATTTTAATTTTTATTTTTTTCTGTGCGATGCAATCGAGACATTAATCTCAGACCGTTCGTGTTGCTTCCTGTAAATTTATAGGTTGCACTGTGAATGGTTTTAACAAAAAATACGCCGGGTTCCGATGTGGTACCGAGAAAAAGTGCACCTCTTTAACTCTAAAATAGTGCGGTGCATGTCAGTTTCCGACAGCATTGACCATTTAAAATTTTTAAAAGTAACACTCTATGTATAGTTGTACGGCGGTGCAGTCATTTACCGAAACACACCATGAATTATGTACGACTGTTAGGTGGTGTGTCGACCAAAGTAACCACCCCGGGATGGATAGTTTGGTCAACGCATCGCATGAAAATGATTTTATATTTTCACGGTGCGTGAAGTGTTTTCATGCACACCGTGGACGGTGCGTGATAAACAAGTAGGCACCAGTAGCGGTGCATGACTGTTTTTTTGGCCGCACCAAATGTTATTATCTTTTTCAATATATATATATATATATATATATATATATATATATATATATATATATATATATATATATATAGATATATATATGTAAATACATTTTTCATTTAATAAAAAAAGTATTTAATACGTGAATCATTCAACGACATCAACAGAGAGAGGAAAGGCAACAAAAAGAGCATATGGAGGACCATTATAACATGATACAGCAGTGGGAGGTGCGAGAGAGGGAGAGACTTTTGTACCCTCGACCTACTTTCACACCCACCTAGTTTCTCTTAAGGGAGGTAGGCCTCCTTAAGTTCTATGAGGAGGCTACATCCCTGAAGGAGCACAGTCGGTTATTAGGAAAATTGATATATAGGTGGGATGCCCACCGACAGGCTTTCCAGATCGGTCCTGACTAGTTGTACGATCCCATATAGGAGGACATTTATTTTATTACTGATCTATCTAGGAGAGGGTAGTATTTTCCCCAGTTCCTAGATGTCCCCGTTGGTTATGCAATAGGGAGTCAGTTGGCGTACTTGTAATGTCTCGAAAGGGAAATAACCAGTGATACAAATCATACAACAAGATACAAAATGCTATAAAATAAACATGAAGCAGAAACACATGAAATAGAGAGAATAATGAGCCATTTTATTATACTAAGAAATATATATGAGTACAAGAGGTGATCAGAGTGATGGCACCTCGACTTGCACAAGGCAAGTGTAGGAATACTCTCAAAATAATGATGGAATGGCTGCTCTCTGCTCTGCGTCCAAGCTGCTGGGAAACTGTCGTGCTACTACTGCTACTGGAACAATATGAGTATTCGTGGCTACTCCCCTACTCAGAAAGATCTGGAACTTAGGAATCTGCCTCTACTCACAATACCTAGAAAATCCCAGAGAGCATTTCTGAAATGGACAAACCTTGAAAATACCTCCCTTGAGGATCTATGCTATCCTCCAAAGGGCCATGTTGATGTTGAATGAAATCCTCCAAAATATGGCCTCCCACTCTGCCAAAATCCTCCAATAGGAAAGGGCTGGCCCCTTGCTCAATCCTCCGGCCAAAATCCTCCAAAACAGTACCACTCCGGAGCTCCCTCAATATGGACTACGTCCTCCCTCTCAAGACTATGTAGTCTCTATGGCTCTACTCCTCCCACGAATGCCAAAACCGATCCTCCTACAGATACTGATGAGACTACCTCACCCGAGCAAGCACTCGAAGTATCCTGGGGCTGAGGGTGGGATCTCCAAATGGAGACACCCGATGCACTAAACAGTGTTGCAGACAAGCTAAACAGCCAGCGTGTTGTAAGTCAAACTGAGCAGCTCAATATGCATAAACTCGAATCAGAAAATGAGGAGGCTCTCCTCCCTTTTATAACGATGGGCCTCTCTCAACCCTAGGCCCCACCATCTCCTACATTTCCTCCCTTGGCCCATGTTGCCAACTCAATTGCGTTGGCCATGCTCACGCTGTCCAAGTGGGTCCCTCTTCACGTGGTGGCCCCCCTTGGCCCACCTTGGTCACAACGTTGATTTCACTAGGTGAATTTAGGGAGTGTACTTTATTCTAAGTGAGTTATGTCCCCTTCTTACTCACTTTTATTTATATTTTAACTATATAAGGAAAAAATGATCAAAATTAATATTTCCAATCAATTATCGCTAATTGGGAATATTATAGTCTCCCCCAGCAAAATGTTGCTTGACCCCAAGAAACTATAGTGATGGATGCCGCAAGATCTTCTCACTCTCCCAAGTGGCATCCTCATCCAACAAATTCTTCCACCTCACCAAGAACTCCCAGACTGTCCTACTCCACAGCCGTCTCTCTCTAGTATCAATAATGGCCTCCAGCTATAGCACCAATTGTCGCTCATCATTTGTTGACGAAAGCTCCTCTGTCACTATCACGTGCTGTCCCAAAGCCTTCTTCAGGCATGATACGTGAAAGATGTTATGAATCTTGCTGCCTTGGGGCAGCTCTAACTCATAGGCAACCTGTCCAACCCTGCATATCACCCTGTAAGGTCCATAAAAGTGGGGCTTGAGCTTTTCAACCCCCTTCTGCTTCAGAGTTGACTGTCGGTATGGCTACAAGCATAGGTAGACCAAGTCCCTTACCTTAAAATGTCTCTCCACCCGACCCCTGTCGGCATACAACTTCTACTAATTCTGTGCTATAACCATGTTATCCTTGAGAGCTCAGAGGATGTCCTAACTCTCTTGGATCCAATCCTTGGCTCTCGGAGCCTTGCTGGCACCAAAAATCACATCAACAAAAGATAGAGCATGATAACCATATAATTCATAGAATGGAGACATACCGATAGACATGTGATGTGTGTTGTTGTAGCAGTACTCTCCTAGGTGCAGCCACTTCAGCCATGGTCTTTGCTGCCCACTAACATAGTTACGCAAGTATCCCTCTAGCCACTTGTTAACTATATCTGTCTGCCCATGTGTCTGTGGGTGGTAGCTGGTGCTCAGTGTCAACTCTGTCCCCACCAGCCGGAAAAGTTCCTGTCAAAATTAGCCCATGAAGCGACTGTCCCTGTCACTGACAATGGTCTTGGGAAGACCATGTAGCCTGAAGATATCCTAGAAGAAGAGATCTACCACCTGTGCCATTGTATAGTGTGCAGATATGGAAAAAAAGTGTGCATATTTCGTCAGTCGATCAACGTCGACAAATATATAGTCCTTGCCCCTGCACCATGGGCGGTTAACCCTATGATGAAGTGCGTCGAAATACTCTCCCACTTCCCCTCTGGAATGGGAAGAGGCTGCAACAAACCTGCTAGATGGTTCATCTCCCCCTTGTTGCACTGATGAACTTCGCACTCCCTGACATGCTGGAGTACGTCCTCCTTGAGGCCCTTTCATGAGAACCTCTCCCTGATGGCCCTGTAGGTTTTGGTAAACCCCTGGTGGCTAGACATTGTTGAATCATGAGAAGCCTAAAGTATCTTCTTCTTGAGCTGAGAGCCCTCAGTCAAGAAGATCCTATCCCTATAATAGATGATCTCATCCATCACCCTGTATCTATCATCCATCACCTATCCATCCAGAACCTCACAAGAAAACCTATCCTTGGAGTACTCTACCAAAATGCGAGCCCTCCAATCTGCGTTCAAACTCATCCAAGACAATGCAGCTGGTCTATGTGAAAGTGCATCAGCCACCATGTTGTTCTTCCCTTTGACATACTCGATGTCAAAATTGTAGGCTTGGATATTTCTAACCCACTTCTGTTGCCTCTCCTGTAGTTGCTTCTACTCTAAGAAGAATCTGAGGCTGTTGTGGTCAGTCCTCACCCTAAACCTATTACCTACCAAGTACTACCGGAATTTGGCCAAGGCATGCATGATGGCCAGCATCTCCTTGTCATATATGGCATATAACCACTCATGTGGAAGGAGTTTCTGGCTCTAAAAAGATATCAGGTGACCCCCCTACATCAATACTGCACCGATCCCCTTGCCCGATACATCACACTCCAGAACAAATGGCTGCGAGAAATCTGGCAATGTAAGTACTAGGTAGCTGCTCATCACCTCCCTGAGCCTGTCAAAGGCCCGCTGCGATGTATATGTCCAACTGAATGCCCCCTTCTTCGTCAAATCTGCCAGGGGTGCAGCAAGCTGAGAGAAACTCTTGACAAACTTCCAGTAGTAGGTGCAGATACCTACAAACCCTTGAAGTTCTGTCACGTTTCTCAGATCTGGCCAATCTCTGATGGCCCTAGTCTTCTCCTTGTGGACCCTCACTCCATCCACCCCTATAATGTGTTCGAGATATAGCATCTCCGTCAACCCAAACTCTCACTTGGAGAGATTAGCATAAAACTGCTACTCCTCCAAAATATACAACACTGCCTCTATGTGCTACAGATGCTCCACCCATGTCCTGCTATCTATCAATATATCATCAAAGAAGACCGACACAAACTTCCTCAGGTGACTGCGGAAAATGTGTTTCATGCACGACTAGAAGGTGGCCAGTGCATTGGTTAGCTTGAAGGGCATCACCAAGAACTCAAAATGGCCATAATGGCACCTGGAAGCGGTCTTGGGAATGTCTTGTTCCCTCATGCGAATCTGGTGGTACCCGGATCTCAAATCAATCTTTGAGTTGAACTGTGCCCCTCTCAAATCATCCATCAGCCCGTCAATCCATGGTATAGGGTACTTTTTCTTCATGGTTTTCTTATTCAGGGACCTGTTATCTATGCACATCCGCAATGTGTCGTCCTTCTTCTTCACCAACACTACCGAAGAAGCGAAAGGACTGGTGTTGTGCCGTATGTGTCCAAGGGCTAAAAACTCATGGATAGCCCACTCAATCTCATCCCGATAGGCCTTGGGGTGCCTATGGGGTGTGGTAATGATGGCTTGAATGCCCTGCTTTAGCTCAATAATATGCTCAAATCCCCGATCCGGTGGCTGACCTGGTGGTATCTCCCCAAACACCATGGCATACTTGTCAAGGATGGTATGAATCTTTGGGAGAACAGTCTACTTGGTAGTCCCTTCCTTTGATGCATGCAGCTCTACTTCCCACTCTATGTCTCCCTTCCAAAAGTCTGCCTCCATCCGGTGAGTTGAAATATTCTGGGGTGGGTAAGTGTGCATTCCCCGTATCTTCTCATGCTTCCCGGTCTTCTTATCATCCCACTCCATCTCCAAGGCCTCCCAATATGTGGTGAAATTCCCTAGAGTGATCAGCCATTGTACACCCAATACCACATTGGTATCCGATATGTTAACCACGAAAAAGTGGTCAGTCACTGTGTAGGTGCCCATTGTCACTGCCATCTCTGGAACATATCTAGTACACTGCATCGTCTAATCTCCTAGGACCAACACTGAAGATCCATCGAAGCTCTCTGTCCGTATGCCTCTCTACTCTACCATCTGTGGATTGATGAAGTTGTGGGTTGCCCCACTGTCCACCAGTACTGATACTCACTGCCCCCGTACTGTCCCGCGGACACACAAAATTAGATACTTGGGTACTCCCCGCAATGCTGCAAGGGTTCCCCCTGTGGGTGCAAAGGCTACACCTCCTCCTCCTGGTGGTGGAGGTGGAAAATGGTCCTGCGCTGCATGGCTACCTCCTATCTCCATGTCATCATACTCATCGTCTTCTTCGCTGCTCTCGGAGAAGACCTCAATAAAGTGTGCTTTACCAGTAGCACATATGTGTCCTAGTGCCCATGACTCCTAACATTTTAAACAAAGCCTCTTCTTCCTCAAATCCCTCCTGGCATCATCATCCAGCTATCCCCTACCCGGATTCCCCTTTGGAGGCGAAATCCTCACATCCTTCCCCTTAGGCTGGAAAGCATGTCTCTGGGGGTAAGGCGTCCTGGTCCTGGGTAAGGCATCCTGCAAATCTCGGGTCCTGCCAACTGCACCATGGAGTGTGGTTGGTCTAGTGGATCTGACCAATCCCCGAACCAACTCTGCTAACCCCTCAATGAACATATAAATCATTCGTGCCATGGATGGATCTGGCACCATCACTGAAAGTCTCAAGAAATCTGAGATATAAGTATTTGGGCTCTCAGTCTGCTTGAGCCTTGTCAACTCAACAAAGTTCTCCTTCGGATCCCTCCGATCAAACCTCTCTATCAATCTCTTGGTGAACTCAACATATGTAGTCATTGTCGAACGCCTGAGTGTAACCATCCCATGGACCACCAATCCTGAGCCTCGCCATCCAGATGTAGTGCTGCCACCTTGATGGCCTCGGTCTCTACCATCTGGTTGAGCTGGAAGTATATGTCCAGCTTCTCCACCCAAGCCTTTGTCGAACTATTTGATGAACCATCAAACGTGGGAAAATCGAACATGCTCACTGTACACTGAGTGTCCCCCTTGTGATAATGTCGGTGCCCTCTGTGATGGTCGCAGGGTCTGCTGTCCCGCTGGAGCTAAAAAAAATCTCTGAATGAAAGGGCATCCCTGAACTCCAGCCCATATGCCTGATACTCAGCAAAATAATCACCCATGTGGCCAGGCTCTAGCTCCTACTGTGCTCCTGCCCCAGTGTCTGTACCCAGAAAAGTGGGCATAGTGGAATGTGTCAGGGCATGTGATGCCATGTGCTGAGTGGCATCATGCTCCTGGAAATGGTGGGATGTGCCTGATCCCTCACCAATCTGAAAACCCCTTAGGGTTTCACGCTGTCTAGTCTCTACAACATTGAATATCTGCCCCATCACCTCAATATACCTCGACAGATCCTGTACCGACTTGAGGATCATTTCCCCAAACTTCTTTGCATTACTATCATCTGCTGTTGGTTCCTCCTGTTCTGCATCCACCGCTGGAACGCAATCACCCTCTCCGTAGGTGATTTGCAGCCTACACTCTCTGTCACAGTACTTTCTACCTCTATAGAAAATATACAACTTCTCTTCTGATGTCATAGAGAACTCGTTCCACAGGTTGAGCCAGGTCTATGAGCTCTGATACCAATGTAATATCCCAAAATGGAAATAACCAGTAATACAAAGCATACAACAAGATACAAAATGCTATAAACTGAACATGAATCAGATACACATGAAATAGAGAGAATACTGAGCCATTTTATTATACTGAGAAATAGAAATTATTACAAGAGGTGATCAGAGTGATGGAACCTTGACTTGAACCAGGTAAGTGTAGGAATACTCTCAGAATAATGATGGAATGACTGCTCTCTACTCTGCGTCCAAGCTGTTGGGAAACTGTCGTGTTTTTGCTACTGATTGAACAAGATTAGTATTTGGGGCTACTCCCCTACTCAGAAAGAGCTGAAAATCTGGACTCTGTCTCTACTCACAATACCCATAAAATCCCAGAGAGCGTTTCTGAAATGGACGACCCCTGAAAATACCTCCCTTGAGGATCTATGCTATCCTCCCAAGGGCCATGCTAACACTGAATGAGATGCTCCAAAATATGGCCTCCCACTCTACCAAAATCCTCCAATAGGGAAGGGCTGGCCCTTTGCTCAATCCTCCGGCCAAAATCCTCCAAAATAGTACCACTCCGGATCCCCCCCAAGATGGACTGCGTCCTCCCTCTCAAGACTAGGCAGTCTCTATGGCTCTTCTCCTCCCATGACTGCCAACACCGATCCTCCTACAAAATACTGACGAGACTACCTCACCCAAGCAAGCACTCGAAGTCTCCTGGGGCTGAGGGTGGGATATTTGAACGGAGACACCCGATGCACTAAATAGTGTTGCAAACAAGCTAAATAGCCAGCGTGATCTAAGTTGAAGTGACCGGCTGAATATGCATAAACTCGAATCCAGAAATGAGGAGGCTCTCCTCCTTTTTATAATGTTGGGCCTCTCTCAACCCTAGGCCCCACCATCTCCTACATTGCCTCCCTTGGCCCACATTGCCAACTCAACCGCACTGGCCATGCTCACGTTGTCCAAGTGGGTCCCTCTTCACGTGGTCACTTGGCCCCCCTTGGCCCACCTTGGTCACAATGTTGATTTCACTAGGTGACTTTAGGGAGTGTACTTTATTCTAAGTGATTTATGTCCCCTTATTACTCACTTTTATTTATATTTTAACTATAGAAGGAAAAATTGATCAAAATTAATATTTCCAATTAGCTATCGCTAATTGGGAATATTACAGTACTCCCAAAGATACGTTAGGGATGATATAATTTCTCCTGCATATTTTTAGGTGTATGGTAGTAAGTTACGTATTGCTTCATTTTTTCTAGAAGAGGTGAGGTGCCTATCACTACTACTAACAACCATTACACACTGTATTAGTGACGTGTAGTGCATTAGTTTCCCTCTTTTATTTTATGTTGATTACTTATTCTAGACACTATGAATTGTGAGATGATCTGTCATTTCTCTATGGAAGTTTTGTATAGCATCAGATATATGTTGCTCTCAGGCACATGGGAGGTTAAGCTTCTCTTTTTCTTCAGGGTTATTTTTTTTATTTCTTGAAACGTTTCCGGAGATGAGGCCTACCTTTTTCCGCCAGCCTTGTAGGTTGATGTTACATGTACGGATGCATATGTGGGGCCATATGACGCCAATGAGGGGCCTGCCCGACTATCCGACTAGGATATATAGTGATGCACTGGAGCTGCTAGCCAGTGCTGATGATCACATGTTCAAGATGGTGTCGTGTCCGTACGCGGGTTTGGATTGGTGAGGGTGTACCAACATCCTCTTCACACAGGATAAACCGCCATATGCTAGAGGTAATATTAGTGTTTTCTTTAAATTAATATAGTTTCATTTTATTGTATTAATTAATTAGAATAAAATTTATTTTAAAACATTATTTAACTTTTTTTATTAAACTTTTTAATGAAATTATATAAGTATTGTTGTGTACTATATATTTTGTAGATATTGGCACATTTGTTGGGGAGATGATTCCATGCCCACTGGATGATCCTCTAGATCATGATGAGGAGATAGCAGAGGCCGCTGATTAGGGTGACAAATCTGATCCTTGGGTATAGATACCTGCAGGCATGCGGCATAGGGTGAAAATCCGATTCAGGATGGAGTTGGGCGACCGATTGTGTCGACTCCTAGTTGAGGAGGGACTCTGCCATGCTATGATCAAAGAGATCCAAGCTGATCGTATGCTCACAGAGCTCTAGAGGGACATGCCCCATGATATGATGAGCCTTATGTGTCATATCATTGGAGCATCTAGGCTAATGGAGGCTAGGAGGGATAGGTGCCATAGATATGCATGACAAATCAACTCATCAGATGATCATGATCACGAGGGGACTGATCATCATTCTAGTACTACACCTCCCCCTTCTTCACCTCACGCCGGAGATGAGCATATAAAATCTACTCCTAAGCAGGCATCTTCTGAGTAGGCACCATATCAACATGCACGTAGTCCTAAGCAGACACCATCGACTCAACAAGAACTTGATCCTAAGCAGGTAGGTCCATTTAAGTAGGAACCATCTACTAAGTAGGCTGCACCATCTCATTAGGACACACCTTCATAGGAGACACTATCTGATCAACATGCACCTCCTGAGCAGACACCTCCATCCGAGGCACCATTGACTGAGCAGGCACCTTCGGTTGAGTAGGCACATCAATCTGAGCATGAGGCACCATCGACTGAGCAGGCCTCGAGTACTAGTTATAGCATTGATGTAGTACCACCATATATTTGACATTTATATGTTGTTCTATTAGATTTGTATATTTTTGACATTATATAGTTTATATATATATATATGTATGTATGTATGTATATATATATATATATAGATATATATGGTGAATGTATTTTGTGTTCATGTTGATGTACTTAATTTACATGTTGGTGTTCATCATCATGTGTATATTGTTAGGTCATGTTAGATATGCTCATTTAATGTGCTTGCAAATAGATGTGTATGTGATAGAAGTTATTTGACATGAGATGTATATTTAATGTTTTTGTTGTGATGATGTTATATAATGCTTGTGTTTTGTTAGATGATCATGATCACGAAGATTAGATGATGTTAACAAATTTGAACGTGTATCTTAGAATATGATGTTTTCACGATGATTATCAGGATTGTGATATTTATTTTTAATATTAAAACATGATATTTATTAAATATTATGTATCGGTAATTGTAAAATTGTGTAATTGTAATTGTATTTTGAAATTGTAAAATTGTAATTATAATTGTAATTATAATTGTAATTGTATTGTGAAATTGTAAAATTGTAATTATAATTCCTGATTGTAATTTTAATTGTATGTATTGTCATGATTCAATTTTATTAAAATTGTAAAATTTGTAAATTTTTAAATCTGTAAAATTGTAAAATTGTAAATTAATTGTCAATTTTGAACCATAACTACCGTAAGTAAAATGTATACCATACATATTGTTAAATTACCATAATTATAAAATTGTAAATTTGTAAATTTGTATGAACATAAATAATTGTAAAATAATAAATCTATAATAATTTGAATTTTTGTAACATAATAAATTTTAGAAAAAAATGCAAATAAAGTAATGTTTAGAATTATCATTATTTTATTATGACCTAACATACCGAAAACAACAATAAACATTAATACATTTTTTAAAATTTTGAAGATATCAATCACACACACACACATATAATAGGGTGCATTTATTTAAGTAATGATATAGTGAAAAACCATTTAAAGCAATCAAGTAGTGGTATTATTTTAGGAATTGAAAAAAAAAAAAAAAAACTTCATAAAATGCATTTCTTTTGAGATCAACATAATTGCAAATTATCAAGTGAAATGATTTTAATATTAACACAATGCAAATGAATTAATTCAAAATACATATTATAATGTTTGGAAACAGAGAGTCTTAGTTATAAGTAAGTCCTCTTCTTTATAAAAACCCATCTTAAATAGTAAAAATGATGAAATAACACATGTACCATATCACTCTCTGTTCTCATGATCACCCTAATTATCTTCTAGCTTGCTTGGCATGATAACACTATTGTTCTCAAAATTATATTTTTATCTAGGGTCATGTCTCAATAAGAATCACCAATCCCTATCCAACACATATGGATTAAAAAAATCCTGGTTTCAATGTTTGGGGAAAACATAAGGCTCCTTAACTTCACCCCATATCTTTCTAGAGTTGATACATATCAACCTAATATCACGATATTCCTTTACATTATTCTGATTAAAGTTGTCCCAACACTTGAACATAAAAATAATACATTGCAAAGAAGAGAAGTCCATTTCAATGATCTCTTGTATCTTTCCAACTTAACTTAACGTACCTCATACTAGGTTTTGATTACAATGGCTAGCTTGACTAGATTGATCGAAATCGACTTCCACTCCATAGTCTTGTGTCATGTGTCCATCATCAACATTTTATGTGTGAAAATGGTGTCTATATGCTCACATAGATGGGAAAAAGTGCACCTATTAAAAAGTTAAAAAAAAATAGTGTCATGTGTCTAATAACCCAACAGTTAAATTTTAAAATATAGATGTTACATTTCAAAGGTGCATTATTAAGTTTAAAATGTACATAAATATATTATTTCTGAGTTGTTGCACCCAATCACTACATTTAGCACATCCTCTTCAGAACATAGGTAACGACCGGTTGCACCATATTTCTCTTGACTTGGTCAACAACCAAACTGTTGGGGCATATAATTGGCATATTTTCTTTTAAATGATTGGGATAAGGAACACTTCTACCATTCAACCATGTGAATTATTTCCTATCACTATCCCATTCCATACCCTTTTGTTCGTACAATGCGACCCATGTTTGTGTCACTTCGAAATTGTAAAGAACAAATTGATTGATTGATTCAATTTATGCATTTGCTAATGAAATCAAACCAGCATATAGTACATATGAGATAAAAATACACATTATATCAAATTTTAATGTGGATATTTACTTTGTTTAAATTTGAAAAATTATAAGTCGCTTACTCTTTATCAAGCGCCTTTTTCCATTCGTTTGGAGAAGATCCCCTTCTTGTTTTCCTTCATCCCTTTCATCGTCCCAAATCATCGTACCTGGTGTGTTTTCGATCTTCATGATGTACTCACTAGAATAATAGAAATACTCGTACAATATTTACCTCTCTACCATAGACCCTTTGGGTTTTTCCCTTTGTTGAACAAAAAATTTCAATTTCTTCATGTACCTCTCTAAGAAGAACATCCAACGACAAGAAACCAACCTAACTAATTCAACCTCAACTACTAGGTGGATTAGAAGATGAACCTGCAAGTCCATGAAACTCGTCTCATTAGGGTAATTTTGAGGTCTAAAATGGGCCTCCTAAGGAAATTATTAAATAATAGTGGAAATAATAAAATGAGACTTGATTACATCATCAAATTTTAGCAGGAAAAAAAATACTTTTTCAACTCATATTTTCAACTTATCTCCCAAAGTTTTTAATCAAATTTCAAGTAGGCGTACTCATTGGATGAAAAAATTAATTTCTCATCCAATTAGTACCCATGTTGCATACTTTCGATGGGTCTTGCTATACAAAAAATGAGAAATACATTAAAAACATGATTATAATCATGTTTTTTTATGTATTTCTCATTTTTTTTGTAGCAGGGTCCATCAAAAGTATACAACATGGGTACTCCTTAGATGATGAATTAAATTTTACATCCAATGATTACTCCCTCTCGAAATTTGAGTAAAAAATTTGAGATATAAGTTGAAAATAAAAAGTAGTTTTAAAAAGAAGGTTGAAATCATCATATTGAATCCTATTTGTTCTTATAAAGTTTATTTTTTTTGTACATTTTTCTTAGGAGGCCCACTTTAGACCTCAAAACTCCCCTAATGGCAGTTCCTTCTCAAACATACAAACAATCTCAACTATCTCTTGACGCCACTGTGGAATGTTAGCCACATGAATATCCTTTGACTTGACCCAATTTACAAATGCAGGTAATTTAGATATGGCATGCCCTAGGTCTTGGGGGAAGTTATGTTTCACACATGCATGCACTAACAAAGGATAATGACACTGCACAGTTATAAACACATGAAATAATATACGAAATTATTTATGTTTTATGATCCCATGGGATAAAATTTATTAGAATAGAAAATAATAAAATCATGCTTTTGACATTATACATACTCTTAGAAGATTCAAATGGTCATGAAATTTCAACACTGACAAATGGACCTCCACAGTGAAGCAACACCGTAGTGAAGACCCATATGAAGATGGCACCCTCACACCCATTATAACTTCCTTTACCAAAGAAAGATCATATTTTTTTTAAATCCATAGGACATCACCTTCTTTGAAATACCAATTAGAGGGACCAACGTCTGATCCTGTACTTTCAAATTGTCTTGGCCAATGTTTTTTTCTAGTTTTTGAAGTAATAATATCTTTCCTAACAGCCAATGTGCCACTTTGTTTCGATGATATGTGCCTCCAAAAAGAAGATAATTTTTTTTTAAATAAATGCATGGGATCTATGTGGGTAATATTAAGATGCTCCCAATATGGGAGGTTATAAAATATAGAGAATATGGTCGGTAGGTCACTAATCATCACTAGAATCCTAATAATTTCAAAAATTGTATTTGAACATGATTAGTACAAAATCGATGATATAAATGAGTAAGCATGTCAATGCATGACCAATTGGTTTGACGTTGAAATAATTACATTATACAAAACCATTATTACCATCATTTCCCGAGGATTGTGGTTAGAAGATGATATGTTACAATTGGCAGGGTGAAGCGGCTGTCCATTTTCATCTACCAATTGTGCCTTGCGGTATGCTCCTCCTGATAAGAGCTTCCGACGTTTTGGAACTGTTTGAATATTTTGTGCATCTGAACTCAATTTTGAATCTGCATGAACCTGCAAATTTGTATACGTAAATTTTATTCAGCTGACTAACATAGATAAAAAAAAAAAATCAATTAGATAATGAAAATATAAATAAAATATGATGTAATTATGTCTGGAGATGGACAGGGAGAACTCTGTGATGGGCTTTTAGAAATATTATGGAACGACCTGGATTTTGAAGAATTTTCCATTTGATATAATTATGAGATTTCATCCGTGCATTTAAGCAAAATCAACAATAAATTTTGGTGTACATACCTAAAATTAATTTGAGTGCCTTAAAAAAGGAGTTATTGTTATCGGCGTTAATATATTGTTAACCACACAGGTGAGGTTTTATTACTGGATGCACCAGTGTTGTTAGTTAACAAATGCACCGAATATCTGGAAAAAAAGGAAAATCTATTTTTTTGAAGTGAAAAAAAGCGGTACATTGAAAAATGAGCAGAAAATGGTTTTCGAAAATTTAATTATTTTGCAAAAATTTTCATGAAGGGATTTGCACGAGAGACATACTCGAAGCAAGAGAGAACGAGAGCACTGTGGAGCAGAAAAATAATTTCGAACAACAACACAATTTTGAGAACCAAAATTTGAAACATCTAGTGATTCAGACAAAAACCTAACAATTTTACTGTAATAATTGTTTTTTTATAGTTTATGTTAGATTTAATACATGAATAGTAAAAATTTAAAATTTTACAGTGCATTTTACTAATAAAATAATTTATAATCTCTATTCCTATTTACATTTAATTAAAAAAAAAAAAAAATCCATTCTTATATTAAACCCTTTCGTCTTCTTGTTTATGTGACTTCATAATTAGGGCTTTTCATTTTAGATTTATAGGGTTTGTATTACTATATATAGGCATATGACATCTAACCCGTGGGACCACTTGCAGAGTCAGATTCCAATCCCTGTCAGCCCTTGCACGATTTTTTAAAAAACAACTTTTGTTAATTGGTGCACACTATTTAAAATAGTGCACTGGTCCACAATTGTAGTACAGTGCACATGGTGCATATTGACAAAAAAACATTGTTTGATATAAACCATTTTTTATTAATTTATGTTTATGCTAATCAATGCTTTAGTATTAATATAACGTACTAGGTCTGCTATTGACAAAGAGCACCGTACGATGTTTCTATTGTATTGGCAGTGCGTTTATAAGAACCTACCACATAGTTTTCGGTGTGTAATTTGTGCAAGTCGCATCGTTTTATTGATTTTTATTTTTTTTTAACCTGAAAATTGCGTGATTTATTTATAAAATATATTAATGAATGGTACAATTTTTATATTGATAAATAAATGGGTGATAAGATTTCAAGTGACAAAAATACTGATAGGCACATCCAGAAAAGAAAAAAGGCAAGTTCTTTGTAAATTTTTTACAAAAAATATTATTTTTGAGCTATATGTAAGTTTAACTAATATATATTATTTAGTGGGTATCCCGTGGAGCCACAAAATGACGAAGTTCGATAAGATTATTTATAATCTAAGACCATAAGAGCGTAAAAGCTTGATGGAAAAATTGCAGAAGGATGGATTAGGTGAATGAAAAATACTATCGATCCAATATGAGTTTTTTTTTGAATTTTCATTAATAATATACTTAAAAATATTAGATAACATGTTTCAAACAATCTATTAATTTAGATATGTTTAATTTTCTATAGGGACAAACAATGAAGAAAAGGAATGTTGTTCTAAGAAAAAAGAAAATAGAACATCCAAATGAAAATGAATTTCTCCTTAGCTCATTTGTAGTGGTGCCGGATGTTAATGAAAGGGGGAAAACTTTACAAATATTTGAGGGATATAGTGGAATGAATGTATAGACATTATTTCCACTTACGATACAAAAATTAATCAAATTATTCCAAGATCCAAATTCAATTTAAACTACGGGAAGTGTTTCCAGAGAATTGGTCAATGAGACATGTTAGACTTTTAATAGAAAAAACGTACAAAAAAAGGATTGAAAAAGTAATATTCCTTTAAATGTTTCTCTATAATTATATGTATATATTACTACAAAGAAATCATTTATAAATATTACTTTTGTTATATTTAGTTTTCATATATCAATATAAAAATTAAATAGTTTATTGTCATGTTACTTTTTCAGGAAGATTATGAAAATCTCAAAGGATGAACGAGCTGATTTCATAAATATGCCAGTAGGAATGTCAAAAAATGTGTACAAGGAGATGGTTAAAGGAATGGACATAATTGCATCGCACGAGGAGCCATCTCAACAAGAACATGCTTCAAATGTAATATGTAATCATTGAATTTTTTGATTACGTACAATAAATAAATAAATTAGCATTAAATATTAATTTTCAAGTATTTTCTTGCAGAAAAGAAACGAAAATGGAACCCATTAAGTACATAAAACATGATGAAAAGGAAGAAATGGGTTGATATCTATATTTGTGAGTAATTGTTACTTCCTTATAACAAATTAACTAGATTTCATTTTTGTATATTTTAAGTTGTTTTACAACAATCATCATTGAATGTCTTCAAACATGTGCTAACATTCAAAGAAGAATAATCAAAATAATTTATTGACATTCTGTCAAATATGGGTTTTCAGTATATTTTGGCATATCAGAAATTAATTGTGGAATTCAAAAGTATCTATCTTGTTTTACTTAGCTCCATCTATAATTAATAGAACAAAAAAATCTTTTATATTAAATCTATGATTATTATAGGGTATAAAACTGGCAGGAAACAAAGTATGGAACTACACCAACAAATTAATTGTTGAAAGATGACATGAAATTTGGTTTTGAAAGAATGTGTATAGTTCACGAGTCAATTATTTCTATGGTACATTTATTTTCCATTTACATCGATGTATATTATTTAATATTGCAATTTTCATTATTCTTACCAATGTATATACACTCATTACGCTTTATTTTTATGTTTGAATATGGAAATTGAAGAAGAAGAAAATAATCAACATGATGAACAAAAAATTCCTCTAAATAACCCAAGTCATGGAAGTAGCTCGAGCAGTGACAACAGTTCCAGCGAAGAACGATGATCAATATGTCTGGATATCAAAGCAAGGCGTTGTATTTTTTGAAATATTTGTCTATGAAATCAGACATTTTGTTTAATGTAATGGGCATAATGTCCCGATTGAGATACAAAGGGATACCAATAATTGTCCCATTTTGTATGACAAAGAGTTTCTTATTCATATATATAATAAAATTCATTTTAATTTATTTTATTGCGTTCTCCATTATCGTTGTGAAATGTTACACCACTGATTATATATATGGATGATTAAATATTACAATGAAGAGATGCAAAATATGATGATATGATATACAAAATTCATCCAAACATCACATTTAAATGCACTAATAAAAATTTAATTGATATGGATACTGTAATAAGATATGTGTCGACTTTTGATGAATAACGAACTTGAAAAAATCACAATAATTGCACTATCACATGTCGATGTTTCTAAAAAATATGAAATGAACACTGATGTGTGTATATGATAT